>PVIH01002350.1:136460-193119 GCA_004025045.1 Sigmodon hispidus | reverse complement strand
GTGTGTGTGAGAGAGAGAGAGAGAGAGAGAGAGAGAGAGAGAGAGAGAGAGAGAGAACTTTCAGATGCCTTGTCCCATGGGGGCTCCAGAGATCAAACTTGGGTAGTCAGGCTTGAGCAGTAAGTACCTTTGACCTACTGAATCATTTCATTGGCTGGAAATTAACTAAATCTTTGCTTCACTGCCTACTTGGTGGGTTTATGTGAAGTTCCTGGAAAATGCACACTATAATATGGTGAGGCTCACTTAGAGTTTTGAAATAAGGTCTCTGATGTAGCTCAGGCTGGCCTTGGGCATGAGATCCTTTCTCTTCAGTCTTCAGAGTGCCAAGGCCACAGGTATGGCTGGTCGGCTCAGCACCCCTTCTGCATTTGACTCTACCCATATTTCTAAAGTACCATTAAACCAGATATTCAGATAAAATGAACTTGAACAAGGTTTTCAAATTGCTGCACCACAAAGTATGTAATCAAGATCATCAAAAATAATGAAGCACATTTAATCACATTGCCGATCACTGGGGATATCATAATTAATATTTGGGTGAGAACAAGAAGGTTGTGTTGTCCATAAGTTATTTTAAGTATTTATCCCCAGGAAGCATGAGGGAGGGAGGGAAGGAGGGGCATGGGTCAAAGGGTGGAGGCTCTAGTGGCTGGCTCCTCTTCACAAGATCCTCTGCTGAAAAGTGATTTCAAATATATATATATTTGAGACAGGGTCTATGTTCCAGGTTGGCCAGGAACTCAGCATCCTCTGCCTCAAACTCCCTGGTGCTGGGATTATTGGTGTGTGCCATCACACCTGGCTAGGATGGGGAAACAGACAT
Source organism: Sigmodon hispidus (assembly GCA_004025045.1). Lineage (NCBI taxonomy): Eukaryota > Metazoa > Chordata > Mammalia > Rodentia > Cricetidae > Sigmodon > Sigmodon hispidus. The sequence goes on along the minus strand of PVIH01002350.1, from coordinate 192,290 downwards.
TTTCCTCTGCCTTCTGTCTTGTTTAGATTGAAGAGTTATCCTTGGGAATGGGAGCTGCAGAGATGGCTCAGTGGTCAAAAGCATACGCTGCTCTTCCAGAGGACCCAGATTTGATTCTCAGCACCTATACTTCTCACAACCGTAGACTAGTCAAGTTCCCGGGATCTAATACTGTCTTTTAGCCTCTATTGGCACTGCACACATGTGACACACAGACACTCATGTAGACAAAATATCCATATATATAACATTAAAAACAAAAACATTTTTTTAAAAAAATAGAGTCAACCTTGGCATATGAGCTTCTTGACACTTCTGGCCAGCCCTCCAGATTGGCTGAGGTTCCAGGAGCAAAAAATTGGTAGTGGAAATCTGTTAGCATGTTTGGGAAGCATTCACCCAAGCTATCTATGAACTCAGGCATGGGTGAAGGAGATACTGAATAGGATAAGGAGGTAGGAGGTAGGTTAAGGAAATATCAAATGGGCCAAAAAGATACGAAATGGTTTAGAGATGTGGGGTGGGCTGAGATGATACAAAGTTCGCTAGGGAGGCAGATACACAGTGAGCTGAGGCTAGGGAGACATGGAATGGGCTGAGGTGGCATAGGGTAACATGAGAAGATGTGGGGCAGTCTAGAAAGGTTTGGGGTAGTCCTGTCCTTGCTGGCTTTCAGAAACACATGGTGTTTGCTCATGAAGAATGTCTTCGATCCTCAGGCATAGCTTTTGGAGACTTCCCATTCAAACCTTAAACATTAATCTTTCCAAGCCTCCATGTCCTCTTTGCCCACTAGACTGTTTAACAGGTAAAGTCTATCCAATCCTTGAAGATTGGACAATAACCGCAACAATTAGAGTGTCCCAGGACTCAGATCTAGGTTCCCCAAGATGTGGAGCAACTGACCATTGAAAAACAGTGAGTTCTGCTGAACCAGTCTGCAAACTTAGTGTAATTTCAATCAGAGGTGAGAAAAACTCATTCTATCAAAAATGTTATTCCTTTCTTTTAAGAACTCCTGAAGGCCCCCCTTGATGCCTTTGAATTTTATTTTTTTTAATCAAGTTGAGGTTTAATTTTCATACAAAAACCTGCATCCATTTAAATTGTACATGATGATGAGCTTGGAAAATATGTGCACCCTTTAAAGTGTTGCAGTGGAGGCATAGTGACTGACTGGAGAGATGGCTCATCGGTTAAGAGCACTGACTGTTCTTCCAGAGGACCCAAGTTTGATTCCCAGCACCTACATGGCAGCTAACAACTGTCTGTAATTCCAGAATCTGACACCCTTACACAGTTATACATTCAGACAAAACGCCAATTCACATAAAATAAAAATAAATATTTAAAAAAACAAAAGATTTATCAGTCACAATCCCAAGCATTCCGGTAACACACACCTTTCTCCTATTGGAAATTTTGAGAGTGCTAACATTTACAATTTGTAACATTTCTAAAACACTGACATTTCCCTGGGATTATTTAAATTGAGTTGCAAGAAATTCCACAAGTGGCTGAAAGCTGGGTCCCCCCCCCCCAAACACACACACACACACACACAGGCTGTGTGCAACAATCCTTTAAAAACTCTGGCTGGGGGGCTGGAGAGATGGCTCAGCAGTTAAGAGCACTGGCTGTTCTTCCAGAGGACCTGAGTTTGATTCCCAGCATCCACATAGCAACTAACAACTGTCTGTAATTCCAAGATCTGACACCCTTACACAGTTACACAAGCAGACAAAACACCAATTCACATAAACAAACAAACAAAAAAGACAGCTATTTCACATCACTTATTCCCACCCTCTGGCTCCACGTTTTCTCAGTCTCCTCTTCTGAGATGCTCCCGGAGCCTTGGTGGAATGGGAAGCTGTTTTATTTAGATGTACCATTTAGGGCTGAGCACCCAGTCACTTATTCTCAGCTTGTGACTGCTGATCATAGAAAAGGCAGCTTCTATCATTGATTTTCAATTTTTTTCAATTTTACTTATTTTGTGCTGGCGAAGTTCAAACCCAGAGCCTCATGCACAAGTGCCCTACCACTGAGCTATGCCCTCAGCCCTATTTATTTTAAGTAAAAGATTCTTTCCCTAAAACAATAGATAATTATTCTAACAGTGTTTATCAAATACTCCATTACTTCTTTTTAATTTGAAATGCCAAACTTAAACAAGATTTTAATTAAGGGCGTTTCTGGAATTTTTGTTCTATTCCACCGATTCTCATGGCTTTATGTCAATGCTGTGTTCTCTGACTGCTGATGTCTTAAACTACATTTTTGTGTCTTCAGGCAAAGCACTCCCGATTGCTCTTTACACAATCTTTTTTTTAAATTCTTGGCATTTACTCTTCCAAATGAACTTGAGAGTATTAACAAATTCATCACAAATTCTATGTGCAGTTTGTGTGGCTGCATCAAACATATAGATTAATTTGTAGAGAATCATTTTTTGATATCATGGATACATGCTTTAAAGTTTAGAAGTTTATATCTTTTTAACTTTTTCCTTTTTTTTAAAAAAAAAAAAAAAACCTTTATTTATTTATTTGCCTTGGTGTTTGCCTGGAACTGGAACTACAGACAGTTGTTAGCTGCCATGTGGGTGCTGGGAATCGAACCCGGGTCCTCTGGAAGAGCAGACAGTGCTCTTAACCGCTGAGCCATCTCTCCAGCCCCAACTTTTTCCTTTTTTAAGTGATTTATTTCATTATTTCTATGTGTATGGATATTTTTGCCTACATGTGCATCTGCATACCATGTGTGCCGCTTCCCACAGAAGTCAAAATAGGGTATCTGATCCCCTAAAACTGGAATTATGAGTGGTTGGTAAGCCATGATGTGAGTGATAAAAATACAACCTGGGCCCTTTACAAGAGCAACAAGTGAATTTCACCACCAAACTATATTTCCTGCCCTACCCTAATGATATTATGTAAGAATCATTGGTTTTCTTCATGTAGATGTTGTACAGTTCTACAGGCTTAGTTCTACAGTTTCTTTATTTTGGGAAGTGAATCTATAAACAACTCAAGGTGTCTATGTCTTATACAAATGGTGAAATTTAATCATAAATGCTACTAACTTAATTCTTTACCTAATGTATCCAGAAAAAAAAGTCATGTTTATAGATGCTATGTATCTCTAAATAAATGGTCTCCAAAATTCAGTAGTCCACAAAGTAAAACTATTTTATAGGGGTCTAGAGAGACGGCTTGGCAGTTAAGAACACTTGTTGCTCTTGTACAAGACCTAGGTTTGGTTCCCAGCACCCACATGATCATTCACAACCATTCATCGCTCCATTTCTAGGGGAGCTGGCACCCTCTTCTGTGCTCTCTGGGTACCAGGCATGCCTGTGGTACACATAACATGTGCAAGCAAAACACACATACATATAAAATTAAAACTCTAAAATAAAAATACTTATTTTCTAGTGCCTTTCTGTTAGAACCTTTGGTAGTTGTGTGATAGTACAACAGCAGCATCGTGGGTAAAATGTTGGCATCAGTGTGTTGGTGACACCTGACTACACTGCTGGGCATTGAATTCTTTGTCACCAGTCACTCATACACTTTCACTTAAGAGCATCACTCACAATGATACACCTTTGAGAATGCAATGCTTACAAGGGAAGGAAGTCGTGCAGTCCTTTGAGTTGTGAGCTGAACTAGTTATGGTAGTTTGTTTTGAGGCAGGAGATCTCACTATGTAACTCTCCCAGGCTGGCCTTGAACTTACAGAGATCCATTTGCTGCTGTCTCCTGAGTGCTGCTGTTAAAGGTGTGTACCACCACACTGGCTGAAATACTATTGTCTTATTTTCACTTTTTTTCCTCAGTGCTAGGGAACGACCCCAAGGCTGTATACATTTGGTGTGTGCCAGGCAGACTCAGCTACATCCCAGCTGTTATTTTATTTTATGTGTGTAGGTGTTTCCCTTACATGTAAGTACCACTTGGATGCCTAATGCCCAGAAAGGTCAGGAGAGAGTGTCAGGTCCTCTGGAACTGGAGTGGTAGATGGTTGTGACCCAACATGTGGGCACTGGGAACTGAACCAGCATCTTCTGCAGAACCATCTTGATAATCCCACCTTCATCTGTTTTACCTGGTAGACCTGATCCGTTGAACTGTAATCATTCAAAGGTACGTGCAGTGCTTTCATTGTTGCTGTGACATCATACCTGACAGGAATAGCTTAAGGGGAGAAAGGCTTGTTTGGCTTCTGATATCTGAGGGTTTGATCCATCATGACAGGGCATGTGGCAGAACTCAGCAACTTATGTCATGGAATACAGTATAGCTGGAATTATTCAAATGCAATATATAATATAAGGATTAATATTTATTAAAGGGTTAAACACAGATACAGAGGTATCCTTAATGCAATTCTAGGAAGATTAGAACTTCTGGACGTTTCAATCGCCTCTCAGAGAAGGCAGAAACCTAACAGGCAAGCGGGTCACTGTTCCCCGGTCTCCATCTATTGATCCTGGCCACGCCCCATGGGGGCTGGATCTTCTGAGGTCACAGAGCTCCCTTGGGTAACACCTGCACACCACTACAACACAGGGAGCAGGGGAAGGGAAATTCTGGTGTCTTTCTTTTCCTTCTTGTCTTGGTTAGTTTCTATAATCACCTTGATACAACTTAGAATCACCCGGAAAGAGGGAACGCCAAGTGAAGGCTAACCAAGAGCATACTGGCCGGTGAGGTTGTCTTGACTCTGATGGCTTGGGGAGGCTTCAGCCAGTAAGCAGAGAGTTCCTTCACCGTTCCTGCCATGACTTCTCTCAAAGATGGTCTATGATTCAGTAAAATAAACCCTTCTCCTTGGAGTTGCTTTAGCTCATGGTATTTTTCTTTCTTTCTTTTTTTTTTTTAATTAATATTTATTCGCCTTGGTGTTTGCCTGGAACTGGAACTACAGACAGTTGTTAGCTGCCATGTGGGTGCTGGGAATCGAACCCGGGTCCTCTGGAAGAGCAGACGGTGCTCTTAACCGCTGAGCCATCTCTCCAGCCCCCAGCTCATGGTATTTTTCAAAGCAAAAGATGATCACACTAAAACATTCTCTGCATTTTCTCTAGGCCTCCAGCCCATGGGATGGTGCCACGCACACTCAAGGTATGTTTTCTCCCCACGGCTCCTCCTCTCCGGAACTTCACAGACCCCCTCCAGGGGTGTGGCTTACCATCTCCTACATGAACTGAAAGCCAGGCAGGTCAGCAAACATGATTAATCATCACAGGTGTTTAACAGACATTTTCTTTAAAATGAACAAAATGAGGCTGTCACTCCCAAGAGAACAGCTGCCAGTGCCTGTCGCTAACGACAGAAAAAGCAAGCTCTCAAGCATTACAATTTAGGGGATCCTTTTATCTACCACTACTAGCTTGACAGACTCTCAATATTTAAAGTGTTTTCTGATGATGTTAAACATTAGCAATGATGTGGAAGGATGTGATTAAAATAATTTTTTAAATTTATTTTTATTTTATATTTTATGCACAGAAGTATTTTGCCTGGATGTGTATTTGTGCATCATGTGCTTGCATGGTGTCTGAGGAGGTCAGAAGGAGATGTCAGGTCCCTTGGAACTGGAGTTACAGATGGTTGTGAGCTGGCATGTAAGTACTGGTAGTCAAACCTGGGTTCTCTAGAAGTGCAACCCGTACTCTTAACAATTAAGCCATATCTCCAGCCCAAGGGTGCCATTTTTGATGTCATACAATAAAAATGACTTTTGGAAGCTTTTCATGGCTTTAGTAAACCTTCATTTTCCAAATGACTAACGCAGTTCTCCTACCTTAACAGCAAGAGACGAGGAAGCTATAAGATCAACCTTGTCTTGACCTTAGTGGGCAGTAGAAACTGCAGGGCAACAAAATGGCGTCAAACCTGGACCAAGTGTCACCAAGGAGGAAGAGTGCAGGGCACCACTTTACCTCTGGTGAGTCACGAGAGACTCCAGGTGCCATGCAAGCAAGAAACATGGCCTAGCCAATTTTTAAAAAGCAAATTGTTGGAGCCTGAGTGTGATGAGCTTGGGAGTGCAGAGCTCCTCAGTTCTGCAGACTCCTAGGAGAGCTGCTGTGGAGTAAAGGAGACCAGGTAGCCAGGAGAAGGTTCTATACTGGCCCAGGCATGAGGAATTGGCTAGCCACTTTCTGATGCTATTTCAAAATGCCTGAGACAATAATTTATAGAAAACGAAGGGATTTTTGTTTGTTTGTTTTTATGTTTCTGGAGGCTGGGAAGTCTTAGAGTACGGTGTGAACACCTGGCATCAGTACATGGCAGAAGGTATCAGGGAGACACAGCAAGTGTGTTATCAGTTTCCTCTGAGTCAAAATTATTATTTGGGCTTCCACTCTTGCTGGATAATTCCTCTATCCTGTTGCTGTAATCGGTAAGAAATCCAACTTCTTCTGGATTCCAGGGCAGACTGAAGACCAGAGAGCTCCAGGGATCCCTCCAGGACTCTGGCACCAGATTTGGGCTGCTGACACATCCAGCTTCTGGAGCTGAACAGCCATTGGATTCTTAGCTGTTCTGTTGTTAGATAGCCATTGTTGGACTGTTCTGTCCATATCACACAAGCCAATCTAATAAATCCCACACAGCTGTTATCAGCTTCCCATCTAGGGTGAGTAGATGTTTTTGTCTCCCTAGGAAGAGCATCTCTCTCATGGCAGTGGTGGGGATGCTCTAATCAGCTGGACAGCCTGGAGGAGACTGACCAGTCAAACTGTGTGCAGCTTTTGTGAGCTATCAGCCATGCTGGGGTGGGGGTTCTGGTGATGCTCCTGTGAGTATCCCCTTGCCCACGTCCCTGTAAGTGAGCCTAATAAATTCATTGGTTCACCAAGTGAGACTCTGAAAGACTCTTACTTGTGCCTTTCCTTGGCTCTCTATTTGGGATTAGACATTTGTCAGCATCTCCCGGGGAAAAGTTCACATAATACACTCCTCCTTCTCTTCCTCCTCCTCCTCTCTCACAAGAAGCAACGGCTTTATTTAGAAAAAACAGTGAAAGCATTCTTACTGGGAAGCAGTTAAGGTTTGGCACAGTTCTCTTCTGAGAAAGCCACTAATGCTGTTATGGGAGCCTTACCCGAACAAATTTATCTACTCTCAGTGACCTCCTAAAGGCCCACCTCCACATACCATTGACCTTTGGATTAAGTTATTAACACATGAATTTATGGGGAACATACCTATACTGTAGGAGCCAGTTTTTGCAGGATCACATAAAACACCATCCAGCTGGGTACTGTGGCTCAGGCCTTTAACTTTAGCACTCAGGGGCCTGATGCAGGAAGAGTGTGAAGCTTGGCAGTCTACGCTACATAGTGAGATCCTGCTTCAAAAGACATTGCAAGCATGGAACACAGATGTCTCAGTGGTTAGTGCTCTTCCAGAATGTCAGAATTGAGCTGGGTGGTGCCTGCATAGTGGTGTGGAAAGGTAGTACATATTTAGTGTTAGGGAAACCACAGTTTCACCAAACAGAACCTTAGCTCTATACTAGGCAGCAACAATTTGTAGGAAAGGTAAAGTGGAAAGTTTACATAGAAGAGGTTTTTTTTCTTATAATCACTTAGATAATAACTGACTGCCTCTAGTTAAATGATAATGGCTATTTATTGAGAGTTTATAGTTTAGTATTAAAGTAAAATGTTTCATAACAATAGTTATTAAATAGATATATGGAGATACAGAATATGGGCAGGAGAAATTCAGAGCACACTGCTGTAAGAATTTCACATTCCAGTGAAATGATGACATAATATTATTTGAGGACAGACTATAATTGATTGAAAATATACTTGCAAGCTTGTTTTAGTTACTTTTTGTTGCTGCAATAAAACATCATGACCTAGGTAACTCACAGAGGAAAGAGTTCCAAAGGAGTAAGAGCCAATCACGGGAAGGGAAGCGTGGCAGGCAGCATGTGGCCAGAGAATACATGGGAGATCACATCTTCAATTACAAGACAGAAGCACAGAGAGTGAACGGGAAGAGGGATGGGGCTAGAAACTTTTTCAAAGCTCTCTCCTAGCAGCTACCTCAACTACTTCCTCTAGGACAGTGCTTCTCCACCTGGGGTCACATACCAGATATTTACATTACAATTCATGACAGTGGCAAAACTACAGTTATGAAGTAACAATGAAATAACTTCTTGTTTGGGGGTCACCCCTGTTAGATTTTTGCATGTGGGAGACAGACACACTCACTGGCAGGTGCCACATGAGAGTTTATTTTAGAGAGGCTGGTACCTGAAGAAGAGCAGAAAAGAGAGAGAGAGAGAGAGAGAGAGAGAGAGAGAGAGAGAGAGAGAGAGAGAGCTAGCTGCCATGTGTTTCTTTTTAAGAGAGGGGGTGGGCTTGAATCTAATAGCCACACCTAAAGGCATGCCCTTTGTGTGCTGGCCATGTGGGCTTTACCTTGTGGCTGTTACATGCCAGAAATTCTTATTTCACTGGCACCATGTTGGGTCTACCACATGGTGTGCCAGGAACACTCCACCCTTTTGTATTAATTATTTTTAATTAATTATTTTTGTATTAATTATAAAAAATGGATTTATGGCAAAAAAAGTGGGTTTATGGCTGGGGGAGGATAAGCAGTGTCAGCATTATCTCTTTAAGGCTACTTCCGGCTGTCTTAGGAGCAAAGATGTGTCTTCTGGCCGTCATTCTGCTAGATTTTGCTGCTTAATTCTTGTAGTAGGAAGTTTAGGTCACGGAACAATGAATTTTATTTTTCTGGAGCTTGGGGGGAAAATATGAGTTAGTAAGAGAACCTTGGGAAGTGACATATATTGTATTTTGCCAGGTCTTGGGCGGGGGCGGTGAGAAGAGTTAAGATGGCTTAATTTAGCTTTTGTTTTTTCCTTTTGGTCCCAGAGAGTAGGGAAAATGTTCTGTTTTACCTGTATTGCCCTTCTCCAGAAGCGGCACCTGAAGGATTAGTTTGTGAGGGGAGGGAGGGGTGGAGTAGCACTATTTTGGGTTGTAAGAAAAGAAGACTCTGAGTCAAATATCGGGGGAAGGCTGAAATATCACAGTCAATTCTCACCAAACTGTCTTGCAACTTCCTCAGCCTCACTCCTGGTCTCTTCTGCCTGTTGTTTCTGCCAGTCGCTTCTGTCTCTCTGGGTTTCTATAAACCCTTATATACCCATCCAGGTTAGGATTAAAGGTGTGTAGCCTTGAACTCACAGAAACAGAAGTTCTGTCTCTGGAGTTATGGGATTAAGGGTGTAGGTCACCACCCCCAGCTTTCCCTATGCTGGGATTAAAGGTGTGTGTGATTGATTCAGTTGTTTATCCTTGTATTCAAGGATTTTCTGAGCTGTCTGCCTAGGATTTGACTGTGTGCTTTCTCCCCTAATATTTAGGTTTTAATAAGTATGTAATATATATCCACAGAGGAGTAAAGCGAAATACCTTGGAGCCTTTTGTTGGTAACTCTTGGCTTCAGCTCTGAGAAGCAGGTTGGAACAGAAAACTCAGAGATGGAGAATTTTAGGGGAATGTGTCTTACGGCACAAGGATTCTGGATGTCTCTGAAAATATACAATTAAGTAGGGGCGCCTGATGAGGCCGAAATTGTTTGCCTCCCACCCTGACAATGGAGAGGCTAGTCTTGCAGGACTGAGTGTGTGGCTCTCGGTGTCCATGAGGAGATGGACTGTCTTGACACCGTTATGAACACCTGAGGCTCTCTTTTCCTGATGACGGTTGCCAGGTCATCTACCAGGCCTACCTAGGAGATCAGGTGGAGACTGGTCTGCTTGGGAACAGTCATCAGGCCAGTGGTTTTTATGGCACTACTTAGGGCACTGTCTGGATGACCTCTGAGAGATTGGGCATGAGCGAGACCAGTGGCCAAGCTGGCCACACCAAAAGCATGTACCGGGATCTGCTTGCCATGGGAGGCGAAGGAGCCAGTCGGATAGCCTTGGCCAGTAGGAGATATTTTTCATGACGTGGTCTCTCATCTCTCCTGTGATACACCCTAAAAGCCAGCACTAAGACATTCTGCCTGGAGTCTACCTGTGATCTCTTATGTCAGGGGTAGTTCTGGGTAAAAAAAAATCAGGTTAAGAGAAGATGCTTTTCCTCAGTGTTCTCAGGATTTAAGTTGTATACTGTCAGAGAGCATTTGTGAAGCATTTAAAAACTTGATGAACTTTATCTGGGGTACGTATGGCTTCTAGGTTTGGAGTTCCTGGAAAGGTTGGAAGCAGGTGAGTGTTGAGATTTGAAATGTGGAAGTTTTAGAGAGAATCCAGTAGTGTGGATGGGCTAAAAGAGGTTTAGAGTTGAGATGTGAGAAGAAATAGGGAAGCTTTTAAGACATAAGGAAAACTCTATCTGCCCGTACACTTGCAAAAGTTACCTCCCATAAAATGTCAGGGTCGGTGAGCCATTAGGTGGCTATTTTGAGTAATCTATAGGGTATTTAGGCCATTTCTTTGTGCAAACAACAGATAAGCTTGGCGAGGCATGAGACTAAGTGGCTTTAAAGTCTCAAGCACACATCTTAGAGGAGAGGATGGAGAAATATTTTTCACTGACTTTTTCTCTATTATTGAGGCCCAGAAACGAGGTTGGGAACCTGCTAAACCTGGGTCATCAGCATCACTACCACTTAAGAAGCTTGTCAGCTCTTAGAGTAGCTTGGATAATATCCAAATTCACGCCAGCAATCTCTAGGCACTCGTCAGCACGAAGGGATGGGCCCCAAAGGTAAACCTAACGAACCAACACTAGCCACTGCAAAAATCTCATTGGACATACAGTGCACATCTACTTCATACCACGAGGGGCCTGCTGGCACAGCCTGTAGGGTAGGCACCCAGAGCAGACCTCTGCGGACAAGTCTGTGGAAGAGCCCCATAACAGGGAAGGCCAGAAATGAGTGTCGGGTGAGAGGGGACAGACGAGATCATTGGAGATCGTGGCTGAGTGTGGCCGTCTGCAAAACCAGAATCTTACCGGAGAACCAGGGACTATATATAGTTCGAGTTTTCGCTGACCGAAAAAGGGAAACCTTACCAATCGGAGCCGATAGTGTTCAAATGTGCTGCGGTGGCGGGCCAAATAGAAGGCGGCCTGCCAGTGGCCCCAGATTAGGTTCTCCTAATTTATGTGCACCTAAACTCAGGAAGAGCGTCTCTAGAGTTTCAGCACTAAAATGTTAGTTTTTTGCAAATGGGAAGAGACACACACACTCACTGCCAGGTGCCACACGAGAGTTTATTTTAGAGACTTATCGAGAGGCAGGTACTTGGAGAAGAGCAGAAGAGAGAAAGATAGAGAGGGAGAGAGAAGAAGGGGGGGGGGAGAGAGAGGAAGGGAGAGCTAGCTGCCATGTGGCGTTTCTTTTTAAGAGAGGGGGTGGGCTTGAATCTACGTAGCCACGCCTAGGGGTGTGTCCTCTGTACATGGTGCCATGTAGGCTTTACTATGTGGCCATTACAAGTCAGGAATTCTTATTTCACCTGTGCCATGTTGAGTCAGCCACGCGGCATGCCAGGAACACTTACAACCACATCGAAAGGAACTGTATTAAAGGGTCTCAGCACTAGGAAGGCTGAGAACCAGTGCTCTAAGAAGACACCAGCCCCTAACACTTCCTTGCAGCATCTCCAGATAGTGCCACTAAATATTCAAGTATATGTGCCCATTGTGTATATTTATAATGCAAACCATCACAGGACGCCAGGTGTGGTGACTCATGCTTCTATCCCAGCGTTTGGGCAGCATGAGGCAGGGGGATGGATGTGAGTTTTAGGATAGCCTGGTCTATATAGTTAAGTTCAAGGACAGCCAGGGCTACATAGTTGGACCTTGTCTAGACAAAAACAAAGATAACAAACAGACAAATGCTGAAAACCTTTAAGGAAAGGAATACATGATAAGGCACAAATAGAAAAGGGACAATCGGATTTAAAGCTGACTACTGAATATTTACTCTAAGCATGTTATCAATAGCATATAGACTGTCTCCCGTAGGCTTGTGCTTGGTCCCTAAACGGTGGTTCTATTTTGAGGGGTTCTGAGAACTTGGGTGATGGGACCCCAGCCAGAGGAAGCAGGTCATTGGAGATGAGTGTTATTGGTTGGCAGTATATCATCCCTGATTCCCCCCCCCCCCCGTTTTATCTTTTGCTTCCTGATGATCATGAAATGAACAGCTACTGCTGTCACATGCTACTGTCTCTGTGGTGTTCCACCCAAGTGCCTGATGCCAAGGGACCATGGACTGAAATGTCTGGAACAGACCCAAATAAACCTAACCTCCCTAGAGTTGCTTCTATTAGACCTTTTGCCACAGCTCCAAGTTGATGTAAAGTATAAAGGGTCTAAGCACACTCATTGGAAGCCTGAGATTGGCTTATTGAGTGTCTGAATTAGTTTTTCTGTTGCCACAAAGAGACACCATGACCAAGGCAATTCACAGAAGAAAGCATTTAATTGGGGGCTTGCTTACATGATCATGACTCTCATGGTGGAAAGCATGGCAGGGGGCAGGCAGACAGGCCACTGGAGCAGTGGCTGAGTGCTTATATCTGATCCACATGTTGGTGGCAGAGAGAGGGAGGGTGGGATGGAGGGAGGGGAGTCAGAGACTAGGGGGCTTGGTGTGACCTTTTAAAACCTTAAAACCCACCCCCAGTGACATACCTTTCCTAAACAGTCCCACCACCTAGGGCTCTGGCATTCAAATACAAGTCTATGGTTCTCATCCAAACCACTACACTGACCAAAATGAATGAATGAATGAATGAATGAATGAATGAATAAATAAATAAGAGTTGAATCCCACTCTGTGCAAGGTGGGCTGATGAAGTTAAATAAGGGAATGAAGGTCTGTATTCTTAGGTTCTACATCCTCAAGAAATGATTGTTCTAAGAAAGGATAATTTATTGATTCTTGCCATGGGATTGAGGGCTATCTGTGACTACATGAAAGCATTCTAGAAACACCTCTCTCCCCAGACAAGTACTTAATACTTGCAGGAGTCTAGATTTTGCTCACTCTCTTTTTCCTTAAATGACTTGTGAGAAGAGAATTCAGGAACAAAGCAGGTCCAAGAATCCACTGTTGGGAAGCATCAGGACTTAGTGGTTTGAATGAGAATTTCCCCCATAGACTCAGATGTTCGGACATTTGCTTCCCAGTTGGTAGCACTGTTTTTATTTAGGGGAGAAGGGAGGTGTGGCCATGCTGGAGGAAGTATGTCCTTGGGGTGGGCTTATGAGAGTAAACATGCTTTCCTTACTTCTAGTTTTCTTTCATGCTTGTGGTTCAAGATGTGATTGCTCAGCTTCCTAGCTAAAGACCAATCACATTTCCACTCCCCCTTCTCTGTTTACAGTCACAAATATGAGTCTTTTTAAACTGACACCAGACACAGGGGATAGTTTTGTTTGACTATGTTCTCTACATACTGGGCCTCATACTGCAAATGTCCTATTCCAATTTGCTTTCATTTTTCAGCAATAGGAATGTTTTTGTCTCAATCATGAATGTTGTGTTCATTTTACTATCACATTAGAGAAAAAAAAAACATAACACCCAAGACCATGATTATGGATTGAAATAAAAATACCAAGTAAATATTAATGCAGGTGGCAAGAGTATATAGCTTCCTCAAAAAATTTCCAGTGAAGTTGTAATATGAATGAGTGAAGCTCAAGATATACTATATTTTGAAATGGATCTGCACAGGTGTGGTCCTTTACAGCCCTGAGAACTCTGTCATATCTCTTTCTTGCCACAAGGAGAAGGGGCTAGAACCATGCTCTCCACCAGCTTGCTCCAGGCCACTTTCAGCCAGCTAGCTAGCTTCATGGCTTCTTGCCTCTCTGATCTCTGGTTCCTGTTGGAGCCTGCTTGGTTTGGTTCCTCTCTCCAAATTCCCAGGCATTCTCAGTTTGACCTTGTAGCCAGCTTGGATAAAGCAGTCCCTGTTCTTGCCTTTGCTTATCCTTGGGAAGTAAACTGCACTCCTGGCCCATTCTTTGTACTAATGCAATTTGACACATACCTCTCACTCTGATACTAAGCTGCCACAAGAAAGAAGAAGGCAGAAATAACAGTGTAGCAGGATCCTGCTGGTAATGTTGTAAATATTTGTCCCGCCTATGGATTTAATAAAAAGCTGATTGGCCAAAGGCAAACAGGAAGTGTGGGCGGGGCTACGAGGCTAAGAAAAAACTCTGAATACAGGAAGAACACAGACAGCTGCCACAGACATGATGAGGAGATGGCAGCAGACACAGAGGAAAGAAGCTGAAATGCTGCTCTGAGAAAAAGATACCCAGCCACACAGCTGAACAAAATGGATTGAGTTCAGATGAAGGAGCTAGCCTGTGTGTAATTATTTGAGGCTAAATGGGGCTGAGAGTGGGGAGCAAACCTCTGGTCTAGGCCTGGAAAGTCCGGGCCAGAACCTTTTACAACATAACAGTGTATGGATTTAGGAGCCTTGTGCATCTGCTTGTGAATGACTGTTTTCAAGAGAAGAATAATCCAGCTGGTTCTGGGAGGGTATGAGACCTGTGGAGCTTCCCTAAACAGTCTGCATCAGGACTGCAGTCCACCTTTAAAGTCAGGAAGAATGATACATTATTGTTCTTTTCATCATTGAGCTTTGGGTATTTTGTTGTGCAGCAATAGCTGACTGATGCATGGACACAAAGTAGCACCCAGACCCCACCCTGTATCTTACCTAGACCTAGAATGGAATTATTACACAAATGGAATCAAACATGTATGAATTTTCATAAACATGCTCATTTTTGGGTCACTAATATTACCCTGCCTAGCACTAGGGACAAGGGGTTGGGGGCAAATGGAGTGTAGGGAACAATCTACATATATCAACCACAAACTACATGATCTTTTCCTACTTCACAGAGCTAGCTAGGGTGAAGGAGACAGGATGAGATTTAGAGATGTCTCCCATCCTAGGGACAGTGGGCAATGCTGCGTCACAGGGCTCTGCTAATGGCAAAGTGTTGGAATTTTCATGTCTCTGGAACTCTAGGCTTCTATTGTGTGTCACAGATGGCAATGCTTTCCACATTCTTCTCATATGCCCTGACACTTTTTGTTGGCTCTTTGAAGCTCGTGTATCTTTTTCCCCAGGAAGTCATGATCTGAAGAGGGTTCCAGTTTGTGCCTTGGTGAGCTGACAGTTGATACTTCTAGTGCATCTCATATGTATGTGGTGTGAGGATTTTAATTTTAGCCATTGCATAAGATTCTCCAGAAAACAAACAAACAAACAAACAAACAACAGACAGATTGGTCTTATATAAACACATGGAAATAGATATAGAGCCAGGAGTATTCAATGGGAATTGGCTCAGGCACTTAAGGTTACCGTTTGTCTTAGAAATGTCTTCCACAGGCTCATGTCTCCATAGTGTGGTTCCTAGTTGGTAGTTATATTTTGAAGGCATTAGGAATTGGTCTTTGATTGCTCTACTCCCAACCCTGGCTGAAGCTTCAGGTTCCTTCTCTACAAGGATGGAGTAGCCACAGGCTTCTATCATCGTGAATTGCCTCTGTGCAGTCCTCAGAATGATGGACTGAGAAATCTCTGAAACCAGGAGCCCAATCAACCCTTGCTTTCTGAGGCTGAAAAGTAACTTACAAAGTTACAAAGTTACAAAAGTTTTCTTGTGTCCCACAGCTGTACCAGTCCCCAAAAAATACACAGAGGCTTGTATTAATTGCAAACTGGTCTACGGCTCATAATTCTTGCTAGCTAGCTCTTACATCTTAAATTAACCCATTTCTATTAATCTATGGATTGCCACCTGTCTCCTGGCTTTACCTGTGTCCCATTACATCGTGCTTTCCCTAGCTCCTCACAGCATCTCCGTGACTCCACGTTTCTTCTCCCTGTATTTCTCTTGGATTTCTTGCCTAACTACATTCAGTCTTGTCATAGGCCAAGGAAGCTTCTTTTTAACTAATAGTAGCGACACATATTCATAGCATACAGAAAGACCATCCCACAGCAGTTATGAAGGCTGAAAAGTATCCAAATATGCCAGAAGAGAGAACCAGGAAGACAATTCAGTATCTCCACTATCCAAGGGCAAGAGAAGGCAGTGTCTGGGCTGTGGGAGAGAGTAAACTGATTCTTCTACCTGAGAATGGGGATCACTGTGCTGTGTCAACTAGATTACATTTAGAATCCTCATTTTTTAAAAATAACTTTTTGGGATACTGGGAACTGAATTTGGGTCCACTGAAAGGATATTACTTACTAAACCATCTCCTAAAGCCCTGCTTTTCATTTTTATTATGTGTCTGTGTATGGTGTGTACGTGTAGTGTGTGGGAGTTATGTGAATGTGAGTGCCGGTACCCATGGATTGAGCTGGAGGATCCAAAGTGTGTACTAGAAGCTGAAATTCAGTCATCTAAAAGAACAGTAAGTGGTCTTAACCTGGGAAACATCCCTTTAGCCTCCAGGGATCCCCATTTCAGAGTGAATGCTTGAAAAAGTGTCCAGAAAGGTTTAGGTGAGATCTGTCTTAAGTGTGGTCGAAGTGGCGTTCTAGACTGAGTAAGGAGGGAAAAACTGTGAAGCCAGTTGAGAGGCATAATTTCTGTTTCCTGGTCTGTGGAGGGCTTCCCCAGACTTTCTGGGGCAGGTTGTAAGTGCTCAGTTTGATGTTATGTATCTGCTGCTTGTTATTTATTTTATTTTTGCTTGCTCTACCAGTCTGGTTACTCTAATTAGTTCTGATGGATGTTGTAAAGGCCTGATTTGATATTTTGTTATTTATCTACCTTTTTTATTTGTTCTTTTGCTTGATACATGTTTAATAAACTCACTCAAAAAAGTAAAGCTATCATAGATCATTTTCTGCGTAGAATGCTATTTCAGAGGGTTCAGTCAATTATGGCAGAGAGGCATGGTCTCTCTGCCTCAGTTTACTTCATAGCTGAACAAGAAGCAGAAAGTGATAGGAAGTGATCAGGAATATACTCACAGAGACTCACCCCCTTTGGCCTACTTCCTCCACTTAGATTCTACATCCTAAATTTTCAACAGTCTTCAAAATTAATAAAATTAAAATTCAGTCATCCTCAAGTTAACAGCTGGGGATCAAGTACTGAAACACATGGGGTCAGTTCATATTCAAAGCATACCACCAGAGAGGTAGCTACTGAGGTACCTGAGGATGGAGGGATGCTGGTGTTGCAGGAGGCAAGGAAAATGTTTGGATTCTGTGTTTCAGAAGTGACTGCATCTGCAGGGAAAGAAAGCCAGGAATTCAGACCCACAGAAGGCCTGAATTCTGCAGGTGCCTACCGGGCTATTTCTATACACATAATTTGGAATAAACACTAATGGGCCTGTAGTCAGGGCTTGGGGTAGAGTTAGGACACCACAGGTTCTCCTCAGTGAGGTAGACTAGAAGACTATTATAAACAGAGGTTGTACGAAAGGGCTGCAGGAGGAAGTGGGTCCAAGAGATTTATTTGTTTTTTTTTTTGTTTTTTTTTTTTTTTTTTTTACAGATAGGGCTCCACTGTATAGTTCTGGTTGGCCTGGAATGCACAGATATCCATCTGCCTCTGCTTCCAGCATGCTGGGGATTAAAGTTGTAGATCCCAACCTACTAGTTTAAAAATAGTAAGTAGAACAGGCATGGATATTTAGCTCAGTTGGTAGTTTGTCTAGCAAGTCCAAAGCCTTGGGTTCGATCTCCACGAGACAGCTGAAGAAAACAAAAGCCAGAGCCATAAAATAAGTGCGATAGGGCAGAAGCTGCACCGGAAAAATGTGTTAAACGGTGCATACATAGAAACATAATAATACTAATATAGCCGCTTAATATATGTAAAGAAAAATTGTAATGTGTGCGGTAATTAATACATACTCAAAATACAGCTGCATATAGTGTATTTTAGCTCATTAAAGCACATTAGCTCATTAAAAAAAGCATAGGAAAGAGTTGAATTCGATAAAATTAAATGCGCTTATGAAACAGTCTCAGTGCACGAATTAAGCTCCTACCACCACACCACAGTGAGTAGAGACACAATCCCATTGCCTTTCCTCTTTCTGAACGCACTTCCAGGGCCGCCCCGCCTTCGCCCCTCCCCGCGGCTCCGCCCTCGCCATAGCCCCGCCCATTAGGGGGAGGGGCCTGAGGGATTCCCGGCGTGCTGCGCGGGCGGGGCGAGGGGCGGAGCGTGCACGGAGGCGCGGCTGCTGCGGGACGCTTGGCTGGGCCCGGTTGCGGGGGAAAGAGCGTGGAGCTCTGGGCCTGCTGCTCCGGGGCGGCGGCTGTGGCGGCGGCATGCACGCGTGAGATGAGGCTTCGGGTAGCCCGGACGCTAGCAGCGGCCCCCGGGGCAGAGGCGAAGGCCAGTGCGGCCTCTTCAGAGCGCGGCGCGCGGTGCATGAGGTCGAGCGCGTGGACGCTGGGCAGCCTCCATAAACACTTGTTTAGGACTTGTTCGCCTCGCTGAGGCTGCGGTGCCGGGCATGGAACTCCCGCCCGAACCGGAGCCAGACCCCCAGTCCCTTTCAGAGGCCTCGGCCGCTGCACCACTGCGCGCCCCAGAGGTGGCGCGGCTCCGCCAGGAGCAGGAAAAGGTAACAGGCCGCGCTAGGCTTCGGCCCTCCCCGGCTTCCGCCTGCAGCCGGGACTAGGACAGCCTCTAACGTGGTCAGCTTTTCGCGTGCGGCCGGCCAAGATCCCCATGCTCGAGCTGCGCAGCCTCGGGCCTGCGGGCAATAAGGGGAGAAACTTTTGTCACGTGCATTTGTTGTTTATTATTATTTTTTTTTTTTGTCTGGAGCCCTTTGACTTGCACAAGAAGGGATGTAGGGGATGCAGGGGATAAGATAATCTGTTGACCCTGAGCTGAGACCAAGTGTTGGGACCTAATGCAGCTCGAGTGCGTGGGGGGACTTTTATGTTTTGGTGGTTGGGATTGCACTGTAAACAGAAGTGGTCACTCCTTTTACCCCTTAGGTTCCTATTGCTTAAATATCGCGAACATGTACACAGACATACGCGTACACGCGCACGCATGCACGCACGCACACTCGATTCTTACTTGATTGAGCGTCCAAGTTTGACTACGTTGGTGATGATGCACTTCCTGTGCTTTCCCAGCTTTGGGGTTTAGTAGTCGATGGGAGGCCATTCTGGTCTGTTCAATTTTAACCCCAAGCATATAGCAAACAAGGCATTCTGCCCCCCCCCGCCCCCAGCTACCAGAGGGGTGGAGAATGCTTTGCCTCTCCGAGTGGGACTTTTGTGTGAGGAAGTGTCCTTGAGATAAGAACTGTGGCTTGACTATTTCAATGTGAAACTGTCTTATGGATTCTGTAGTTACCCAAGTTTGATTCCCTCTCCTGAAGTGCCTTGAAGTTCTTTGAAAAACCGACATTTAGTTTGCTTAAAACACCCTTGTATTGAGGGAGTATCATGTATTATTAAAGTTTAGGAAGTTGCATCAAAACCATCAGAATTTGAGAAGCTCCATTTTTTTCTATATTTAAATATTTTTATTTGTAAACTTCGTTCATGTTACTTATTTGTAATTTACTCCAACACGTCTCTTTTCCAATTTCATGTTCTTTTTAAAATTTATTTATTTATTTTTTAGTAACTCAGTCCAGCTAGTGTTATTTATTTACTCATTTACTCATGTATTTATTTATTTATTTATTTATTTATTTATTTATTAGTAACTCAGTCCAGCTAGTGTTTTGCATGTGTTTGGGTAGTACCATCACCTGGAGCATGAGCATACCAGTGACTACAACCTCCTTGAGTCATTTTTCCTCTTCTAGGGGCTCTCTACTGTAGGTAGCTCCTTAATTAGGGATTGGGGCTTCCTGAGCTCCCCACTCCCTGTACAAAATCTCTACAAAAACGTGATTATGAAGATATACTGAAGTTAACTACACAAAGGTTTTTGTGTATCCCATGAAATCCCTCTTGGCTTGGAAACCATCTGTTAATAAATTGTAGGAATCTTTCCTATTTCCTTTTTTTTTTTTGTTATACTTTCCATTTTTCTTTAATATATAATACAACTGTTGGGTTTTAAACTTGTAGTTCATCAAGGTGGGAGTTTAAAAGTTAACCTGATTTAGTGCAGTTTAAATTACAAGACCTATTTATTTATGGCTCCAGGTGAGCTATATTATCAGCCCACTTTAAAAATTTTGAAAGAAGGTCTCTTAAAGTTGTGCAGGCTGGCCTTGAACTCCCCCTGTAGCCCACCCAGTCTGGGCTTAAAGCTGATCCTTGTAGACTCAGCCTCAAAGTAGGTGGGAAACATACCTGTGAGATCAGACCTGACTTAAAGATGGAAAAAAAAAAAAAAAAAAAAAAAAGCCCTAAATAAAGCCTTGTTATTTTGACAAAACAATTTACCTTTCTTGTGAAAATGTGAAATGGACCAAGGTAGATGATGTTACTACTGCCTTTAGTTCATGTGGAAAACACCTTTGCCTTCACAGTGTAAAGTGTGAGTAATGCTGACCAGTATGTTTCCTTCCATCTTTAAAAAAGGAGATTCTGGTTTTTATTCTGATGTTAGTGTGGGTGAAATACGAAGGGGTACTTTTGGGATGTTCTGAACAGCTTGTTATGATTAGTATATTTGAGAGAGTACCTGTGGCTGTTAAATCCATTGGGAAACCGGATGTTTTCAGTGGACATGGGCCTCCATACCATTTTCAGTTCTGTGTTGTGTTAATATTAATTTGGCATATAAA
Organism: Sigmodon hispidus; assembly: GCA_004025045.1. Taxonomy (NCBI): domain Eukaryota; kingdom Metazoa; phylum Chordata; class Mammalia; order Rodentia; family Cricetidae; genus Sigmodon; species Sigmodon hispidus. The sequence goes on along the minus strand of PVIH01002350.1, from coordinate 171,489 downwards.
AGAAATGCATATCTATTTTGGTTATGTAAAATGCCTCCTAGTTTATAATAAAGCCCTTCGGTATTTACTTAACAGACTTCACTACTTATTAGAAAAATCTGTATGGTTGGACAGGAGCTTCCCACAAAAGCACTAACCCTTAGAGCTTAACAAAACACACTGATTAGATAGCTGTGCTTTAATTAGAGGTTGGCAGGGGAAAGCTTTACTTTGTAAATTGTGAATTATTAGTTTTGTGAGGGCGCTTGCTCAGGCTTTACAGCCAACTCAGTTTTAACATTTCTGCGGTTTGCGATGGGAAAGTACAAGCACATATCATTCTGAATGTAAAGGGAGACATGTCACAGTAGCTTTGTCCGAGTGGACATCTAGGATCTTAGCCTTTCCCTGTGTTGGTTCCATCAGGTGGAATTAAACTTCTAATATCTAATACAATGTCTTTTTTTTTTTCCCCCCCGTTGATGATGGCCTCTACTTCATTGGCTTTTAGCTATAGAAAGTTACCTGAGTTCCTTACATAGAAGCTTACGGCTGGAGAGATGGCTCAGCAGTTAAGAGCACTGACTGTTCTTCCGGAGGTCCTGAGTTCGATTCCCAGCATCCACATGGCATTTAACAACTGCCTGTAATCCCAAGATCTGACACCCTTACACAGTTATACATGCAGGCAAAACACTAATTCACATAAAAATAAATATTTAGAAGCTTACGGAGCAATTCTTTGAAGAACTTGGCTTGAGAAGGGCTGTAGGTAATGCTTAATTAAGTATCCTTATCCTTGTATCTTTGAAATCCCACTAAGTGGGCCAGGTTTTACTCTAGTCTTGTTTGATCCTGCGTGATACTGGGACACTGAAGTAGAGAATGAAAAGTCAGAGCTTGAAGAAAAGGCTAACAGTATGAATGAGCCCCGTCTTCAGGGAGTGACAGCATTGAGGTAAATGGACAGGGTCAAGGTCAAGTATATTAATACTCCTCACTTTCCTGTCTGAAATCAGTGGTGAAAATACTGTGAAGACCCCTCCCCTTTGTTAAAACTTGTGTTCTTTCTTTCTTTTTTTTTTCTTTTAAGACAATGAGCCATGCTGGCCTTGAGCTAGGATGGGCTGTGAACTCCTTTCTCATCCTCAAGTGTGTGTCACTGGCCTTTGTCTCTTCTCCACCTCTGGGGGCTGGGACTAAGGCTGTGTACAACCAGGGAGTCTTTATTTTTTAAGTTAAGCTAGGTTGGCATTCAAAGTTATGATGGATTTCATTATTGCCCAGGTGCCTAAGCATGTATATAAATATTCACTTCATATAAAAACTACCATAGAAGGATAATGGTAGGATTTTACCTAACAGTTTGTAAAATCAAAAGATTTCAGTTTTTCAATAAGGGTGTTGAAATTTAATGTTTGTGCAAACAAATTTGTTATAATATCCTTAATTGCTAATCAGTTTCTAAGCATGAAGAATAATTATTGGCTGGATTTTGAATACCAGCTACATAGGTTTATTTCTTATTAGTTGATTTAATTTATTGAACATATTTCCCAGTTAGTTCCGTTTTTATATTTTTCCTCTTAAAGATTTTGCTTAATCTTTCTGACAAAGGATACAAGAAGAGAGAAACTCAGATTTACTTTTGTTTTATTTTATTTTGTTTTTTGAGACAGGGTCTTAATATGTAGTCCTGGCTAGTTTTGAACTTGTGGTAATCCTCCTGCCTCAGCCTCCCCCAGAGCTTGAATTCCAGGTATTTGCTACTACTTCATGTAGATCGGTGTTGTGAGCCACTTATGTAAAGATTTGGTAGGAAGATGTCTGCTCCATGGAGCTTATGCAGACTAGATTCCCTGCCTCCAATGTGGTGAAGTGTTTCCGGGTCCTTGATACTGAGTCCTTCCATCTCCAGCATCAGGGACAGGACTGTAATGAGGTACTTCAGGCTACTCTCTGCACAGGTTTCTTGCATTATGTTGAAATTTTGGTTTCTTGGTTAAAGCCCTATTTCTGAGATAGCTATTTTATGTTTTTAGATAATATGTTTTACTAGTAGAGGTAGTGAGATTTTATTACCTGAAAGAACTGGGGTGCAGTGTGTTTCCATAGGTTCATTTTCAGGACAACAGTAAGATTGGGAAGATCAGTAGGTTAATTTCTTTACCACTGAGGGCTTGAAGTAATTATCGCTCGAAATTTTGATCCAGCTAATACTCTTCTAATACTAGAATCTTGGAGAATTAAATGTAGTAGAAGTATTTAATCTTTCCTAAAAGCAGAACATCTACTTTAGCTTAATGGAAGATTTTCAATTTTGTCTTGGTGAATTCCTGTTGGTTTAAGGAACTGTTAGTCAGATGGTCCAGTACTTGGACCCCTTCAGTCACCTTACACCGCCAATGGGTTATGCTGAGCTCACAGTTTCAAATGAAGAAATTTAGAAGGCACGTTTTACATGTCTAATGATAGTGATTGATGAGGATAAGCAGAAAAAAAAGTACAGGGAGGCAATGACTGGTGGGAATGCCTCTTACATAAGCGCTATGTCAGGGTGTAGTATAGTTTCATTAGATCAGAAACTTCAGTATGTGGGCATGAGCCTGTGTGGAAGACATTTGGGAGAAGAGTTTATGGAGGTGGGAATGAGTCAGGCTGAGAGCACTGCCATGTCTCTTCACTTAGGGTTTTGAGTTTTATTTTTGCAAGAGGAGAAGTGACTGAAAACACATTTGAGACTGATCTTTGTAAGTATCTTTTTGTCATGTGTGAAGAAAGGGAGGACCAAGCTCCCACTTGAGGGAGTCTGTTCTGTCTGTGCCAAGCATTGTGCTGGATGTTTATGCAGTTCATGCTGGAATCTCCATGAGCACTCTCAGTTTTTCAGTTGAATAATTTGGGCTGTTTGTAGTTTTTGCCTAGACTTTTCATGGGATATTTCTGTCTTTGGTTTTGCCTACATTGCTGTTTTCAGAAGAAGCTTTACCGGTTTACATGCCTGCCAGCTGTGGTACATGGTCCAGCTTCTCTACATTTTTTAATTACTTTAATACCTTAGGTGTTCATCTCTTTTATAATTGCTACTCATTCTAGTGATTAGTGACATTGATTATCTTTTCAAGTGTTTTGAGCAGTTTTGACTTTTAACTTCTTCAAAGGAAAATAGCCACTGATTGCCTTTTCACTTTCTATGGGGATCTTGTCATATTCTAGTTGATTCATAGTAACTATTCATACTTTTATATTATTTTCATTTGTTTTACATATTGACCACAGTTTCCCCTTTCCTGTTCATGTATTTTTGATGTGAGTACATTTTCAGTTATGGATTATAAATTTCTTGCTGGTCTGAGTCTTGAATTAACATTGTAATCTTGTCCTTTGATGACCTAGAATTCTTGATTTTATTTCCTTTGTGGTTTGTGTTTGTTTGCTTGGGAACCCAGGGCTGTGTCCATGTAGGCGAGCCTTTTACTGATCTGTGTCTCAGCCCTGTTCTTTTTTTTTTTTTTTGTGTAGAAAAGAGCTTTATTGTCAGATGAATATGGTTATGATTAAAAGAGAGGTTATGATTATAATAGCAGAGATGGCAGAAAGAAAGAGAAAAGAAGAGTGAAATGGGGGAGCTCCCAAGAGAAGATAAAGGAAGAGAGAGCTGTGCACATGGGAACCACGCTTTAAACGGTAGGCTCAGAGGATAAGGCTCAGTGGCTAGCTCTAAACTGTAACAGTCCCATCCATTCAATAGCCTTGGCGGGTGGTTCCTAAGCAGGGTTATCCAACCATTTTAGAAGGAAGGTTGCTCCAGGAGTCTGAATGTTACTACTGGATGGAGTTGACTTTGAGTGACTGGGTCTTTCTTCCCTTCTCTTCTTAGGCCTATGCTCTTCCCTTAGTTATTGTCCCCTTTCCTCATTCAGGACAGCCAACTTTTATTCGACATCCACTATCTCCAGATTTGTAGTTTTTTGCATTGTGGTCATTTCTAGTACTTAGTGATACAAGATAAACCCTTGCAAATTCCCTGCTTTCAAACCCATTTCTTTCTTGTGTCTTCAGGACTTTTGCCTAGCTTTGGTGTTAAGCTTAAAAACCTGTCCAAAAAAGTAGCAGAATTTAGAGATCTTCATTCCAACCACCTTATAACTTGTGGATAGTTTTGCCATCTAAACCATTTCTACTTAGTGATACTGATCTGTGACTCTCACCATCATTTCCCAAATCCTTTAATCTTTGCACACTGAAGTTGTAGCCAAAAGCATAGCTACACCATGCTACTTCCTTTAGCAGTTTGTAGTTTACATTCTCTTGTAGGATCCACATATTTTAGTTCTGTCATGCAGTTAAGATCATGTATTTGTACTGAGCCTTTGGCTCATTTCTCCTGACACCTTTTCCAGGTTTGTGTTGGGTTAGAACTTAATCCCCTTGTCACTGAGTAGTTTTCCATTGTGTGTCCTTGGGTCATTTGGTTTACCTTTCATCTGATGAACACACCCACCCATTCTCTTTGACTTGAACTGTGTAAGTATCTGCTTTCAGTTCTTTGGCATATGTACCTGGGAACAGAGTGGTGGAATCCCATAGTAACGGGAGCCACTGCCCTGTTGTCCATAGGAGCTGCATGTCATGTCAACGCTAGTCTCTGCACGCTCTTGCCAGCACCTCCTCTACCTTTTTAGTTATCCTTTCTTGTTAGGCCTGAAGAGGAGTCTGAGTGTGTCTGTGATTCTGCTGCTCTAAGAACTAAGGATGCTGCTGCCCAGCTCTTCACATGCCTGTTGGCCATTTCTGTGTCCTCTTGGAGAAATTTCTATTCATATCCTTTGCCCATATTTTAATTGGTTTGTCATTTTGTTGTTGAGTTATAAGAAGTATATATGTGGACATTAAACTCTTATATGTTATTTACAGGTTTTTCCCTTTGATTTCTTACCGTTTGTTTTTTGATAATGCCCTTTAATGAAGAGAAATTTTAAATTTTCTTTTTTTTAAGGTCTTTTTTCTTAAGCTCTTGTATGTGCTTGTGCTGTGGTATGTGCATGGAGGTCAGAGTCTGCCTTTGTGGAGTCTCCTTTCTGTGGGTTCCTATCGCGGTAAAAACTTGTAGTGAGATATGTTTTAAATGGGGTTTATTTTGTGAAAATCACTTATAAAATAGAGACGGTTTTAAGAGAAAATGAAAGGATAAGGTTGCAGCGCGCCGGAGCCTTTCTAAGGAAAACTCTTTATTTTTATATTGTATGTTTGAACTCTTGTGTAGCTGGGCTGAACTGTGTATTTGGTCGGGAACTCTTGTGAGAGAATGACGGCTTTTTGTCTTGGTTTTTTTTTTTTTTGAAGGTCTATTTTTGGATTTTTTTTTAGTTAACTATGCCCCGCTCGTTTTTAGTTTTTTGACGTGATTGTTTATATATATAGTTTTTGATTTCTCGCTACAGGTTCCGAGGATTGAACTTGGGTTGGCAGGTTTGCTCATCAAGCACAGCTCTCCCCTGTGAGCCTCCTTAAAAGCCTGAAATGCAGGATTTTCTCCATAGTTGATTTAGCTCTTCTAGACTTAGCTCTCTTGAGGTGAACTTTTGAATGATACTGAATTTATTAATATTTTTTATCTCTCACTTTTGTGAATGTATAAGAAGACATTTACATGGTTCAAAATCAAAACTATATAAGCAATTTAGGGACTGGAGAGGTGGCTCAGAGGTTAAGAGTACTGGCTGCTCTTCCAGAGATCCTGAGTTCAATTCCCAGCAACCACATGGTGGCTCAGAACCATCTATGGTGACATCTGGAACCCTCTTCTGTACATTGTACTGTATACATGATAAATAAATAAATATTTAAAAAAGAAATTTATTCCCATTTCTGCTTCTTCTGCCCTTATAGATAACTTTTTAATTTGTTTCTGACATACCCTGTTGTGTTTCCTCCTTTAAACTAAACAAAATGTAGTTATATGCCCCTTCACTGCCATCTGCCTCTTTACATAAAAGGTAGCATAGTCTTATTTTGCTTCTTGTTTATCTTATGAAATGAAATGCTTGGGATTTTTCTAGTTTCTAGAGATACTTCAGCCTATTTTATAGTTGTCTAATACTCCAGTGTATATGTAATCATCGTTTTCTGTTACTGAACTTTTACATTTAATTTTCTTGTCATGAAAATTTGTTGTATCGAGTTGTAAAATAGCAGGTTTCACTGTGCCATTTTCTTCCGATATCTGATCTACTTTCCTCTGACTCCTTTTTTACCTTCTCGTGTGCACCCATCCCTTGCTTCTTCCCCAAGAGTCTCTCCTCTGCTTTTTGTGTCTGATCCCAATCTGTAGTCTCTATATGAAACAAACCACAACACCCCCACACAGAAGAACAAAAACCATGAAAAATGTGTCTGAGTCTGGCCTGTTTTGCCTAACATGGTGTTAACATGCATTTTCTTGCAGACAGCATGATATTTTTTCCTTTTTTTAGTGCTGAATAGTGTCTTTTTTGAGTCTGCCTGTGTAACTAAGGATGACTTTCAATTTCTGACCACCTTCTTTATATCTAGACTGCTAGGATTATAGGTTTGTGCCAGCATGCCTGGTTTCATGTGTCTTAGGCGTTGAATTTAGGGCCTTGGGCATGGTGGTTCAGATGATTTACCAACTGAGCTATATCCTTACCTTGAATAGTATTTTTTTTTTTTTTTGTCTTACTTTCTTTATTCAGTCATCTGTTGATGATCACACTGATTCCTTGCCTTAGCTGTTGTGGCTAGTGCAGTAGTAAAGGCTGTGCACGTATCTCTTGTGTGTTGCCTTTGATTTCTTAGGCTGCATACCCATAAGTGGCATAAGTGGAACGTGATGTTCTGGGGTGTGTGTGTATTCCACATACGTTCATATGCTTATATAATTATATACAATATGTAATATTTATATACACACCTATAATAAATGTATGTATAATATTATTTCTTGTCTTTTTAAAACCAGTAGTTTGATATTGGTCTTTAAAAATTGCTGTTATTTATAATTTGATTGTATTCCTAGGAGTTTATCAGGTAATGAAATTGTCTCAGGGATCAGCTTTTCACGTTGTTGCTTTTTCTATTTTGTGACTATGCTTTCTTCTTCATTAATTTCTGCTTTAAATATTTCACCCTTTAGTTTTTCCCTTGTTTTTAAAGATAACTAACATCTACTTTTTAAATGTATTTTGCATTTTTCTTACTGCCTTAGGTAGCTCACATATTTAGTTTTACTGTGGTCTAAGAACATATAATTAAATTGAAATTTGATTCTTATATAGATGAGTATATGATCTTTTCTTGGTAAATACTTCCTTTTATTCTTTTTTGCAAAAAATTTAATTTCTTAGTTTTTGAATTCAACATCTCTTTTGCTAGCTCCCGTTGGTTGGATGTTTTGTTCAAATACTTTATGGCCATTTTTTCTAGTACTCTGGGCTGTCAAGAGATTTGTATTATTATCACCTTCATTGTGGTTATAAACCTGTGATGTTCAAAGTGTATAGTTTAGGAATGTCATGACTTCTGGTCAGTTGACTTTTTTACCATTTTGAATTTTTATTTTACCATCTTTGAAGATAAATACTTGTCTTCAAATCTCCTTAATTAGATATTAGTATGCTTTTTTGTGATCTGTCATTTTTAACTTCAGTATTTGTGTTTGAAGTATGTTTCTTATAAATAGCATGTAGTTGTGGTTTTAATTTTCAGTTGACATCTTTTCCTTTTAGAGCAGTTATGTCTAAATACTATTGAAATTGATCACTTTTCTATTTGATTTTACTTTTTATTTTAAAATTTGTTGTAAAAAGGACATCACCATATCTTTAAGACTTTTTTTTTTTTTTAATTTTGAAAAGCTAGAGTGTGGTATTAAACAGATTAGCTTCTGTTTACTCATCTGACAAACAGCACCCTTCTGCTCTTTCTGTCTCTGAGGACATGTAGGCAGTCATATAGTTTGTCCTGTTCTCACTAGCCTGTTGGCCTTACTGTAATATATTCAAAACATGCATGTTGTAGCATTTATTATATTCTCCTTTGTTGTCTGTATATGATATGTGTGTGCACATGTGTGCTTGTGTGTATACTTCTATGTGTTTTCTATGTGTTTATGACTGTGGTTATGCACATGCCATGGTGTACTTGTGGAGATCGGGAAACTTCAGGTGTTGGTCCCTGCCTTCTACCTTGTTTGAGGCAGTGTCTGTCTCTTGTGAACTGCTGCATACATTAGGCTAGCTGGACTTAGAGTTTCCAGGGATTCGCCTGTTTCTGCCTCCCATTTCCTTCTGGAGCCTGGGGTTAGATTACAGGGGTGTGCGTGCGTGCGTGCGTGCGTGCGTGTCTGTGGTGTCTCTGTGTGTCTGTGTCTGTGTCTGTTTCCAACCCGTGTCCTTATTATGGCAAATCCTTTTATCCATTGAGCCATGTTTCCAGCCTTATCTGGGTTTTGAGACAGGATCTGGGTAGGAAGTCTCCCAGTCTCTAGGCTTTTTTTGCTCTGTCTTAGAGTAGTCTAGGACTCATGCTCTAGCCTTTACTATATAGCTGGCATACCCAGGTCTAGAATTACTACTACTCCTTCTTAAGGGTAAGTAGTATTTTATTGTATTCTACAATACAATAGATAGAGTAATACAAGTTGTTTTATATGATACTGATCTGTAAGTGGACAGTTGTTTTGCCTCATTTTGAAGATTGTGAATAATGTTGCTATAGATGTGTATACAAATTTGTGCTGTTTGCTTTTTGTATTTTGGGTGTAGTCAGAAGTTAAAATACTGGATCATAGAGTATGTCTGTGTTTAGTGTTTGAGGAGCTGCCACAAGACTTCTACAGTGACTAACACTTTTTACCTCCCCTGCAGCAATTCTCAGTGGCTCCAGTTTTTCTACATTTACAACAATAATTGTTATTTTCTGTTTTATCTTTTAAATGATGGCCAGCCTGATATACATGGTCACTCACTGTGGTTCTGTTTTACCTACTTTCTTGTTGTTTCCTTGCTATTTTTTCTTTATGTTGACTTTGCATTAATCAAACATAACTTTATTGTTACTTCTGCCTATTGTCTTTATGATAGGTCATTGAAGTACATTGTTAGCATGGTGTACTGTGTGCACCTTAATACTCGGTGTGTTAAGGTTTCTACCATCTGGATCCAGCATGGATTAATTTACTCATCCTGCCTCTTTTTCTTTTCCTTTCTCCTCCTTCTACTCACATTGATTGATTGAGATTGGGTTTCACTAAATAGCGTTGGCTGTCAGAGGTCTACCTTCCTCTGCCTTCTGTGTGCTGGGATTAAGGGTGCAAGGCTCCTTTGGCTCCCACCCACATCTTGATTATTGCTTCGGTACATTTTGATGGTGTGTATCTGTTCATTGTGGTGCTGTATTTAATTGTTGCACATGGTTGGTACTTATCCTGTGACCTGCAATGATTGCGAGTTGCTCTGGAGTTCTTCCTGCATGTGTGCTGTTGAAGAGAGCCCATTCGTATTTTTTTAATGACGAATGAAAATCTTGTGTGGAATTCTCAGTTATCTGAAAGACTTTCAGATTTTTCTTCATGTTGGAGGATGTGTTTGCTGTGCATATGTTAATAATGATAGATTCTTCAGTTATTTTTTTCAGCACTTTAAGATTTTATTCTGGGGCTGGAGAGATGGCTCAGTGGTTAAGAGCACTGACTGTTCTTCCAGAGGACCTGAGTTCGATTCCCAGCATCCACATGGTGGCTAACAACTGTAATTTCAAGATCTGACAACTTTACACAGTTATACATATAGGCAAAACTTTACCAGTTCATATAAAATAAAAAATATTTTTTTAAAAAAGATTTTATTCTGTTGTCTTCCAGTTTCTGGCATTTTATGCACAAGTCAGCTCTAACTTTAACTTTTGTTGCTCCGTTGAAAGCTGTATGCCATCTCTCTAACCTTTTAACACAAGCTATAACCAAGCTTCTTCTTTCCTTGGTGTTTTCATCATTAACTACATTGTTGTGCCCAGATGTTAAGGAATACTGACTTGTGATGTCCCTGGTAACTTTAGAAACTTCAGTTGTATGATTTTTCTTCCTGTGGATTGCTTGCTGGCCCTCCTCCTTCCTTTCTTCTCCGTCTGGTGAAGGAACTTAGGGCTTGGCCCTTGCTTGTCAGGTGTCCCACTACCATGGAGCTAGAACCACAGCCATAGCATTTTCATTTAATTCTTTTTTTTAAAAAGTTTTCCAGTGAAATTTTTCTATCTTTTCTTGTATCCTCTTGCACATGTGCATTGTCATTTTAATACCCTGGTTTAATGACACCAGTGTCCAGATTATATAACCTTTTCGTTTTCTTTCCTTTCTTTTACCTGCTGTTGGATCACGTGTTTCTGTTTTGTGGCATTGTAATCACGTTGGGTTAAATGCAGGGATGGTAGATGTGTCTGGGATGGTGTCTTCCTCTGGCAGAGACCTCACCTGCTTTTAGATAGGCAGGCAGGTGCTGAGTGGAGTGAGGGCTGTATGCCTGTTGTAGTGAGTGGCATGCTATTTTTGGTTTCTTTTGGACTTTGTGTGAGAGTACAGTTTGCTCACATTTCCTTGAAGCTTCTAAACTCTTTAGTTTTTGTTTTATTTCCATATCTTTCCAAAGCTTTGGTTGAGCTTTTTATTAGCTAAAAAGCTTCAGGATTTGACAGGCATCCTGGGATGGAAACTAGCTTACATCTTCACAGGTCTCATTTTGTTTCTTGGCTTTGTCAGTCTCTCTCTCCTGCCTGTGTCAGCCCCTAGCTGTGGTTGTCTGCTCAGGGCCTGCCCTAATGCTCAGCTCCTGCCTAGGCACAGGCACAGAATTGCATAAAACCATATTGTGGGAGATCAGCTCTCCTTTTCCTCGTTCCCTCTTAATTCCTAGTTCCTCTTCTGTTACTTTGACAACTCTGGGCTGCCTTTAAAAGTGTGATTTCCATATTTATCTAGTGTTTCCAGTTCTCAGTGAGTTTTGAGCTTGTATAGCTAACTTAGTTTTCCTACAGTCTGACTGACAATGTGTATCTTAGAGTGCAGAATGGTATTTCAAATTGCTTTAATTTTGCTTTTATATTACTAGTAAGTGCCCCCTCCAACTATTTGTATTCACTGTTTAATGAATTGTTTTCTTTGAGTGTTACCAGGTATGTTCCTATCCTAATCTATGTGACAACTCTCACCACTTGGCATTCTTAATTCAATTGTAAACCACAGAAATGCTTGAAAGGAATTTCTGCAAAAATTGACTGTGTATGGCGGGGCGTTTGTGTGCCTGTGTGTGTTTTGCTTGCTTTCTTGGCACATTTACTTTGTTACCAGCACTCTTATGTATCTCTTGCTTGTGAGGTGCCTCACCCCTTCTGATTATCTGGTCCTCATATCTGAAATAGATCAGTTGGTTTGGGTAGCAGCAGGCATTGGCCTGTTTTTTTTTTTTTTTTTTTTTTTTTTTTTTTTTTTTTTTTTTTTTTTTTTTTTTTTTTTTTTTTTTTTTAAAGTAAAAACAGAGTAGTTTTCCAGAGGAAGATCTGCAAATGGACAAGGAATGATGAATATTCCCAGTCAGATAATAGGCATGCAAACTGTTCAGGCAGCGCTCACATTCAGAAGTACAGCTCAGCTCTTCTGTAGTCATGAAACCTGTAAAGTAGTGAGAATAGAATTATCTTAGGTCTGTGAATTGGCCACACATTGACATAATGGGCCATGTAATACTCAGGTTTCATTGTAAATGTTATATTTACCGGGATCATTCCACAACAGGCTATGTATGCTGTTTACTAAAATACATCAAATTCTTTTCTTATTTGGAGACAGTGCCTTATGTCTGAAAGATTAGTTACAGCTGAGGATGACCTTGAACTTCAGACTTTTCTTTTTCCCAGTGCTAGGATTACAAATGTGTGTGCTCCCATTGTTGGGCTGGGGATTGCATCTTGGGCCCCATTCATGCTAGGCAATTGTTCTACCACCTTAAATCTTCATACTCTAAAACACACCAAGCCTTAAGTGTGAATGAAACCTGTTCCTGAGATCTTTGGCTTGTGGTAAAATAGCCACTTTTTTTTTTTCTCCCCAAGACAGGGTTTCATTCTGTAGCCCTGGCTGTCCTGGAATTCAGTCTGTAGATCAGTCTGGTCTGAACTCAAAAGAGGTCCACCTGCCTCTTCTTCCTGAGTGCTAGGATTAAAGGAGTGTGCCACCATTGCCAGTCCAGCCAGAGTTTTTTTTTTTTTTAATATTTATTTTTATTTTATGTGACTTGGTGTTTTGCTTGCATGTATAACTGTGTAAGGGTGTCAGATCTTGGAATTACAGACAGTTGTTAGCTGTCATGTGGATGCTGGGAATCGAACGCAGGTCCTCTGGAAGAACAGTCAGTGCTTTTAACTGCTGAGCCATCTCTCCAGCCCTGTGACTGATAAATTTTAAAAGGGAAAAGAGCCCTAAACTGTAAGGAAGACAAGAGTTTGAGACAGGCATCAAACAGGAGAGGAGGTGAGGGCAGTGGGGAGTGCTGTAGTGTAATGGAATTTAGAGAGTTGGTGGTGTTTCACTTTGGGTGAGGTCAACTATAAAGTTGTCTGCAGTTGAAAATTTTTTCTTCCCCCGTGCTAGTTTTACCACAGCAACCCTCAGCCTATTGCTCTTTACTCCATTGCTTACTTCATCCTGACTCTTAAAAGACTCTTTGAAAAGATGAGTGATTTTTCTGAAGTCTTGCTGTTTTAGCCCAGGCTGGCCAGAAACCTTCAATCCTCTGATATCAGCTTCCCGAGTGCTGGGATTATCTCCTTAGTTGTCAGCCTGCCATTTTAGAAGAGCATCTTTCACCTTTTCAGAAGCTCTCTGGTGACCATGTTTGCCTGGCATTCCTTGGCCTGTGCAGTGAGGACAGTGAGCAGTTTTACAACCTAACGGGAAGAGTGTCTTGAAGCTGCAGTCCAGCAGGAGAAGCTGACCTAATGAATTTAGACAGCCTGCAGAGCTTTTCCAAACTGCTCTTGATACAGTAACTTGTGGAGGAACAATCTGAAGTTGGCAGTAGGTGGGGCAAGCAGTTTTCGAAGTGAAGGGAAGGAAACCTTCCTGGGAGAAGGATCAGAGGTTAGAAGTTCATGTAACCTTGCAGATTCTCTGCATCAGTCCAACTTTGCCCTGCTACTGTGTTGCACTTGGAGAGCCATTCGGTTGGTGCCCCCTTGTGGTCTGTTATCAAATAAATAGCATAAACAAACAAGCACAGGAAAAATCACCAAATGTTAAACCCTCTCTTCTCTTTCCTTTATAAAGTAATGTTTAGAAAGCGGTTTCTAAGGAAAACAAGCTATTGGCTTTTTTGTCTGTTTTTGTACAGTATGTAATTTGTCAGATATGATTTTGATCCTTTGTAAGAGAACGTGTGAGTGCTATGCTGAGACAGACTTGGAGAATTGGCAACAGTAACTGCAAATGCAGCAGCCTTTCTTGCCACCATTACGCTTTCCCAGTTTGGAGACATCATGCACTTGGGGCCAGATAGTTGTGGTTTAAAACTGATTTCATGTGGCCACTTGAAGTTACTTCATTTCAGAAAGCAGGCTTCCTTTGCTTATGTTATTGGAGTGTTTGAGTGGACTGTCCTATGAAGTCTTGTTATAAACCTTAGGCCTGTATCTAAATGTACAGATGAATGTATATTCACTGGGTTGTTAATATAGTTTGTTTAAGGAGTGATGGGTCAGGATAGGGTCTCTTTTCTTTCTTTCTTTCTTTTTTTTTAAGATTTATTTATTATGTATACAGTATACAGAAGAGGGTACCAGGTGTCATTATAGATGGCTGTGAGCCACCATGTCGTTGCTGGGAATTGAACTCAGGACCTCCAGAAGAACAGTCAGTGTTCTTAGCCTCTGAGCCATTTTTCCAGCCCAGGATCTCTTTATTTACTGTGGTACTGCTGTATTACTGGGTAAACACTTACAAATGCATAGTTATTAAATAATTTTTAGGTTAATTATTTTAGTAGTATAAGCCTGCTAAGTAAATCTTTTCATAAAAACATTACAGTGACTTTTTAGGCTTAATATTTGCAAGTTTGGATACTTAATTTTTAAAATACAAAACAAAACTGGCATCGATTCTTCCATAGGAACCTTCCTTTTGTGGAGGTCAACAAACAAATGAAACTTTTTGTTGTTTTGCTTGTTTTTGGAGACTTGCTTATAAAGTCAGACTCCTGTCTTTCTGTCATTCATTTAATATTTTAAGAAATTAGGATGAATTCTCTGGCAGAAGAAAGTGGATAATTTGGTGTTAACCTCACAGTTTTTAAAACTCAGGTACATTAAACTTTAAATCTGAATTTTTTCTTTAGATTTTTTTTTCCCTTGACAGTTAAATTAAAAACATCTCAAAAAGTAACTTTTTGATGATGATGGTGAAGAAGAAGATGATGATGGTGATGTGTACCCACTATTCTATACATTTCTGTATCTGCCTCCTTTGAATACTTTCTTCTGATTTCCAGCTCCTCCTGTTGTGTATGTTTGTCCAGTGTATCTGTTGTTCTATTCTAAATGCTATGTGGAACCCAGAAAGACTGTACAGGTTAAGCAGTATTTTGGTGGTGAGAATGTTGCTTGTACAGTATAAAATGTAATTTTGTTGCTGGTCTGTCTTTGACTATCTGCTTAGGGGGACTATTTTAGGAAAGAAAGGGTGGGGAGTGAGGAAGTGTGACTAGAACCAGGCAGAAGAGCTGCGTGGGTGACGGCAAGAACACATGCCATGCTACCAGTGGCTTGTTTTTAAACATGAAAAGCGTGTGTGCCAAATTTACATATTTACTAATTAAAAAGGCTTCCTGGAAACATTAAGTAGACTATCTTCCATAACCTTTAACACCATCACTAATGGATATAGCCTAGAAAATTTCATCGAAGGTCCTTTAAATAATGTAAATGATTATGAATATGTAACTAGTTAATATGCAGCTACGAAAGGATTATCATGTAGAGGTTAATGAACACTCTGCTCTTACGGGTTGCAAGGCTTTTCTTTCTGTGCTTTTGGCTCACTTCATGCTTGGAAACACTCCCGCTAGGACTGGAAACATCCTGCCTGTTTTTGAGTCTCATCTTAATGGGGCTCTTAAATAGAAACTTCATAAAATCTTTTTTGCAAGGATTTGTTTTTTCTTTCTCAGTTTATGTTTAATTCTTTCTGTCTTTTATAGCTACTGCCAAATCAGAAACAGTGATATGGACTGGTGTGGCTTTAGTGGATTCCTATGGATGTTAAGTCAGTGCTCTGTTATACATGGCCACTGTTATTAAGTGTTGGCTGTGTGATTGATACTTAATGCAGATCTTCATTCGATAGGGACTTTTTATGCTGAGTTAATGTGCAATATGGCCGAGTATTTGATTACAGCATATATTTTGGTTCAGGATTGCTGCCTTACTATTTAAAATGTGCAAAAGGGAGGACATCTTTTTCAGGAATTAAATGTTAGAATAGAGGAATTTAGTGACAACTCTTAAAAAAAATGTGATTTTGAGGGTGAAACATTTTGCATAATCAGGAAATCGGATAGGCTTTGACCTGAGAAACTGGCCATGCTGCTGTCTTCTTCCGCACTTGGCCTCTGCATTGTGTCTTAGTTTATCTGTCTGTAAAATGGCACTGTAGCACTCAATCTAGATTAGTATTCAACATTTTTTTTAATTGATGGGAACTTAAAAATAGGTGGTTAGCAGTTTGTGTAATTTAAAATTTTCCTTTGTTATTTTTCTAATTGCATTTTTTTTTTTTTTTTCCTGTGCTGGTTGACTGAAATGTCTTAAAGGAAACCATTTTTTTTTTTTTTTTTAGTATTATAGACAGTTTAAACTGGGTGTCATTGTATACAGTTTTATCATAATTCACTAGTAGGGGAAATAAGCTGTTCAGAGCATTCCTTTATCCCAAGTATTTCTTTTTGAAAACAGTAGAAAAATGAATATGTTTTTGATACATCAGGATAAAAAAAATCACAGGTGGAAACATCTGGAGATATGCTGACAAAATAAAATATTTTCACTACTGCCATTTTTTTTTTCCTGCTGAAATGTGGATGTTACATTGGTTTCTTGTTATTTATAATATTTGTGTATTCTAGAAAATATGTAACATTGAAAATGGTCTGTAGAATGTACAGAATGCTAGTTATCTTATATAGTATGTCACCTGATAGCTATGAAGCAGGTTTTGTACCAAAGTCTGAATTGGAAAGCTGTAATTTGTTCTGTAGTTATCAGCCTGCATTAGAAGGCTGTGATAAAGTGCATTGCTTAAAAACTAACATCCCCATCTTTGTACCTCTGACAAATAAAAATGTACACTGAGGTGTTAGTAAATCTGTAAAGACACTGGTATAGTTTTCTGATGCTGATTTTCTGTGTCCATACCATAGCCCTGTTTTTTCATGAGTAGTTGTCTGTTTTTATGACAGGTGGTCACTAACTGCCGAGAGAAAATCCAGCACTGGTGAGTGAAAGATGCTTTTATTATGATTCTGAAATATGGAGGGAGTCCCCTACTTGTATTGAAATAATGATGTGCACTGGGGTATGTGTGTGAGTGTGTGTGTTTGTGCATGTGTGTGTGTGGGGAGAGATCGAGAGAGCAATAATTGAATTCTAGTGATCTCCATTTTGAATGCCTTTGATACTAATTTACATTGTCTTTAACCCTTCTCAGAGTTACACATTTACCAATTTTGTAAAGTTTTGCCACCATCTGAGTTGATTCTAATCCCTCCTTTTCATTTAAAGAAAAACTGAATAATATTAATTCCATTTTGAAGAAGAAACTGAGACATTGTTTTTTAGCTTAACTTCATTTTGAGGATATTTCTTAATGTTTGTAGCAGAAAATAATTGGAATCAGTTTTTTAAAAAATAATATTTGAAGTAGGGCACAGATAGTTTTTTTTCAAGTTTGAAAAATTTAATTAATCTGCATTTTAGAGGCTGCTTTATGGCCTGTACTTTTTTTTCTAAGAGAGAAAGAAAGCATGTCTATTTTGATGTGCTAATCTATAGTTAATAGGACAATGCCTGGAAAATAATGTGCTTTCTATTCTATGACTTCTGAGGAAAATGCTCAATTTAATGGTGAATAAAATCTTATATTAGGAGTTGTCATGAGGTATGGCTGATGATCTTACAGATATCAAATTACAGTCTATCCATGCTGTGTTTACGAAGGTTTTACTGAGAGAACAATAGGAGCTGTCTTGATTATTGTCTGCAGGGTTATTGCAAAATCATCGTAACTGCCCCTTTAGTCATGAGATTAAACCTTCGGTTATACACCATCAAGCATATAATATTTTAAATTTATTTTAAAAGGCTTTTTCTTCATGCCTGAGAGATCTCCAAGGAAATAATTTATAGTTAGTGTTTATCAAATGTTTTTGGTTTAAATGCACATAGGCTGCAAGCAATGGCTAAGAGTGAAGATCAGTGCAATCTGTACCCATCATTTTATTCAATTTGGACTATTGGCTTGCGGAAACCAATCTAAAACTAATAATACCCACTTTATAAATAAAAATCTAGGACTTCATTAATTTTCAATAAATGCAGCGTTGTAATTGTATCCACTGGTGGTGTAGGTCTGTCAACATTTCCATAATGGACCATTCACTTTGCACTGTACATTCATTTCAGCTTAAAATGTGAACTGTGTGCAAACCCTTGGCCAGAGAAAGCTTTTCTTTTGTAGATTTGGCCAAAATGACTTATTTATGAGTAACTTCCTTTGAAGCAGTTTATTTCTTGGATATGTGTGTCTTGTTTTTGGTAAGGGGTTCAGAAATAAGAGGATGCATTCACTCTGAACAGGCTCCAGCATACAGGAACCTGGAATTAACATCTTGCTTCTAGGCGGCTTGGTAAAATCCTTCCTCTGGTGGAGAATCCTTGAAGACAATGGACACATTCTTATCTTGCTGTCCACACAATCTTTCTGTGTTTGGCATAGAATAGTCCCTTAATGAATGCTGAATAAGTGAGGGTGAAATTTCCAGGTGTTTTATCTACACTATGTTATTTACAAACAGCACCGTAGTGTATAAATCTGGAGAGTAGTGACAGGCAGAATTCTGCCACTTATGTCAGAGCAGACTCGTAGACCTTCAGTCTCACTTCACTGTACTAAAGGCCTCTAAACTACAGAAGATTGGCACATTTGCCTGTCCAGTAGTTTAAAGTTTATTGTATCATGTCTATATGTTAAAGATTACAGTTCTTTTTCCCTCATTATTTTTTTTCTGCTCTGAATCTCTTCTGACAGGATTTAGGAAACAGTATTTTATTTGCCTATATATAGTATCATGATGTTGCTAGAATCTAAATAACCAGTGTAATTCTAAATTCATTTAATGTGTTCAGAAATTGAATTAAAAGTGTCCACTTTCTTACCAGAGCCAGGCAGTAGGGATCCAGAAGTTGTAACAATCTTGTGCTATCATTACGTCTCTCACCTTCAGGCAAAGACCTTCCTGCCACTGGCAAGGCAGAGCTGATGTTGATGTTTCCAGCTTAAAAACCAGCCACAGAGGTTCCTAGTAGGACTCTAAACAGAAATCAAAGCAATTTTTTTTCCAATTTACTGATATATGGAACAAATAGAGGAAGTTCAGAGACTGGAGCCATTATTAAACATGCCTTAGATACAGTTTTGAAAACATACTGCTTTTAATTATTTTGCATTGTGGCATTAGCAGTCAAAAGTGCAGTTAGGTAGCTATGGCCCTCATCCGCATGGGTATCTGATAATGAAAGAGGAAGAACAAGAATAGATGTCTTTAAAGATTCAACTCTTGCTAGTGGTGTTGATGTGTAATTTAAAGGGGTTCTTTTATTTGGAGACAAAAAGAATACAACCCAGGCTTTCAAATACTCTTTTTCTTAAAAAAAAAAAAGTTAGACAGAAAGTAAAAGTATTTGGAAAAGCAGAAGTGAAAGTAGTCTGGAATCATTTTAAGACCTACTGAGAAAATTAAATTCCAGGATCTGGTGAACTAAGAAATTAATAGTACTTGTTCAGTTAAGAGCAACTAAAAAAGGAAATATTTGAATTTAGCAGATAGGAACTGTATATAATTCTGTTAGTACTAATAGTGGCTTTCAGTTTGGCCAAATTAAGTTCTTTTTTTTTTTTTTTAATTAATTAATACAACTTTTTAGCCATGTGGTGTTGGCTCACGTCTTTAATACATCACTCAAGAAGCAATGGTAGGCAGATCTCTTTGAGTTTGAGGCCAGCCTGATCTACAGAGTGAGTTCCAGGACAGTCAGGCTGACACTGGAAAACCCTGTTTTGAAAAACTAAAAACAAACAAACAAACAAACCTAAAGCCTTTTGTCTGTCATTTTTTACTTCACATAGGAAAATAAGGTGCTATAGACTTATTTTCTCCTTGAATTGAATGTGAGGTCTACTGTTTGGGGGGATTATTTGCATCTTTCATTTTTCTTACATTCTTGTACAGCATTTGAAATTATAGGCCTACATTTGAGTTCTGTCATTTGCAGCCTGGAGCCACTACACTAAGGACCCACAGGTTTTCTTCCAGGCAGATGTGCTGCCATTTGACTTGCAGGGCCTAGGAGTGTGTACAGCCTGTCACTTAAGAACTAAGAGTAGATACTTATTTTTTTAGAAAGTTGAAGATGTCACATAAGTAAGGAAAAAATCAAAATCTCAGTGTTTTGCACATGTTTGTGAATGTTTTATATTCATGCCATCTTATTTTTTTGATGGGTCTTATCTTCTACTGTGTCCCAGGCTGGCCTGGAACGTATGGATTCCCTAGAGTCCTGGGATTCTAGACTGCTGCTGCTGTGCCCAGTCATGCTATATCTTTTCATCAGTCAGAAAGTTGGCTTTCTTAGTATTCTTAGAACTGTGTGTGTGTTCCTGTCTTAAATCAGTTTTGTGATTATAAATTAGCTTTTTAAATAAAGGGCGGTAGAGCAAGGTAATGAATCTTAGTGTCAGCAGTTTTCAGCCCCACTAACATTGGTAGCACAGGCCTGGCTAACATCACAATAGTTAGGATTCCACCGCACAAGTTGAAGGACATCCTGGGCTAAGTAGGGCCTGTTAGCTGAGCCCGCTGGCTTTGTGGCATTTATTACAGCATCCTTTCCTTTTATATGACATTATGGAAGCTACAGGCCACATTATGATGTTCAGAGGAACTTACAGAGCCAGACAGACTCAGAAGGTGTAGATATAACTATCTTTTGCTAGAACAAAGATACTAACTATCTTTTTAGTATAAGGCAGATGATTCCTATTGGCCTACAGGTCTCACAAGAATGACTCATTACTTTATGTTTCTTATGGGATTGAATAAAGCAGTACCTGTGGATGGGGCATAATTAAATCATTTGCTCGGAAGACTTTTTTTTTTTTTTAATAACCATAAACTGTATGCAATGAAGGTGTAGAAATGACTTGCTTGGGGGTCTGGAGAGAGATTGCTCAGTGGTTAGAGCATACATATACTGCTCTTGCAGAGGACCCAGTAGCTCCAGTTCCAGGATATCCAATGCCCTGACCTTCTTGGGCACCTGCACTCATATGCACAACCACCATACATATAATTAAAAAGAAAACAAATACTTTATTTCTTTCAAGGCTTGTAAGAGGATTTTAGGTAGTGAAGTTATCTAGTATTAATTACACAAAAAGTAGCTTAATGTTATGCAAACTTGAAAACACTTGAGCATGTGAGTTTTGAGAGAGAAATTGATTGAAGCAGAGAGCAATCACAAAACTACCTGCACATTTCATCTGCTTTTGCTGTTGGAGTTGGACAGTTACCACTGTATACGGGTCTGTGAAGCGGAAGAATGGGTACACTAAGTACAGATCTCTCTGCTTTTCTAGGTTCCTTTTCTGGGGGGAGGGTGTTGTTGTTTTTGTCGTTATTAAACATCACCTCTCCCTAGATTGGGGGTTATAGTTGAGGATTTTTGTATGTAATGTTTCAGAGCAAATTGTTTCATTTTATATATGAGTGCCTACATTGGTGTTTGTGTACCACCTACCTGGTGCTTCCGGAGGCCAGAAGAAGGCCTCGGGCCTTCAGGAATGAGTTCCAGGTGGTTGTGGGTCACTTGACCTGGTTGCTGGGACCTGGTTGCAGCTTGAGTCCCTGCAAGAGCAGCAAGTGTTTTTAACCACTGAGTCATTTGATCCAGCTCCCCTGTTCTGAATTAGTTTTTAAATTTTTATTCTGACTATACGGTGAATACATGCTCAGTTATTATATAAAAGTTGTAATAAAATAGTAAAGATAAATTTACTTATAATTGAAACTAATATTTTTCTCTGTATTTTAAAGTCATTTTATTTTATTACTTTAAGCTTAGTGGTTATGTGTGTATTTGTGTTATGGAGGTCAGGTTAGAAATTCTTATTCTTTTCTCTTTCTTTAATGGTTTCTAACTTACAGTTTGAAATAGTTACTTTAGTAGTCTCCAAGTTTTTGTGTCATATTTTTGGATGTAAGGAGATTATTTTTGGGGAGTCAAAATGGCAGACTTATGTTTACGAGGATTTTCTCTCTCTGTGAGTTTACAGTATTATTATTAAAAAGCCCCAATTATGGGCCAGGAGAGATGACTCAGCAGGTATGAGTTTTTCTCTCAGGAACAATCTTCTCTCTTTTTTGTATAGGGAAATTAGGGAAACAAACAAAGGCCTATAAATTACCTGTAAATTTATCACATAAACTTAACTTTCAAGACTAGTATGCTTTTGTGTCATTTTACAACCAGCCCTTCTACATCTGATGATTCTTAGAGCAAAATATTAATTATAAATGAAGAATCTGGCACTGAAGATAACTGACACATCTCAGGTCCATGTTCATGTGACTGACTGTAGAGAGGACATGGGAACACGTTGTCTCTTCTGCCTTCTCTGTGTGTCTCTTGTGTTGTGGCCCCTGTGCAGAGTGGTAGATGGAACTGATATAAAGTTATAAATTACCATTTTTGTCTTTACATTATTTTTAATGTTTTCTGGTGATTAATAAGATAAGGTCATCAACATATTCTGATGAAATCAACTCTTAGGTGTTATAAAAAGGAATACGTCTCCATTTTGCTTTTAAATTTTTTTTGGTAGATTTTAATTATAAAATGAAGTGAAATTACTGAACATTTTCCTTTGACTAGGAAAAAAAATGTAAGGATACCACTGATTTTGTACAGATGCATTTAAATTGTGAATGAGGAGTGTTCCTTTCCCCAACCAGTTCACAGAAAGAATTGTTCCTTCCTTAAAGAATGTTTGTATTTTGTCGTGTAGCTTAAAAGCTTCCTTAGATTTAAGAGGACACTGAAGAAAGTTGTCATTTCTTGCTGTAGCAATGAGAGAGAATCTCTCTGCCTGTATCTATGCCTGAACTGGACTTTCCTAAGCTAGTGGCGCTTTTAATGCAGATGAATTGCAAATTTTAGGCCTACTAGATTTGGGTGATGGCCTGTGTGATGTGACCCAAGGCTCTGTTACAGAGGAGTGGGTGAATATCTAGTGAATTGGACAACGGAAAGTAGGCTTTCTTAGATGTTTATAGGGTAGTTCTAAAGTAGTGTTAATGAACTAAACATAGCTGCTATTGAGTCCTGTACAGAAGCTTTGAGTTTCATCATTTCTTCAAAACAACTCTTGGCTACAGATAATAACCTGAACTAGTAAAAAGCCCTTTCCTTTAAAACATCTCATGGTGTTTTCTGCTTTTTTGTTTGTTTAGCAGGTTAGGTAAAGAGAAAGGAAATGATGGGAGACTTCCTCCATGAAGACAGCTTAGAGTTAGTATTTTCTACCAGTTAAGTCTTCCTACTTAAGAGCAGTTGGAAGATTCTGATGTTTTAAGCAGAGATTTTGTTTCATCCCTTTAAAGATGGAGATGAGAGCCTATCACTTTACATGGAACAAGGGATGTAGAGCTTTTTTTTTTTTTTTTTTTTACAAAAGTGTTTTTCCCATAGGAGAAAGATTAAATACATAGGCTATCTTTCATGCTCTTTTTTTTTTTTCTAGCCCTTTAAATAATCTGTTACCGAAATCTTCACCTGCACAGAACAGTGACTATCCACCAGCCGTATCTTACTCATTATTCCGTTTCTTTCTGAGGCATTTCAGAGCAAGTCATTGGCATACTTCACCTTTAAATACTCTCACACACACCTCATTTAGCTTGAGCTCTCAGACTTTTTACACTTCTATGAAAATAAATATTTCCCATAGGATCTGTCCTGATCTTAATGCTTTAAGGTTAGGGATATTTATAGATGTCTTCTATGCCTTCATTGCTGCTGCGTTTTTAAAACCAAAGGTTCTTCTCAGAGGTATCTAGACATGGGCCAATAAGGTTCAAAAGCAGTTTTTTTTTTTTTTTTTTTTTTTTTTTTGTATATCACTCTTAGGCTATAGTTCTTATTTCTATGAGGAATGTTATATGAAAGTATTTGATATGAAGTAAGACTTACTGGATAGAACTTTGAAGTTAAGAACTGAAGGCTGTAAGCTTGGTGGCACATTGATCTCAGCTACTGAAGGCTGAGGCAAGAGGACAGCAAGTTCAAGGTCTCAGTCAGTGTCAGCCTTTGCCGCATGCCTCAGGCCCTCTGATCAGTCCAATAGCAGGAAAAGGAGTGCGGTGGGGCAGAATATAACCTGTTAAATACGGTCAGGACAAACATGGGCGTGAGTGGGTTTGAAAAGCTTGCCTTAAATATACCTAGGCTTTGTCTCCATTTGAAGAAACAGTATTTTAGGTAATTATCTCTTGGTTGCTATTTCTTAGTAAATTGACTACAGCCCTTGAAATTCATGTTTCTAAGCAGTAAAGTTGACAGATCTGTTAAAATTTGGGGTGCAAATATTAGCCTTCTCCAATTTTTGACAATAAAGTTCTTAAGACAGCTTCTGTTGGGGCTTGAGAGATGGCTCAGTGGTTTAGAACACTTGTTGCTCTTGCAGAGGGACTCAGACTCAATCCCTTGCACCCACATGGTGGCTTAAAACTGTCTTAAAACGCTGGTCCTCTTCTGATTTCTGAGGATATCAGGCATGTAAACAAGTATTCATATAAAAAATAAGATTTTAAAGCCAGATATGGTGACTCACACCTTTAATCCCAGCACCCAGAAGGCAGAGGCATGCCATTTCTGTGAGTTTGAGGCCAGCATGGTCTACAAAGTGAGTTTTTCTGGATAGCCAGAGATATTACACAGAGAAACCCTGTGTTAAAGGAGGGGAAAAAAGTCAACAGTTAAGAAAGAGCCCGTAAGACTTTTGCAGAGGACTTGGGTTCAGGTCCCAAAACACATATGGTAGCTTACAGCCACTTGTAACTCTAGCCCCAGTGGATATAGTTTATGATGTTTTAAAAGAACTATTGGCCTAGTGTATTAGAAGGTTGTGGAGATCACATTTTGACTAAGTGCTTGGTCCTGAACCAGAATGGTCTTCAGAGATTTCTTCAAGAAACATAGCTAGCCTTCCTTCAAAAGGTATTTTTGCATTGCTGTCTTTTAAATCATCTTCCACTTTTTTCTGTCTTTAGAAAATAACTCAAAATGAGGTAATAGCAACTCTAATCTTAAACTGTTCTCTAGTTTGTCCACATTTTTGTTCTAGAGACAGTAATTAGTGAAGGTTAAAGCTGAGTATTCATTTGGAAATCCTGATTGCTGACATTGCCTTGGTTGAAGTTTCTATTCTCTGAGGGCACACGAGTTTTCTTTTTTAAGACCTCTTTTCTAGGTGTGATTTCCAATGTAAGACATGCCAAATGCTAACTTTAATTGGTTCTAATCAGAAGCATTAGATAGTGGATGGATAGATAGTCCTTGAGCTTTTACATAGTCTCAGTCTGAATCACAGAGGCTATTAGTATTCCATAGATTAATGAACATCTATGATATATTGGCACTGTATCACATCATCCTGTTTATTTGCTCATTTTGTTCTATTGGTAAAGCCTCTGAATGTTCGGCCATCTCTCAGTAAGTCACACTATCCAACTGAATGACTTAGTTAAGTGAGATCTTATCTCAGTACTTAATAATCTTTTCTGAAAATTTATATTTTGATTTGAACCCATGGACAGGCATTTTTTTTTTTTCAGTGTTAACATGGGAAAAGAAGCTAAAGCTAAGGTTAATTTGTATAAGTGAAATAAGAGAGTTGGAATTTACTCTTTGGTTTGTCATTAAAGCCATGGTCCTCCTGGTCCTGGTCCATGAAGATTTTTGCCATTTTGTCTGTATAAAAATGTACCCAAAAGGATAATTTATTTCCTTATGAAATATAACAGTGGAGTCTAGGAAGATGGTTGTCAGTAAAGTGCTTGCAGGATCTGATTGCCACATAGAAAAGATGGTTGTGCACCTACAACCCGAATCAAGAAGATCCTTGGAGCTTGCTGGCCAGTTGTTCTGACTGCATTGGTGAGACCCTGTTTCAAATGTAAGGTGGAAAGTGATTTAAAAGACACCCAGTGTTGATCTCCAGCTTACACATGTGCCTGTGAACTCCCTTACACACACATGCAGAAAGGAAATACCATGGTAGACATTTTATCTTTGTTTATAGAGTTTTTGGAAAGTTTATACAGAGTACCTGAACTCGGGAAAAGGAGATTTTGTGTGAGAGAGTGAGTGTCTACCTCAACAGGACACAGGAGATCTGCTTTCTCTAGTGTTGGTTTTCTGTTTTCTTTCACTGTTATAAAGAGAAAAATGTTGCCTGATATTTCTGCAGGAGTATTTTCAGGATAAATAGCAACACATGAAATTCCCTGAGATCTTAAGATTGAGTGGCTAATTTTTATTAATTATGGCATTACTACTCTAGTGAAGCTAAGGAGTAAACTGATGGCTTATAGTAAGTCATTTTTATTATCTAAGTGATTGCCTACATGACACTTAGGATAAATTTGAGGCTAATAGTATGTGTTCATTTAAATTGTTTGCTGACTTGATGAGCTTATTGTTTTTGTTATCTTTTAACAGAATAGTTCAATACTTTAGATCTGTGTATTGCCTGCATCCTAGCATAGAGTCCTTAGGAAACTTTGTCTCCAAAGACGTATGGTCATCTCAGCATGGGCGAGTGTGCTTGGGCTTAGGGAGAGAGGCGATTGACTCTCGGTAGGCTGAAGCTCTGTGGAGGAACAGTTTGTGCACATCAAGTCAAATCTTAGGATTGTTTAAATGGGACACCCCCCCCCACTTTAATTTCATTTCTCATGAGGATATATCATGTAATCTAGCAGGTTGCCTTTGAGCTCACTAGGTAGCTAAGAATGACCTGGGACTCCTGATCCTCTGCCTCTTACGTCCTGGTACTGGGGTCACAGGCATGTGCCACCATGTCTGGCTAATATCTCTGTTTTGGTAAATGACAAAACAGATTTCAGACACTGAAATGCTTTCCGTATTACTACTGCCTAATTTTTTTTTTCTGCCCTTGGCCATTTTTCTTACCTTGTTCACATTTGTGTGACTAGTTGAAGAGTTGATGACAGCAGGTCTTTCAGCTGAAGTTTTCTGATGAGGACTGAAGTGCAGGTACCATCTCATGCTCACAGTCTCTATTAGACAATCTGTTTGTTCACTCAGAAGCTGTATGACGTGTCTTCTCAGTTTGAGTTCCTGGCTACCTCTAAACATAGCCCCTCCTTAGCATTTCCTTAATTTTTACACTTTATATAGACTAGGCCATCTTCTACCTTAAGAAGCTAATTGTCAAGATGTGAGTGAGTGTTCTGTTTCAGAATGATTTTAATTTCTGAGTGAATTCATAGAACAGTGCCGTTGCTGGACCTCCTAACCCCATTATAGTGGTATAAACTACTGAACGAAGAGGCCAACAGGACTCCTGGCTGTTGCTGCTCTGTGTACTCATTTTGTGTTTGCTGTTTTCCCATCAGGGAGAAAGTACACAATGACTACAGTGCTCTTCAAGAGAGACTGAGGACCTTGCCTGACAAGTTGTCCTACGACATCATGGTATGCTCTCTGTGCTCCTTTTAGAGTCATGCTGGTTGTTGTGGACGGTCTAATGGCAAAATGATAGGATAGCCCCCTCGCTGGGTATGTCAGTTCACAAACTGTCAGCTGATCTTCTGTCAGAGTTGACTTCATAGCAAGGAAGTTTGGCTTTGCTAGGCCTTAAAACAAAAATAATACAATCGTTTGTACACAATTATTATGGTATAATGGCATATTAGCAAAAATCTGACATGTTTGACAGGATAATATATATTATATATAGATATATGTATACTCTTAATTATTATGGGAATATGACATTTAGTTATCTCCTGTTATCCAGTACAAGAACAAGCCATAATGTCTGGTAACTCACAGAATCAAAACCAAGAACATTGATTTTATATATATATATATATATATATATATGAGAGGTGCTTAGTTTCTTTTTGAGTGACCTTCCTCATGACACACAATCTGTCCTGAGCTTTTGGTTGCAGCCTCCATTGTATCAGTGTGCTTCATGAGGGCTTATTTTGTTGTACTAGTTTAAGTATGGTTTAGGTAGATGGCAGTAAAACTGTTAATTCCTACCTTAAAAACTCAGTTTAGTTACCATTGTTTTAGCTATACTACAATAGTTTTTATTACTATTTTGGTTTCATTTGGACTTTAGAATTAATGAAATGTTTAAAAATTTAGTGCTACTTTCTCTTAATAGCTGTCATGGAAATATGTTGTAGATTTATTGTCCTGCTTTAACATGGATTTATTGGCCTAAGACAATTTTCTATAGATTTTCCTGGTAAAATTTCAATATAATGTTAAACTTTTGTGAAATTGACATTTTGTTTTTCCCAGTGCATACATAGGTAAGAATTCAGTAATGTAGGATTTCTAGTGCTAAGTATTTTTAAGATGTATGTTTAAAATTTTACCTTTCTTTCTTTTTTTTTAACTAATAGGTACCATTTGGCCCTCTTGCCTTCATGCCAGGAAAACTTGTCCACACTAATGAAGTCACTGTTTTACTTGGGGACAACTGGTTTGCAAAGTGCTCAGCGAAGCAGGCTGTGGGTTTAGCTGAACACCGGAAAGAACGTAGGTACCACTGTGAGGATGTTCTCTGTTGTGTCTGCATCTGCTCACAGGCTCCAGAGCTGGGGCTGTGAGCCAAGCAGTTGTGAGGATTTGCTAGTGCAGACTGTTTGCTGTTCTGGATTATAGATGATCTAAGGAAAAGCAGCATTTGAGAGTGGAGGATGGAATGATGCAGGTTGGAAATACTTCCTTCCCACTTGCCCTGTTTCCAAAGGTATAAAGTGGTCTGTGGATAGAACTTGAGACAGGAGTTGGGGACATTTTATACTTGTGATTGGCATGTTTTGTTGCTTCATATACTTTTGCTTTTAATATTCTTGGACCCAAGAGTAATTTATTTTCTTTGACATGAAATCAGAGAAATTTCTCTTTATAAAAGTTAGGAGGTCTTAAATGTGCTTTTGATCTGTAAGAATTGAAAGAGACCAGATGCAGAGAGCTCCTTGGTAGGTAGCTGAGGTCTTGCTTCATCTTGTAAGGCTGCTTTGTTTTTGTTTTCCCATTGTCTTGTTCTGTATGCTTATCTGGACATGGAGCTCTGGCTTAGTTACATTCTGATAATAGGCTTCTTTAATTTCTAATCTGTTCCTATTTTTATAATAGCATATGTAAATCAATACATCATCTTCCTTTCAACCGTCTAGTTTTGGGGGCTGGAGAGATGGCTCAGCGGTTAAGAGCACTAACTGTTCTTCCAGAGGACCTGAGTTTGATTCCCAGCATCCACATGGCAGCTAACAACTGTCTGTAATTCCAAGATCTGACACCCTTCCACAGACATACATGTAGGCAAAACACCAAGGCACAGAAAATAAAAATAAATTATTTTAAATGCTCTATCTGTTGTTTGAATCAGAGTTTTGTTCATTCAGTTTTGTTGGTGAGTAGCTTCTGATATCTACACATAGGTTTCTTGTCAGTGCTTTGGAAGGACACTTGGAGCAAGTGTGGATGGAGTTGCTGGAGAAAGCCATACATAGGCTTCAACCTGCACACAGCTCTTCCTTGTGCTGGGTCCCAGAGTGAATGTATGTGCAGGTTTTCTGAAATGAGCAGACTTAGCCAGAATGTTTCTGTGGGACAGAAGGAAACAGCAGACTCTTGTCTGCACACCTTTCCCATCTCCACCTTTCCTTCTCTACTGGCAGTGGTGAGAACTCCAGAGCTTTTGTGTCCTTCTAGCACCTTAGTGACTAGTGATGTCAGTGACCTCTGACCTGGTAAGGTTTTTAGCCACTTTAAAAAATTGGGTTTGTGGTTACTTTTGTTTTATTTTTTTTTAATTTATTAATAAAATTTTAAATTGATTGTTATTTTTTTTTAATGTGTATGAGTGTTTTGCTTGCATGTATGTCTGTAAACCACATATGGACCATTACCATGGAGGCCAGAAGGGGGCATGGAATCTCCTGGAACTGGAGCTGGATCTCCATGTGAATGCTGGAACTCAAACCTGGTTACTCAGGAAGAGCAGCAAGTGTTCGTAATCACTGAGTCATCTCTTCAGCGGCCTCAAAGGGCTGTGTATATGTTGAATATGTCTCTTGTTTGGAATATATGATTTACTTGGGTTTTGTCTTTATCTTGTCTTTTTGTTCTTTGTTGATGACATTCTCCAGAACAGTTTTTAAATTTGACATCCAGTTTGTTGCTTTTCTCTCTTAGAGTCTGTCTTTGTTATCATGTTTAAGAACTCTTCACCTACCTTTAGTACCTATGACCTTGCTCACGTTTTAAGTTAATGTTGCTTTTGGTGTGTGGTTTAAGTCAAGGTTCACTTTTCTTATGAGTGAGCGCACAATTGTTTTAACATTGTGTTTGAAAATAACATACTTTGGGGCTGGAGAGATGGCTCAGCGGTTAAGAGCACCCTCTGCTCTTCCAGAGGACTCGGGTTCAATTCCCAGCACCCACATGGCAGCTCACAACTGTCTGTAGTTCCAGTTCCAGGCAAACACCAAGGCAAATAAATAAATAAATAAAGTTTTTTTTTTTTTTTAAAAAAAAAGAAAATGACATACTTTTCCACAATTTAACTTTGTACCTTGTCAAAATGAATTAATTGGTAATTTGAAACCACAGGAAGTGTCCCATCAGGATGGTTAGGATAAAAAGCATACAGAACAAAAATGTTGAAAATTTAGAACCTTTGTATGCTGCTGGTGGGCATGTAAACTGGTACATATTAGAAAATTAGAATTTTTTAAAAAATTGTAAGCACTGGATTACCATGGAACTTAGCAGAGATAGTATTGCATAAAAATTGAATAGAAATGTACAGTCACACAAAAACACTGCAGACCCCAGTGCAAGCATTATCAGTAGTAGTCCAAACTGGAAACAACTGAGGTGGCTGCCAGGAAATGGACAAAATGGATTGTCTCCATACACTGGAATGCAGTTTGAAATGTCTTGAAAGTATTATGCTAAATATTATGAAAAATACTATGAAAGAAACTTGTCTTGAAAATATTATCCCAAGGGAAGGAGACCAGTTACACAGGTCCCACTCCTTCCTGCATAGTGTGTAGTATGATATAGAAAGTGAGTATAAGTAGTATAATATAGAAAGTGAGCTAGTGTAGGGGATAGTCAGATAGGAGGAAGAATGGACAGTGGCTGTTGAGGGCTGTGAATGTGAAAATATCTATGTGTGTAATGATGCCTGCACAGTACTAGGCACACATAAAAACCTTAAGTTATGCATTTGAGTGGATAAGTTATGGTATGTAAGTTGTATTTCCCTAAAATTATTAAAAAGTGAAGTACTGGTTATTGGTTCTCTTTGTATAGTTCATTTTTCTAGACCGTCTGTTTTGTGTCTTTGATCTGTGTTCATCCATGTTTCAGTTATTGTAGCTTTATCATGTGTCTTAGAATTAGGCACTGTGGATCAGCATATGTGCTTTGCTAGGATCTGAACCCAAGACTTCATAAGCTCTAGTAGGTTCTTTCTGAAATTTGATCAGGTTGTTTTAGTTTCTTTGTCTTTCCATTTACATTTTAGGAATACTTTGTTTCTATCTATAACAGATTCTGAGTATCTTTATTTGACTGGAATTGCCTAAGCCTGTGCATCAGTTTAGGAAGATTTGACATTTTAATTATACTAAATCTTCCATGTATGTAAACCGTACTCAGTATTTAGGACATCTTTGATTTTTAAAGACTGTTCAGTTCATGGTGCACCATGTGGCCTGTAAGTACTTGTCAGTTTTCTGAAATTCTTTGAAATAAATGCCCTGGGACTTTGGGCGTAAACACTTGTGTCTTATAATAAGTGACATGTTTTTAACTCATTTTCCATATTCAGACCTCTGTTTCTTTTCTTGCTTTACTTTACTGGCTAGGACTTAGTACTGAGTAAGAGATTGTGCTGAGCATGGGTGTCTTGGTCTTATAACTGGCTAAGAGTGAGCAACCTGGCCTTGTCATTTTTCAGCCAACGAAGGCATTTGCTCTTTAATTACAAGATGTTGTGTTGGTTGTAGTTTTTTTTTTAATGTTATTCTTTTAAATTACTACTTTCTACATATTAAGGAAGTTTATTTTTAATGTGTGAAATTAAAAAAAAGGTCATGAATCTTATGCATTCTTTCTGCTTATGTTGATATGCTCTTGAGTTCAGTTTGTTAATGTGGTATATTATATTGATTGATTTTCTTTCTCTGAATGATCCATATTTGGTCATGGCATAAATTTTTGTATACTGCTGAGTATATTTTGGTAATGATTTGTTGTTTAATAGAGTTATTTGGGAAGTGTTCTGTCTATCTGTATTTTTGTAAGATACAGCATAGAGGTGGTGCTGTAAATATTTGGTAACATTTACCAGTAGAGCCACCTGAAGGCAGAAGGCAGTTGACTACAAACTAAAATTCTTTACTAGGTATTACACTACTCTACTACTAGATATTTTCTGACTTTTAGAGAATTGCTTACTTTTGCCTATGTTTTAAAATTTATCTAATAGAATTGTTTAAAGCATTAAGTCCTCATTTCTTTTAAATGTATTTGAGGTGACAGTCCTCTTTTTAACTCTGTTTTTGGTAACATAAAGAGCTAAATGTAGTGATCTTCAAATGGGCAGGTATTAGTTTTATTTATTTCCCAAGAGATTGATGATGTACTAGTACATACTTTCTGTCACAGGTAGGTGTTAAGTACCACTGATACCGGTTGGTAGAAGCTAACTATCCTAAGTCCCCACAGTGTCATTACTGAGGAGCGTATTGATCTTGGCAACTCACTGCCCAGCCTTTGGCCTTATTGCTATGATTACCTCCTTTGCTTATTAAATGTCTTCTGCTGCTGCTGTTCTTCTGGGTCTACTTTATGGTTCTTTTGTGGTGCTCATTCTCAGTTGTTGGTGCTGTCCTTTTAAATTAGGCCTGCTGTAGTGCTGCACTGTTCTGACACATTGTATTTTCATTGTCAGTTGTGTAAAATTTCCTAAGTCATGGGACTCGCTCATTGACTCACTAATCATTTAGGATGGGAGGACAGGCTGTGACCCAACTACATCTGGTTGACCCTGCTTTTGTGTATAAATGTAAGCTAATTAATGAAAGAAGAATTGTGAAGGGGGGGGGAAATAATATGAGATAGAGACCAAGTACAGCTCTCAAAATCTAAAGGAAGTACATTCTGGCTTTTTACTAATCTTAGAATTGGAAAGGTTTAATTTTAAATTCTGGGAGTTTTTTTTTGTTTTGTTTTGTTTTGTTTTTTTTTTTTCTGATGCTGATTTCTAGTTTTATTCTTTGTGCTTGTGGAATGTGGATGTGATAGGTTTTAGAGTTCAGTAAGACTGGTCTTATGACTAGGATGTACTTCATCTTCCTAAGTGCTTTTCCCTGGGGAAGAATACATTTGCTGTTTGGTATAAAGTGTTGTACATGCAGTCACAAGCATGTAGATGATGGTGTTCTGCAGCTGCTCATTTATTCTTTAAAGTGTAGAGAGAAGAATGAACTCTCCAGGTAGAATTGTGGCCATGGCCATGCCTTCCACAGTTCTTCAGTTTTTGTTCACGTGTTTTGAGGCTTATTTTTAGACAGTTAAAGTACTGTGTTTTGCCGAACCATCTTTTCATGATTGTATAACTTTCTTGTATTCCTGATTCTTTCTACATAGGTTTCTTGTTTAATGTTTGCTGGTTTCTTATTCCTAACATTTGTGCTAATCATAGCATAATAAAGTGCATTTCTTGTACACAGCATAACACTTCCTGTTTTAATCCATCTGACAATTCTCTCAGTTGTATTTGGACCATTTACATTTAATGCAATTATTAATATGTTTGCATTAAATCTTTTTTTTTTCCTCCGTGCTTTCCCCCTCTCTTTCATGATCTCTTTTGGATTATTCGATATTTGGTTTTGTTTGTACATTCTCTCTGTTATTGCCAATAGAAACTTTTTAAAAAAGATTTATTATTTTTAGTTATGTGTAGGTGTGTGTCTGTCTGTGGGTATGCACATAAAGGTAGGTGCCCTCACATGCATCAAGTTCCCCTGGGACAAGAGTTAACAGAAGGTTTTTAGGCTGCCTGATAGGGATACTGGAATCAAACTCATTTTCAAAGAGGTTTTCTCCCCCCACCCCCAGTTTTTTGTAATATCATCCTGTTCTTGTACCATGTTTTTTTCCTTCCCCCTACTCTTCCTCCTCCTCCTTCTCCTCCTCCTCTTTTTTTTGAGACAGGGTCTGTGTAACCCTGGTTGTCCTACAACACACTGATGTGTAGAATATGCTGTCCCTGAACTCAGAGAGATCCACTGGCCTCTGCCTCCTGAGTGCTGGGACAAAAGGTACGCATCACCATGCATGGCATTTTTTTCCCCCTGAAAGATTGCCTTTAAAAGATTTTTGGTATCTCTTTCACTTTTTTTTTTTTTTTTTTTTTTTCATGCTCTTTTCCTTTTACTGTCAGTAATTTTGAAGAATGTTTTCTGCTGCCTGTTGATTTTTGGCTAACAGTTTACAATTCAGAGTTAAGCACTGTTAAGAAGTTGTGGCCTGGGGATATTGCTCAGTTTATAAGTGGATTTGAGTGCAGAGCCCCAGAATCTGCATTCAAAGGCAGGGGTCGTGGTACACTCTCATAGCCTCTTAACTGGAGGGAAGGGTTTGGTGGAGACAGATAGATCAGTAAAGTTTATGGGTAACCGGCTTAGCTGACTCTTAGGAGTTTCAGGTTTGGTGAGATAGATACCCTGGCTGGAAAAATAAAGACAGAGAGCAGTAGAGCAAGGAAGGACAGCTATCATGACTGCAGGCACCTGTGCACACCTGTCCACTCCTCCACTGACAAGAACACACAGGTTAACACACACGCACCACCCCGCTGCCAAACATTCCTTGATTGACTTTTCTCTAGAACAGTCTTTAAGTAGCAGCTTTTGTGTTAATCAGCACCCTGAAAGAGTCTGATCGTCATCTCTGTTCTGGGAACCAAGCTCAAAGGAGAGTCCGCTTGATTGCTTTCACTGAGCTGTTTTCCAGTCTGTTCTTTCCCCAAATGTGTAACATTTCAGATGCTCCCGTCCTTGAGCCCTGCATACCACTCTAATTAAACGGGCACTCTTCTGAGGTGGGAGGTCATGTGTGTTCAGGGAGTCTAGGACCTTAAAACTGCCTTCTGGATCTTGGTTTTACTTTCCTCTTCCCAGGTCCATAGCCCACAGTGGGCTCTACCTTCCTTGGCCCACGTAGGCGTCAGCTCAGCTTTCTCTCCCGCATTCATCATTTGTTTGTCCCTTTATGTCTATTTCTTCTTCTACTGTCTTTATGCGTTAACTTAAAAAAACAAAACAAAACAGATTTTGTACAATAAGCACACATGCCTTGCCAT
>PVIH01002350.1:108960-131460 GCA_004025045.1 Sigmodon hispidus | reverse complement strand
GTCATTTTTTTTTTTTTACTTTTTTAATAGGAAAACAACGAATTGCTCATAAACCTCATTCCAAACCAAAAACTTCAGATATTTTTGAAGCAGATTTTGAAAGTGATGTAAAACCCAAGGATATTCTTGCTGATGAGGAATTATGGGCTCGTCTTGAAGAGCTGGAGAGACAAGAAGAATTGCTGGGTGAACTTGATAGGTGCTTAATGACACTGTTTTTCTAACAGATTGTGAATCTTTCCTTATGTGTAAGGTAGTGTGTGTATACTTCAGTTCAGAAATCTGTAGGTATTTTCAGCAGTCCTTCTGTCCTCAGATGAATATTATTCTTGTAGATTATTTCTTTTTAGGAAATCACATTGCTGTTCTTGTGAACACCCACTCTGAAAACCATAATCTCTGTGTTACTCAGATCTCACCATGTGATATATAATGAAATAATTATATTGATAGTAATTGCATTAAATACTAATAAAATTTAAAGGTGACCAAACTTTATTTTTTGAGGTGCTAGGGATTAAACTAATGCCTCTATTCTGCAAGACAAGCATTCTACACTGCCACAGCCTCCACTCTTAAATAACAAAATTTAAATGATACATCTTTATACTGTTCTCAAGGTAATGCTGTGTCCTTGGGTGACTTGTTTAAAAGAAAAATTGGCTTTGAATTTAAATTTGATACTGTAAGACATTTGTCCTTGTATTTCATTTACAGACTTTCTGTTTGTTGAGCAGGCAGTTTGTGATCTGGTCAGGTAGTCCTGTGTATGGAAAGCTTTGCCAAACAAACTACTGTTTGAAATACACATTAGCACTCACTCGGAATTGTCAGAGCGCTATATGAAGTCTGATACTACGCAAATTCCTATATGATTTCCCTTAAATGATGTACCACATACAGTAATTAGTTTCTGTGAAAAATAGGACACAAAACATTTTCCCTGCTGTTCCACCTGTAAATTGTTAGGTCGTTTTAATCACTGGTACTAGTTCATTTTTTTAAAACCAGTGCTGGATTTAGGCATCTTAGTCATGATTCTATTTTTGCATGATGTCATTTCATTTCTGTTGCATTTTTAGTTTGGTTATTTTTATAAAGTCTTCAGATCCTTTATAGAATAAAGGGTGATAAATGTGCATTTGTGTGTAAATATATGTCCATGTGCACATGTAGAAATTCTTTATCTTGAAAAATTCCAGTACACACTGCTACAAAAGTTTTTGAGGCCAAAATTAAAAAGTAATAGTGTATTATAGTTTGGGGGTCGGGGGCATTAATTTTTGGTCTAAAAATAGAATACCTATTATTGCACGAATTCTGTTTAATATTATTAATAAAATTCTGGAGACAGCTGAAATGTCAGAGAGACAGAGAAACAAGCCACAGCCATTTTTCATGTAGCTGTTTCTGTCTTTTGGGGACCGGGCAGATCCTGATTCTTCTGGGTCCTAGGGAAGGGGTGGACTTCGGCCTCATCCTCTTTCTTTCTCACTTTGTGGTTCGGCTTTCCTTGTGCTACAGTTAAACTACAGGGTGCTGTGGGGCCTTGAACTTACAAAGATCCGGAGGATGTCTGCTGAGATTAAAGGTGTGGGTCACCACTCACTGACCTTCATGACTTGGTTCTGTGGTTGGCTGTGCCCTGTGGATGGCTCAGACTAATTTTATTAAATATGCAATGTGTCACCAAAACCTATTTTTAAAATTTTTTTCTTTGATTTAGGAGATGTTTTATTTTAGATTATATGTGGGAACTTGCAAGACAAAGGCGTTTCTGTGTAGAAGGGGAGAGAACACTGTATAACTCCTGTATAGCAGGAGTGGTCTCAGGAAATAGGATGGTACCCTCTTATAAATGTCCTTCCTTCCTTCCTTCCTTCTCTTCCTCCTTTTTCCCCCTTGTGACGGAGTTTCTTTGTGCAGCCCTGGCTGCCCTGGAACTCCGAGATCAGCCTGCCTCTGCCTTCCCAGTGCTGGGATTAAAGGTGTGCATCACCACAACCGTCAGATTTCTTAATTATATTATATTCATAATACCTCTCACCAATGTCCAGAGATAAAAATCTATGTGTTTCATGAGTTATTATGTTTGAGTAGCAACATAGTTAGGTGTGTAAGAGCCTTGCTTCTATTCATCCTATGTGTTTGTTTGATCTTATTAACACTCTTATTTCTTCACCTAGTAAGCCTGATACTGTGATTGCAAATGGAGAAGACACAGTGTCCTCCGAGGAGGAAAAGGAAGATG
The DNA here is from genome assembly GCA_004025045.1 of Sigmodon hispidus. NCBI lineage: Eukaryota > Metazoa > Chordata > Mammalia > Rodentia > Cricetidae > Sigmodon > Sigmodon hispidus. The sequence goes on along the minus strand of PVIH01002350.1, from coordinate 129,209 downwards.
AAGGCACAGGTGTGGATGTGGTGCCTCCCGTGACAGAGTCCTCCGCCCCTGTACACGCTCACAATGCAGGACTCCCTAATGGTCAAGCCGGTAGTCATTTGAACTGTTCAGTGAATGGTTCAAAGTTTTACTGTAGCAATGAAGATGATGAAGATGATGATGATGATGAAGATGAAGACGAAGATGCCGATGATGGTGAAGATAATGAAAGTGACCACGCGATTTCAGCAGATAATTCTGTACCAACAATATATTTTTTTCATACTGTTGAACCTAAAAGGGTTTGTATAATTCTAACTTTGTTGTTATTAAACATCATCTATACTGTATTTTAAAGACAAAAACATTAATGGTAATTAGGATTGTTAATACTGCCAAGCAGGAAAAGCATCTTTTCCTTTTATCTGACCAGTACACCTTAACAGAAAAAGAAAAGAGGAGTTAGCTGATAGCAGTCACACTAAATGTGAATGCAGTGACTGGCTCACCTGCTCTCATTCCAGGGCTCTCTTAGTATTAATTCTTTTTAAAAAATCATTTTACGGGGGCTGGAGAGATGACTCAGAGGTTAAGAGCACTGACTGTTCTTCCAGAGGACCTGAGTTCAATTCCCAGCATCCACATGGTGGCTCACAACCATCTATGATGACATCTGGTACCCTCTTCTGTATACTGTATACATAATAAATTTAAAAAAAAATCATTTTACATACCGGCCATAGTTTCCTGTCCCTTCTTTCTTCCTGTTCCCCCCCCTCCTTTCTACTTCCCTTCTGCTGTCCATTTATCAGAAAGTATAAGGCCTCCCATGGCAGTCAACAAAGCATGGCAAATAAAGTTGAGGCAGGACTAAGCTCCTCCCACTGCATCAAGGCTTTCCTTGAGACATTCCACCATAGGGAATGGGTTTCAAAAAGCCAGCTCATGATCCAGAGACAAATCCAGGTCCCACTGCTTGGGCGCCCTACAAACAGTCAAAAGCTACACAGCTGTCACCCACAGGTAGAGGCCTACGTCAGACCCATGCAGACTTTTCAGGGCTCTCTTAAGAATTAAGTTGTGGGCATTTGCTCTCCTTTTGGATCTGAAAATGACAAGATTATTTAGCTTAGTGTTTTTTGTTTTTTTTTTTTTTCCCACCAGGTCATTTTTTATGTGGGTGTCAAGCAAGTACTGGTATCCTGAGCAACAAGGAAAAATTTGGGGAGGAAATGAAAACTGGGTCCCTTTTTGAAAATTAAATATAGGCATGTAATAATGGGTTTAGAGTTTAGCATTTTGGAGCTGAGATTGACTATAGAAATTTCATGATTCATTGTTTTCAAACTTTGAGTAGCAAAAGCCTTTGTTCTTCCGTACCTAACTGTAGAAGTCCAGTAGCTGTGGATGAAGGGTGGGCTACCATCAGTCTACCCCACTCACCTCCCCTCTTCTCTGTGCACTGTGCTGAAGGGCCTGGGTATATGTTTTAGGCCTGTAGGGCAGAGCTGGGTGAGCAGTGAGCGGTCTCCAAAGTGATCAGCAGTACTCTGCAGTATCTGATTATTATGTAAGGAGACAACCTAATGCTTACATGATATTTAAGCTTTAGTTATCCCTCCCTATTAGAAAGTGGAATAATTATGTGCATTTTTTCCTTAATTAAGCTAAAGGGTCTTTGAGATTTTTGGGGAACAGTTGAAATGAAGCATTGTTGATCCTCCCCCTTAAATTTTTTTAAAATTTCGTCAGATAAGGCAAAACACACAAATACTCTTAGAAAGACTATTAGGGAAAGTATAACATAAGTGCCCAGTCAGCACAAAAGAGTAGCTTACAGTCTTGAGCATGTTTAGTCTGATTTGTTTTTTGAAGTTAGCGATATTTAAGCAGCTCAGACAGTTCAGTGTTATCTACTGTTGTGCTTGTGACTCAGGCTGGTAGCACATGGATTAAGCCACAAGTGAACTTGTAAGGTAAAGGAATGGGAGGCAAAGCTTATGATCAGTATGGAGTTTAGTTTAACTGCCTTTTGAGTTGCATACAATGGCACAGACAATAGTGGTAGAATAGCCTGTTGAAGAGGATGTGGAAGTGTTGTAGAAACGGGACAGAAGGAGTCAGACTTGGTCACAAGCGTAATGTTAGTACCAAAAAATTTCATCTGTATTTCTTGCCAATAACTATACACTTTATTTGTTTTACTGTAAGACTTGATTTTTTTCTGAAAGTTTTTTATTTTTTTCTCTCTTTTGTTAAATCAATTTTAGGTTCGAATAAACACTGGGAAAAATACCACTTTAAAATTTAGTGAGAAAAAAGAGGAGGCCAAACGGAAACGAAAGAGCAGTGCTGGCAGCCATGCTACCCATGAGCTGCCTGCAATCAGGAGCCCCGCTGATATTTACAGGTCAGTGATGGGCCTGGGTGGCCTGTGCACATCTCCTTCTTCTTCTAGTTTTTGGAGACTGGCTTCCTTGGAGGGTCTCAATAAAGCATAAGATAGATAGATGGTCTGCTGGCTCTGCTTAGAGATGGAGGCCAAGTGCAAGGCCTGCGACCTGAGAAGCTGGGCTACTGGGTGGTTTCATCCTCGGAGCCCTCTTCACATGTCAGTGGAGAACTGGAGGCTGGTGTTCCTTGTAGAATGACTGCCACAACTGTCATGAGCTTGTCCTGAATTTTACCTGTCAGCAAGGAGCAGCTTGAAAACACCTACTATTTTATGATCCATGTTTGCAAACTAGTGAAAATTCCTCAATTTTTGGCAAATCAAGCTGTTTTCATCTGGATTGTATTTATAAGTAACACATTGTATTTTATTGGACCCTAAACTCATCTTCAAAAGTAATACAAGATACATTCTGCAAAGTTGCAAACTTACTCTGAATGTGACATTTTAGCAAAAAAAACTCAGTTGGGTTTGGTGAGACATGTGTGACTTAAACACTTAGGAAGTGAAGGTGGCAGAATTAGACCCTGTCTCAAACAGATAACCTCTAAAAACAAATCTGAGGTTAATTTATAGGGGGGAAAAAATGAAGAAATCTTTGTGAAGTACTTCTCAGTTATTAGTGTCTTGAATGCTGTAGAGTCTTCGTGGACATTGTGAATGGAGAGTATGTCCCTCGGAAGTCCATCCTGAAGTCTCGAAGCCGAGAAAACAGCGTGTGCAGTGACACCAGTGAGAGCAGCACTGCCGACGGGGACGACCGGCGGGCTGTCCTGAGGAGCCTCAGCTCTGAGGAGACCTCGCACACTGATGCCACTGGGAGCATTTTGGAAGAACTCCAAGAAAACCACTCCAAGAAGCTTTCGCCTTCAGGACTGTCAGAGGTCTGTGTCTTAACTCTTACGTTTTATATCTCACAGGCCTGTTCTTTGTGGTTTATTTTAAAAATTCAAAGGAGATCCCAAATTCCTCAGTTTGTGATTTTTTTTTCAGACACATTTTAAAGATAATATGAAGGTTTTATGCTCCTCTTGATGACATGGAGTGTTTGGAAGTTAGTGTTCTGAGCTTACCAGCCTGATGCTGTGAGGAAGGTACATTCTGTATGGTGGGATACGCTGAGAACAGTGAGCGAGAGAGAGAAGAAAGGCAACAGAGTGTTACTTAAGAGACAGGAGGTGCCTGCCGCCATCCTCATGAACCTGAGTTTGATCTCAGGACCTACATATGGAAGCAAATAATAACTCCCACAAGTTATCCTCCAACCTGGACATGTACATTGAGGCACACATGCACAGCTTTAAAAACAAAAAAAGAAAAGAAAGAAAACTTAAGTGTAGGAAGAAAGGGCTACTTGAGCCGAAGTGCCGAAGAGCTGACCGACAGTGGTTTCTATACTAAGTGATAGGTTGTCTTCATTTTCAATACTTGGTAGGTAAAACTAAGTAAAATGTACTCACACTTCATGTGTCAGATTTTAAAGTTTTCAGTTTATGCTTAAGTTCTTAGCAAGGGAGAGGTTCCAAGTACTAGACAGTTCTTAAAAAGTGACTCCTTGATCTTCGTTTTTCTTGACACACAAAGGCACATGAGGACATTGTGGCAGTTTGTATGTCACTTAGTCTCATTCCAGTTGAGCATAGTTGATTGTGATTAGAGAAGTTCCATAAGCATTCAGCTACATGGGAACTGTGTTTGTTTTTGGTGACTAATTTGTGCCACTGGATTGATTATCCTACAATTTTGTAAGTTGTTCTGATTCACATTAGTCTCAGTACCTTTATTTTTTAGTTTTTACTGATCTCCTTCAAAAAAAAAAAAAAAATGGAAGCAAAGTGCAATAAAAAACTTGCATAAATAAGACCCACAAGAGTAATATCAGCATTGATGAAACAAAGCTTTTGACCATCAGGCAGCAGGGAGGCAAGGGAGCCTGGACAGAAGCTACAAGTGTGTAGCTTCTGTGTTGAGTAGATGTTTCAGAGAGCTGGAGATGGTGAAATGCGTTTGGGGGGATTTTTATTTGTCATTTTCTTTTTGGTTTTGTTTTGAGATGGGGTCTCTGTAGCCCTGGCTATGCTGGAACTCATTCTTTAGACCAGGCTGGTCTAAAACTTAACAGATATCCACCTGCTTTTGCCTTCTGAGTGCTGGAATTAAAGGCATGAGCTCCACACCCAGCTAACATTTTGTTTTCTTATATGTCAGATAATAAAAAATTCCTTTGTGTATCTGATAGTGTAATTAAGAAAAATACTGGTAAGCCTCACAGAGGCACATGCCTTTAGTCCCAGGCAGGCAGATCTCAGTTTGAGACCAGCCAGGTCTACAGAGTTGAGTTGAGTTCCAGGACAGCCAGGGCTATATACAGAGAGACCCTGTCTCAAAAAATAGAAGAAAAATGTTAGTTGGCTTCTCTGAGCAATTAATGTTTAGATGTTTATTATCCAAAATTCTTGTTACTTTAGTTTTAGCTTAAAAAAAAGTCTTGGTAATGGAGGGTAAAGATTTTTGTGGTCATTTATATATATATATATATATATACATATATTAAACACCATACACTTTTGTCTTACAGGCTTTTTCTGGAACTGTAATAGAAAAAGAATTTTCATCACCCTCCTTAGCACCACACTCGGCCATTGCTCATCATCCCCTACCCACTATTCCAGAACGAAAAGAAGTTCTGTCGGAAGCGTTGGAAGAGCCTGGAAAGAGGGTTTCGAAGTTTAAAGCTGCCAGATTGCAACAGAGAAGCTAGAGGGGGTGGCCTTCACCCTCTGCACCTCAAGCCCCCCTTGAGGACACAGCACATTTGGCCCATGGAATTGGAAAGATGTCCTGCTTCCTTCCCTTAGCAACAGTTCTCTCACCTTGTCAGTGGCATTTAAAAAGTCAAAGTAAATGTTTGAATACTGTAATATTCTTCTGGCTTTGTTAATTCTCTGAATACTGTCTAATTGGCCTTAGGATGCAGTAGTACCATTTTGTTTTAATTTTCAAAGAATACTGTCATGTATTGTTTTTGTGTTTCCAACTAAACACAGGCAGTTTTGTACCAGCTGTGATGTTGTGCTTGCCATATGGACTGTGTTAAAGAAACTTTTAAATTTTCAAATGGATTCAACAACTATATGACTTGTTTTAACATTTTAAAGGCACTTTTTAAAAACCTACATCTTTTGTAGGTTTCACAGCTAGATGGTTCTTTGAAAAACTTCCTTTGAATGTCATACTGTAATGTTATAGGCAAGAAGCTACACAAACCCTATGGGAAATTTTGACTAGAAGAATATTTTGTACAATCTTTTCTTTTTGCAAGTAAAATTTTTATGAAACTTGGTTTTTAAAATGTTGTGAACTTTCTGGTTTAGAATTGTGTATAAAAATGTCTTTGATTTGTGTATATGTTATACAGACTATGTTACAGAATCTTGAATTCTTAAAGGCTTGTAAGCACCTCTTTTTCCCTGTGCATACAGTCTTTACTGGGATTATCCTTTGGGAGAGAAAAGTTTGTCTAGATGCTTTAAAAAAATTGATTTTTTTAAATAAAGATTTTTTTAATGTTTCAATCTTCCTCATTCTTCAAGGCTGCTTTCCTACCAGCAAAAAAAGAAACATTGTATTTACTTGTAGCCAAACACCTTAAAGAGTTACTGTCTCAGGTTGACCATTGCTGTTGAAGTGTTGATCTTTAGCTTGATGCGTGCTGAAATGTAGCTTTTAAAAAGCATTCTGCAATAGTACTAAAATAAGCTACCAACCTCAGTCCACCTTCTATTCATCGCTAAATATTTAAAGGTTATTTATAATTTTTTTAATGAATTCTTGCTTAAACAGAGTGAGATTATGTCCTAGAAAAGTTGAAACTGTAACTAGAACAGTGCCACTGTCAAAGTTTTATGAAATATGTAATTTAATGATGGTGAGCTTGAATCCATTAATGGATGATTTAGAGCAAGGGTCTGAATCTGAAGATATAATAGATCTGTTTTTCTAGCCAACGTTGATCATCTGTACACATATTTTGTATGTGCTTTTCCCTTTCTGATCCCCCAACTCCCAAACCTAACATCACATTCATGCACTCCAGGAGCACCCTGTTCCTCCGCCGCCGCCACTTAAGTGAGGCTTTCTGTGCTAACCTCCAGATAGATACAAGCCTCCTCGGAGCACTGTTGTATCGTTAGACATGTAACTTCAAGTGTGCTGTCATTAAATAACTTTTCCGTGTTCATGAACTTATTCTGAGCCTGCTTTATGTACTTGGGTTTCTTCTTTCCCCTCACAGAATGCCATGATGCTAGAAGCAAAAAAAAGGCCAACAGTGTGTTTGTGTTTTCTGCTGAAGACCCAAAGGAAGTAATATCAGTTTCAGAGTCGGTTTTTAAAAGTCTTACACTGTAACTTGAAACTGTCCTTCATTTATATAAATGTAAAACTTGCTTTTCTGAGACAGGACTTCACTGTGTCATCCTGGTTGGGCTTGAACTTGGTGTCCTTTTAATATCCCAGGTTTAAGGGTCCCAGCCCTTAAACTAAGTTCTCTCATCTCTAGTACTTTTGCTCAAACACCCAAATGTTACAGGCTTACCTTCTGCTTTTTTCTTCTGCCCCAGCCCTTGAATGAGCTCCAAAGAGCCCTTATCCCAAAGACAGTGGTGCTTAGAGACCAACAGCTTGGCACTGCGGTGTGAGTGCTTAGCCCACCATCCGGCAGAACTGTGTGTGTATGTACACTAACGGATACACATTAATATCTGGCTTATTAAAACTATACCTTTATACCAAGACTTGACCCTAACCTGAGACCACATGATTCGTTTGACTATCTATATTTGTGCTATTACCTCCCGCCCATCAACTATCCAGTTTGTGAAGCAGTTTCAGCAGTGCTTGTTTGCATGGTATGTAAGGCAGTGTGTAGTGCTCATTTGGACTCCTGGGAGAAGCACTGTTGTTCCATTATGTGCAGTTTCCTACAGTAGGAGTCATAAAACCAAGTGCCCAAACCTCCTTTGATTGGTTTTGTGTGTTCCCTTTGCTGTCATCACCTTCACCAGGATTGTGTTGCCCCTTGGGTTGATTTGTGGCTCTTTGTATTCTACTGTGGCTTCATTCTACATCCCGGCTGGATTAATGGTTTATCTAGGAGTCATGTAAAAGGTCTGAAAGTTAATGTGATTCTGAGTCAGAGCTGAGTGAGATATATCAGAGAAGTGTCATTCAGTCTTCCTTCCATCCTCACACTCACTGCCTCTTCCTCTCACACTGCCATGAGGTTGTGAGGAAACAGTCTCACTGAAACTCTCTCCTCCCTAGGTGTTTCCTGTGTGGTGCAGGCTGACCCTGAGTTTCTGAACTCAGATGATTTTGCTGTTTAGAGTACAGGCATGCAGCACTGCACCTAGCTACCAATTCCTTGACTCATGAAGGATGGAGCTCCGGGGCTGCATATGTCAATGTGCTACAGCCCTTGTTGATGCCTCTCTCTTTTTTTTAAAAAAAAAAAAAAAAAAAAAAAAAAAAACTATTTATTTATTTATTTGCCTTGGTGTTTGCCTGGAACTGGAGGTACAGGCAGTTGTCAGCTGCCATGTGGGTGCTGGGAATCGAACCCCAGTCCTCCAAGAGAGCAGTCAGTGCTTTCAACCGCTGAGCCATCTCTCCAGCCCCGATGCCTCTCTTTTCTCTAGTGACTTCCCTCAGACAATATTGTGTGGTGATATATACTGTGTATGCCCTAAAGAAATCAAGATTGCTTGAAAATCAGAGGGCAGAGCCAGCCACAGAATTAGCCATTGAGTTCAGGGAGTGATGACACACACCTTTAATCTTAGCACCTGAGAGGCAGAGGCCTCACTGGGATAGTGAATGGTAGCACAAACCTTGAAACCAGGCAGTAGGAAGGTTGAGACAGGAACTGATAGGCCTAGGTAGAGAAAGGAATCTAGAGTGTGAAGAAGAGTTCTGCTCTTCACCATTGTGCTTCCTTTTGATTCCCTTATTTAGTCCAAGGATTCCTGGAGACAGGATCTACCCCTTTTGGCCTGAGGATTCAGTAGTAGTGAGAAGTGGCTGTGGCTTGTTCCTCTGCTTTAGATCGTCTAACATTTTTTTTTTTTAACACTTTTATTTATTTATTTGCCTTGGTGTTTGCCTGGAACTGGAACTACAGACAGTTGTTAGCTGCCATGTGGGTGCTGGGAATCGAACCCGGGTCCTCTGGAAGAGCAGACGGTGCTCTTAGCCACTGAGCCATCTCTCCAGCCCCAATCGTCTAACATTTACTCCAATATCTGGCTCTGGGTTTTTATTATAAGATGAGTTAGGGTTCACGCAATAGTCTTGTTCTGTAACTCAGGCTGGACTTGGAACTCAGCTTTCTAAGTGCTGGATTTCCTTGGCTTCTCTGCAGTGACTTTTAAAGTTTCTGTCTATTGCTAGGGCCACTCCAACTTTATTGTGGTCCTGTTGTGTATCTTTTCTGTCCTTGTACCCTTTTGAGTTTGGAATTTAGCATTTGCACCATGTAGATAGGTAGCATTGTAGTTGGTTTAAAAAAGAAAAAAAAAAAAAAATGAACCAGGTGTGGTGCTCCTGTCTATGACCCCAGCACTTCCAGACTGAAACAGTTTGCTCTCTTGAGTTCCAGGCCAGCCAGGACTGTATAGTGAGACTCTGGTGTTTAGAATTCTGACACCTGTTTGTGTATTTATTTGTGTTTCATTTACATCTGCCATTTTACTGGCCATTTTGTGTCTGTTACCTTCCTACTCTCAGTTTCTTAAAAATAACTTTTCAATTAAAAAAAACCCCAAAAGTGCCATCTTTTCTCTTAATGTTGGGAATTGAACTTTGATCTCACATGGGCTACAGAAGCACTATTTGATCTGAACCACATACCCAGCCTTCTTAACATGGGAGTGTGTTCCTCACACTTGGGGGCTGAGATTCAGGTAAGGCTTCTGGTTCTAGCTGAAGGCACTTTCCTTATAGTACAGATGGATGGTGTCTCTGGTCCCGCCCAACAGAATGAGTTTCACCACAGGCATTTCCTCAGCTATGGAGGCTACATTAGAAGCACTCCACTGTAGAGCCATGCAGAATTCCAGCCTCTTCCTTCTTGTTCCGTTACTATAATATACTTCAAAACTATACACTTATTTTTCCATGTGATTGTTTTTTTAAGGAAGAGAAGAAAACAGAAATATGCATTTACATTATCTGTCATATTTGTCTACATAATTACCTTTACCAGTGTTCTTAATTTTATATGTGGATTCAAGTTACCATCTGGTGTCATTTCCTTGAACCTTCTAAGAACATTGTTTAGTTGTAAATTTTCTCTTTGGGAGCATCCTTAGCTTTGTGTCCTTTGGAAGCAGTTTACTGCACACAGGATCTTTATTTGAGAGAATGCCCTGCACCACTATTTTCTGATCTGAAAAGCCAACTGCTGCTTTAGTCTGGGTCTGCCTGTACTGCAAGAGTTTGTCTTCTCGTGCTGCATTTAAGTTTTTATAAGAGTGGCTAGCTACATAGTACTTAACTTTCTTGAATTTTATTGAACCTGGATACAGATTAATGCTTTTTAGTAACTTAACGTTTTCTTTTTAAAAAATATTTATTTTTACTTTATGTGAATTTGCCTGCATGTATAACTGTGTAAGGGTGTCAGATCTTGGAATTACAGACAGTTGTTAGCTGCCATGTGGATGCTGAGAATCAAACTCAGGTCATCTGAAAGAACAGTCAGTGCTCTTAACCATTGAGCCATCTCTTCAGCCCTAACTTAAGGTTTTCTAACTCTTTTTTTTTTTTTTTTTGTGGCTCAGATTAAAAAAGATTCCAAACTTATTTTCTAATGTTTAAATGTGCTTCTTTCTAGTACTAGATGTGCACGTTGTATTTGTTTTACACGCATGCACACATATGCTATATGTATGCACATAGAGACCAGATCATGTCAAGTTCCCTAAAGTTGATGGTCTATGACTGTAGCATAGGCTTTGGAAACTGAACCCAGATTTTCTGCAGGAGTGTGGCATGCTCTTTTTATTTTTTATTTTTTTAAGATTTATTTATTATGGGGGGCTGGAGAGATGACTCAGTGATTAAGAGCACCATCTGCTCTTCCAGAGGACCCGGGTTTGATTCCCAGCACCCACATGGCAGCTAACAACTGTCTGTAGTTCCAGTTCCAGGCAAACACCAACGCAAATAAATAAATAAATAAAGTTTAAAAAAAATAAAATAAAAAAATAAAAAGATTTATTTATTATGTATAGAGTATACAGAAGAGGATACCAGATGTCATCATAGATGGTTATGAGCCACCATGTGGTTGCTGGGACTCATATTCAGAACCTCTGGAAGAACAGTCAGTGCTCCTAACTTCTGAGCTATCTCTATACCCCGAGGCATGCTCTTAACCACTGAGCCATCCCCTCTCCTCATTATTGCCTTCTATTTACTTAATTCCTGTTGACCTATCTTGTGCTTTCTGATTCAAACGGGCACCTGGATCTCTCTAGTAACATTTTACTTTAGTTATTGTTATTTTTCAGCTTCAGAAAATCCAACTGATGCCTTTTTGTGATGCTGATGTCTTTATTGGTGTTCTCTATTAGATTAGGCAGTGTTGGTGTGCTGTTTTCTCCTTTCTTCTTTAACATAATTATAATTGCTGCTTTAAAATGTGTTTGTTAAACTATAGGTACTCTTCCAGGAGTTTTTCTTTATGCTGGGGATAAGCCACGATCTTCGTCGGCTTGAAACAGGACACTTAAATAACGATTACTCCACATTCTGATACTTCCTATATGACTTTATTTTTGTTCATTTGGTTATGCACAGTGACTCTCTAGTAAGCAGCTTCTGATATGTTTCGCATTTTCAAATTCATATTTTTAATCTGGTTATTTATTGCTCACCCTTGAGGCAGTATATCTTAGTAACATAGCCTAAGATTGGTCAGACATTTTTCTTTCATGTCCAGGCCCAGTAACGTTTTCAGTTCTGTTAGCAGATGTCTGGTTTGGAGGACAGATCCATAGTTTGGAATTTAGCGGTCTTCCCTAGAGACGGTTTAGCTGGTGCCTTCCCAGGCTTATACTCAGCATGCTCATAGCTGAGTATACTCTGTGCCTGCCTTGTGAACTGTGAAGTTATAGAGGCCCGTTATTGCATCGCTCTGGTTCTTACTGTTAACCTCATAGCCAGCGTGGCTGGGCCAGGCAGTATTACAACCTTACAGCCATCTGGGCTCTTCCCATCTGTTTGCCACTCACTGAAATTGCTGTTTTCAGAAAAGTCTCTGGCTGGTGAATTTCCCTGACTTTGTTGCTATGCGTGTTGCACCATGACCAAAAGTAACTTTGGGAGGAAAGGGTTACACTTGCAGGTAACATTCCATCACAGAAGGAAGTCAGGGCAGGAACTGAAGCTGGCAGGAACTGATGCAGAGGTCACCAAGGGGTGCTTGCTCTTCGTGGCTTGCTGTTTTCTGCTAGAACCCAGGACCATCAGGCCAGGGGTGTCCCCAGCCTACCAGTTACCAATTAAGAAAATTTCCTACAAGCTTGTTGCAGCCTGGTCTTACAGAGGTGATTTCTCATTTGAGATTCTCTTCTCTCAGAAAATAACTTGTATGAAGTTGACAGAAAATGAACGAGCACAGTGTACCTTCCTCTTCATAAACATCCCAATTTCATGAGCTGTCCCTGCTTAGCAGGGCTGCTGTGAAAGATGTCGTCTCCTGCCCAAGTTTCACTCTTTATCTTAAATATATACTTACAAAGTAGTGCTATATTTCCAGAGTCTTGAAATGGTTATTTGTGTGCGTGATGATTTTCTTTAGTTAACATTCAGACCCTTGAAATGGTTATATTTTGATATTTTTGCCAACTCAACAACAACATAGCTGAGAGATGGCTTGGGGTGAAGAACACTGGCTGCTCTTACAGCAGTCCCTGATTCAGTTCTTAGCACCCACATGGCAGCTCACATCCATCTATAACTCCAGTTTCAGATCTATGTTCTCTTTTGGCCTTTCTGGAAACTGCACGTGTGAGCCACACATATACATGGATACATAAAAAATAAAAGGGCTGGAGAGATTGCTCAGTTTCTGACTTCCAAGGGCACCAGGCACACACATGGTGTACATACATACATGGGGTTTTGTCTTCTTAAAGTTTTTATATACTGTTAAAGATGAGTTCTATATTCATAATAATATGACACAAATGTGCCCAGGTCTGTCACATGCATAGCACTTCCCCATTTTCAGCATCCCCCACCAGAGTGATTTTTCCATACAGTTGCTGAACCTGTATTGACCTTACTCAAAGTCCATATTTTAATGGGTTCAGTCTTGCTGTACAATGTATTTTGTGAGCTTGAACAAGTACACAAGGCTGAATAGTTTCATTGCCCTGAAGTCCTGTGCCATGTCTCTGTCATTGCTGTGTTCTCATCCCAGCAGTCCCTATTGATTCCTCCACAATTTTGTCTTTTCCAAAATGCCAGTGATTGGAATCATAGCCTGAAGGCTTTTCAGGTCAGCTTCTTTCATTTAGGAGTTAATATTTTATGACTTCATGGCTCTGACATAATGTTCCATTTATGGAAGTACCCTGGGCTGTCCACTCACTACTAAGCAAGGGACACCTTGGTTGCTCCCAGCTGTTTGAAGTTCTGAGCCACCATAAGCATCAGGATGTTGGGTGGATATATTTTCAACCTCTTTTGATGAATGCTAGTTTGTGGGATTGTGTGGTAAGCTGCTCCCAGCAGCAGTGACTGAAGGTCACAGATATTTCCCCATCTTTGCCAGTGATTGGTGTCTGTCTTCTGAATTTGGGCTGTTCTGATAGGTTTGTGGTTCTGTCTTGTTTGAATGTGCATTTCTTTGGGTGTCACACAAATATAAAACATCTTTCCAAATGCTTATTTGGTGTCTGTTATTTTGGTGTGGTACCTCATAAGGACTTAGGCACATTTTTTTTTTTTTTAACAAGGTGGTTATCTAAACTTAAGTGTTCTGTGTATATAGTCTTTAAGAGAGATGTTTTTTAGAAATGATTTCTCTCCCATTCTTCTTTATCTTTTCATTCTCTTAACAGTACTTTTTACAGAGCTGAACATTTTAATTCTAAGGAACCTCACATCTTCTTTCATAGGCTAAAAAGTTGTCACGGAACTCACTTTCTTGAAGATTTTCTTCACCTGATCTTCTCAGACTTACAGGTTTGCACTTTTATTTAGGTCTGTGACTCATTTTGAGTTAAACTTTTTGAAGAGCCTACAGTCTGTGTCCAAGTTGTTCAGGTATAACTTGTTTAAAAGCATCTTGTTCCTGTGTTACATTTCTGATTAATGAAAGGTCAGATGACTTTAATTATGCATCTCTTATTTCTGGGGTCTGTATTCTTTCCCATTCATATGTTCATGACACTTTCCACTAACACCTCACTGTCTTGATTACTGTTTTGTTATAAGCCTTGAACGTGGACAGTGCTTATACTTCAACTCTTTTCCCTTAATGCTATGTTGACTACTCTGGGCATTTTGCTTCTTTTTATTTTTTTTTTTTTCAGCTTTTAAGATAATTTTGTTGACAACCCAAGTTAAGTTCCTTTGATTGTACTTGCAATCTACAGATTAAATTGGGGACTGATAACACGACAGTATTATCTTCCTATCCATAAACATGGATTTTGTTTATTTTATTTTTGAGGGGGTATTATTTTCATCACATAAATGTCACACATATAAGAGTTATGCCAAATAAGTCATTTTGGAATGCAAAGTAGTTCCTGTTTGCAGCTCCTCCTGCTGTTGTGTAGGGAGGTTGTTTTACCTCCTTGCTTCTTAGATCCAGGAAGAAGTTTCTTCAGCTTTTCTCCAAGGATCCATCATTTACAAGCCAAGACATTTTAAGTCTGTCTTAAGTTATGTGTATCTATCTTTTGTTTCCTTTTCTGGTCTTACTGCATTAGCAACAGTTTCTAGTATAGTTAAACAGGAAAAATGAGGTTGGCTATCCTTGCCTTATCCCTGATCCTAATGGGAAAGGGATTAAGGTTGTCACTGTTACGTATGTTAGCCATGGGGTGCTACTTCGTTTTGTTTTGTGATATTCTTTATTAAATGGAGGGAATTCTCTCTTCCTAGTTTACAAAAAGACTTTGATTTTTTATATGTGTGGATTTTTATATGAATAGATGCCTTTCATCAGTTGATACAATCTTTTTTTTTTTTTTTTTTTTTTTTTTTTTTTTTTTTTTTTTTTTTTTTTTTTTTTTTTTTTTTTTTTTTTTTTTTTTTTTTTTTTTTTTTTTTTTTTTTTTTTTTTTTTTCCTAATTTTCCCTTTCATCTGATGTGGTTTGCTACAGTAACAAACTCTCAAATACTCGATGAGCTTGGCACGTCTGAGATACCTTTCAGTAGGCTTTGGTGCAGTGGATCTCACCAGCTTCTGATATTGTTAGACTCAGCTAGCTAATGCTTTCTTCAAGATTTTTGCATCTCTGCTCATGAGAAATTTTTGTAGTTTCTTGTAATATCATTGTCTGGTTTGGGCACTGGAAGTCACAGATGGTTCAGGAAACATTTTCCCCATTTAATCTTCTGAAGAGACTGGACAGATTTCTTCCTTAAATGCTGATGAATGTAGTACCTAAGTAATTTCTTTCGGCCTGTGCTTTCTGTCATGGAAACTTCCTACACTGATGTTATACATCTGTTGGGATCATGCATGTCTCCTTGGGTGAATTTTGGTCGCTTGTGGCTTGTAAAGAATTGCTCCACTTTGTGTGGGTAAGCTCATGGTATTTCTTGATTATCATTTGAGTCTTCCCAGATTTGTACTGAATTTCCTTTCATCTCCAACCTGTGTCCTCTCTATTTTTTTTATCTGTCCAGAGGCTTATTCATTTTACTATGTAAAAAAAAAAAAAAGCTAGCTTTTAATTTGGTTAATTTCTCCACCCCCCCACTGATCTCTTGTTTATATTTTATTGATTTTTTTATTTAATTCTGGATCCAGAGCAAGAGTGCTCACCATCATGCCATGCAGCCCTCTATTTCCATTTGGTTTATTATGTTTTCCATTCCTTGGAGTTAATTTATTCTTTTTCTGGTGTTGCTAAGTCTGAAGCCTTGGTGGTGGACTTTGATAAGTTTCAACTTTGATTAAGTTGTGTTTTCAAAAAGCAGCAGTGATGCAGGCAACATTATGAAAGCCACAGGTGCAGGTGCTGCAGAAATGCCTTGGACTAACAGAAAAGGCCTGGGACACAGGGGCAGGACAGAGGAGCGTGGCCTGTCCTATCCATGGCAGGACATGAATAGGACTAACAGTTTATTTAGTTCAAAGCATTAAAATTATCACAGGAATTTTTTCTTTGACCCATGTGTTATTTGTAAATGGCTGCTCAGGGTTCATGCTGACTTCCCAGCAATCTTTATTGGTTTCAGCCCAGGGATAGAAAAGTGCTTTGCCACTGAGTTCAGTTCTCAGCTGTCAACCGTTCTTAGTTGGTTTTGAGACACCAGACAGCAGTTTCCTACGTAGCCCAGGCTGGCCTTGATTCTCCTGCCTCAGCTTCTCAAATGCTGGGTTTCTTTACTCAAAGGCATCCACCACCTAGTTATTTTTTCTCTGAGCTTGAGTATGATTTAGCGGCTGACATTAATTTGGGGAAAGATTTCAGTCATTTTCTCTAGCAGTGTTCTGTTTCTTTTTCTCTTCCTTTGTGAATCTCTAATTTGCATTGGTTTGTAGTTTTCCCATAACTTTTGGCTTTTCTGTTCATTCCTGTTTGGTTTTCAAGCTTGGGGTTTCTGTGAGAGTGTCTTCCTGCTCAGACTGTTGGCATACCTAGTTTGCTGATGGGTCTAGCGGACACTCTTCATATGTGTTGCATTTCTGATTCCTTTTTAGTACTTAAAATTTTTATCTCTTCTTACATTGTGCAGTTCCTTCATTTACCCACCTTACCCATTAATATCCTTAGGACCTAAGTCCCAAGTTCAGATCCCTGCTCTGATAATCCTAGCATCCTCATGTATCTGCAAATTTCTGAAGATGCCTTGTCTCTTCAGATGGTTTGGTCTTTTGTACGCCTTATAGGTTTGCTTAATAGCCAGGCAAGCTATCCTGGGCAAAGGAAACTGGATAAGTAACTTTAAACTGTGGCATGTGGTGGGAGAGACTTCAGAGAAGAGGGAATGAGTCTGTCTGAGCACTCAGCCTCCCAGGGACTCTGCCTGCCCCTGCTTCTGCCTCCATTTCCAAGATTTGCTGGTGTGAATTTGGGCCTTTCTTCTTCCACATGGAAGACTACAATTGGCTGAGGCTGGCATCTTCCCCTAAATTACTGGGGATCTGATAAACCTCCATTAACATAGGGAATTAGCTTTTGCAGGCAGACTGCAGTGCAATCCAGTGCTCCAGCATAGTCCCCAAACAGTTCCTTTGTTCCTCCCCTACCTCCACCACCACATGGTGTTCATATACAAAACTAGCAAGAGGGCTTGGGAGTGAGGTCCACACAAGTGTGTCGTGCTGTGGGCAGTGCTGGCTTCCTACTGGAGCGTTGGTTTCTTGGAGGTCCTTACTGCTTCTGTTTGGTAAGTGATCACAGTGTTTGCCTGTCAGTCTCCAGTTTTGGGGTGTGTGTGAAGTTCTTCCTGTGGTGACAGTTTCCACTATATATATCAGACCAGGAACCTGGCATTCAAAGTTCTCCAACTTTATTATTGCTGGAGGGTCGAAGCATTTTCCAAGACCCCCATTTTGCTATCCCTGTTATTATCTTTTAAGGAAATTAAAATGTGCAAAAATCTTTGTCCATCCATGAATTTAGTATTTCTGTTTCTTTTCATTATTTTCTGTACCTTGAAATAAAGTTTCTACGAGGTTTGGGTCTCCTACCCTGAGGAGCTTATGACTTGGCAGTGTTGGTATGAAGCACCAAGTCTCTGTCTGCCCTCCTGACCCCTTTGCACAGCCACCTAGAAAAGTATTATTTTGCTGTGTGTGCGTGCGAGTGCACATGCCCAGGTATATTTGCCCGTTTATTCACATCTGTGGAGGCCAGAGGTTGAGTTTGAGTGTCTCCCATGGCTCTTTGCCAAATTTTGTGAGACATGTCTCTCACTGATCCTGGAGCTTGCAGCTCTTGCTACATTATCTGCCACTGAGTGCCCAGAGTCTGCCTGTCTCAAGGCTGTTTGACTCCGGCCTGCCTAGTGCCTAGTGCTAGGCATTCACTGCCACTCCTGGCTTCTTAGGAACACTGTGGGGGGTCTTAATTCAGGTCTTCTTGTTTGCACAGCAAACACTTGCATGCATATGCTAGTATGTTTGCATACAGAAATACATATATTTTTGGAGACAGAGTCTTATAGTTCAGAGTGGTCTCAAATGCTAGGATTACAGATATATATATATATATGTATATTTTTTTCACTACATTTAGTTATTGCCTTTATGTTTTGAAACAATATTTTTGCTAGGTATAGAATTCCAGGTTGATAGATTCTTTTTTTTTCACTGCATGCAGATGTGTCTCTGTAGGTGATATATTTTCACGGCTACAGTTTAGCTATAATAGACCTCGATGTCTGTCCATTGTTTGTTCAGTTGGGTGGGTGCCTCCTAAGCATCTTAGACACAGTTTTCAAAGATGTGGAAATACTCTGGCTATTTCTTTAAAGATTGTTTGCTACTCTACACCTTCCTCTAGTTCTAGATCATCAGTTACATTTTTTTTTATACTGTAATGTTTATTTTTCTTTTGTTTCAATTGTATTGATTTCACCTCTAAGTTTGATTATTTCCTGCCATCTACTCCTTCTAGGTGAGTTCGCTTCTAATTGTTCTAAGGCTTTCAGCTGAGCTGTTAGGTCTCTAGTGTGGGATTTCTCTAGGTTTTTCTTTTTTTTTTTCTTCTTTATTTTGTATTTAACAAAAAAAAAGTAACATGAATTTAAAATGAGGAAAAGTTAACAATAACTATGAGCAGGATAAGAATCATAAGCATGGCATATCAAGGGTGGTAATGCAAATAAGCATCAGTTACATTTGTATCATGCAGATTTTAAGCAGAGTGTGTTGGAGCATGCCTGTCGGTGATACCAACACTTGGGAGGCTGACATAGGTAAGTTCAAGTCCGCCTGTGCTTCAAAGCATGACTCTGGAGGAGGGGACAGAAATAGGGAAGGACTGAGAGAATGAGTATTATCTGTTATCTTTTATTGTTTTATATAGGTCACTGAGAACTGGTTCATTTTATTCAGTTCTTTTTCAGTTTCCTCTTTAAATTAGCATATACAGTGTTAGATTTCATTTTGACATTTTCACGTACTTTGCTTTTGTTGATAACCCTCCCATCCTGTGTCCCCTTTTGGTCACTTCCAAACCTCCCCTCTGCTTTCACAGCTCCCGTGTTGAGTTAGCTCCACCCCCTCAACAATTCTTCTTTTGTGCTTGTCCAGTTTTATCCTCTATGACTACACTCACCTTCGCTTTTATACCACACATACAAAAAAAGCTAAGATCTACATGTGGGAACAAATGTGATTTTTGTCTTTGAGTTTGTTACCCAGCTTAATACTTGCCAGTTAAACCATTTTCTACACATTTCATTTTCATATAACTAAATAAAACCTCTCCCTCTCTCTCTCCCCCCCCCCTTTGTGTGTGTGTATCACATTTTCTTATTCATAGTTTGGTTTCTTTGCTATCATGACTACAGCAGCTATAAATAGAAGTGTGAATGTGTCTCTGGTAGGATAAGAGCCCTTTCGGTCATGCCCAGGAGTAGTACAGCTTTGTCATATGATAGTTCTGTTTTTTTGAGAACTCACATGGATTCTGAGTTACAACAGTTTACAATTCCTTCAACAGTGAATAAGGGCCCATTTCCCACACATCCTTCCCAGCATTTGTTGTCATTTGTTAATGTCATTTCTTAATGACAGCCATTCAGACTGGGGTGAGATGGAATCTCAGAATAGTTTTAATTTCTATTTCCCTGATGGCTGGAGACGTTGAACATGTGTTAAAACTCTTAGATGGGCCATTTTTGTCTCTTGAGAATTGTATGTTCATTTCATTGGGCTCTCTGACTGGCAGATTTGTTTGTGTGAGGTTTTTTTTTTGTGTTTAATGTTTGCAGTTCATTATATATTCTATTTTTTTGGGCATGAGCATGTATAGTATATGTACATGTATATGGATATGTGGTTGTCCATGTATATGCATGTGAAGACCAGAGAAAGTTGTCAGTCTGTTACTCTCTTGCTCCTCACCCTATGTTTTGGGATAGGGTCTCTTA
Source organism: Sigmodon hispidus (assembly GCA_004025045.1). Lineage (NCBI taxonomy): Eukaryota > Metazoa > Chordata > Mammalia > Rodentia > Cricetidae > Sigmodon > Sigmodon hispidus. Next base: position 109,422 of record PVIH01002350.1, on the reverse strand, counting down.
TTAAAAACTAAAGCTAACTATTTTGACCAACTGTGGCTGGCCAGTAAGCCTCTAGGATCTACCTTCTGCTTCTAGCGTGGGGTTGCAGGCATATGAAGCCACACTAGGCTATTTCACATGAGTGTCAGAAAGTGTTCTCACCCATTGAGCCATCTCTCCAGCTTTTGCATATTTGATATTACCCACACACACACACACACACACACACACTGTGAAGTGTAGCCAGCAAAAGTACTCATTCTGTAGGCGCTATTCACACAGCTGATAGTTTCCTTTGCTATACACAGATTTAAATTTTGTTGTTTGATTACTGATTTCCTGTACCACTGGCATCAGAAAGTTCTTGTCTTGAAGTTGTTTCCTCTAATTGGTTCATACTTTAAGATCCTTTGATCCACTTTGAATTTTTTTTTTTTTTTTTTTTTTTTTTTTTTTTTTTTTTTTTTTTTTTTTTTTTTTTTT
>PVIH01002350.1:0-108860 GCA_004025045.1 Sigmodon hispidus | reverse complement strand
GAGATACTGACATTCCTCAACTAGTCCTTTGCTATAATGATTACTTTGGCTATTTCTTTGTGTTTACCTATGAGTTTTTTGATTAATTTAATCTTTTCTAATTCTATAAAGATACCAGTGGGCTTTTGGAAAGGATTGCATTGAGTCTGTAGATTACTTGTGGTAGTGTAGTGTTAAATCTGCCAGTCTGAAAGTTTGCAGATGCCTTTCTGTTATCTTCTATGTCTTTTTTATTTTCTTTAAGATTTCATTGTAATGATCCTTCATTTATTCCATGGTACTTTATTATCTGACTATTTTTGGAACTATTGTGAATGGAATATTTTTCTTAATCCTTTTTTTGGGTCTTAGTGCCCTGACTAAGACTTCTACTTGAATTATGAATGGAGACAGCGGGCATCCATATTTTAGTGTAGTCTGTGATATATTGCCTTTATTATTTTGAGGTATACTCCATCTATTCCTGATTTTTGTAGGGTGTCTATCATCATGAAGACATGCTGAACCTTGTCAAATGCCTTTTCTCCTCTATTCAAGTGATCATTTAATTTCTGTTTTTAAGAGTTTTCGTGTGCATATCATGTTTATTGGTTTGTAGATGATGAAAGAATCTTGCAATCCTAGGATGAAGTCTACTTGGTCATAATGTGTGATTGTCTGAATATGTTCTTGAATTTGGTTTGCAAGTGTTTTGTTAAGAATTTTACACCTGTGCTCAACAGGGAAATTGGTATTTTTGTTGTTATTGTGTCTTTATCTCTTTTTTGGGTATCAGGATTATACAGTCTTTTCTTTCTATTTTGTGGAAGAGTTTGAGAGAAATATTGGTATTAGGTCTTCCTTAAAACTTTGATAGTTAGTAAAATGGCTCAATGGATAAGCCTGATGGCCTGAGCTCTACCCCCGGACCCACATGGTGGAAGTAAATAATAGATACTTGAAAGCTGACCTCTGAACTCCACATGTGCACTGGTGTGCATGTGTGCGTATGCGTGCACACACACACAAACACACATACACATCAATCAATATTTTTTTTAAAAAAAGCTTGATAGAATTTAGCAGTGAATTTATGTGGTCCTGGGCTTTTCTTTGTAGGGAGGCTCAATTATATCTTCAATCTCATTGCTTGTAATGGGTCTGGTTTTAAGTTATTTATAATTTTTTGACTTTAATTTTTATAGGTTATATGCATCTAGAAATTTATCAGTTTCTTTTATTTTTCTTTTCAGCTTTCAGGATGTAAGTTTTTAAAATATCCTCTAATGCTTTTCTGAATTCCATTGGAGTTGATGTAATAATCCTATGCTTGTCTCTTATTTTACTAACTTGGGCATTGTCTCTTGTTGTTGGATTTTTCAATCTTGTCAACCATCTCAAGAACAAACTCTTTGATCAATTGATTCTATGTATTGTTTTTTTAGTCTCTAGTTCATTGATTTCTGCCTTAGTTTTAATTTTTCCTTGCTGCCATTGAGCTTTGACTAGCCTGTTGTCATTTTTAAGGCACACTATTAGGTTGTGTTGTTAATGTCTCTTTCTTTTCCTCTTCCTCCTCTATTGTTTAGGTATGATTTTTTTTTTTTTTCAAGGCAAATTCTCAGTATGTAGCTCTAACTGCCCTGAAATTTACAGAGATCTGCTGGCCTCCACCTCCTAAGTGCTGGGATTAAAGATGTACATCATTACACCTGGCTGTTTTTTTTTGTTTTTATTTTTATTTTTAATGGCTTTTATTTTACCTGTTTGGCTGCTTTGCCTGTGCATCATGTGCATGCAGTTCACACAGAAGCCGGAAGAGGGCATCCGGTGCCCTAGGACTGGAGTTATAGGGTGGTTGTAAACTGCCATCTTGGTGTTTGAAACCAAACCTGGGTCACCTGGAAGTACTCTTCACCACTGAACATTCTCTCTAGCCCCTAACTGAGATTTCTTAATGTGAGCACTTAGCAGCTATAAACTTCCTTCTTAATGCCTATTTTAGCTATGTCCCAGAGGACTTAGTAGGCTGCTCTATCCTTTTAATTTGTCACAAGGAATTATTCCTTCCTTGACTCTTCCTCGGTTACTCAGCTGTTTCTTCAAAAGTGTATTGTTCCATCTCTAGATGTTTCTGTAGATTCTGAAGTTTCTCTCCATTATAGACTGACAGGATACAAAAATCCTCCCTTCCTCCTCCTCCTCTTCCTCCCTTCTTCCCTCCTCTCCTTCTATCCTTTTGCATTTGCCAAGGGTTGCTTTGTGGCCTATGATTCCATCAGTTTTGGAGGTTCCCTGTGCTGCTGAGAAGAATCCCTGTCAGATATAACTATCTGCCCATACAGCTGGTATGTGGCATATTAGTTCTGAAACTTATTTGTTGACTTTGGAAGACTATCTCAGCTGCTTTTCCTGTTGCTATGATAAAATACCCAGGCAACAGCAACTCAAGGGAAATAAAGTTTTTTTTCACTCATAGTTCTAGGATCCAGTCCATCATGGCTGGAATACGGCAGCTGGTTACACTGCATCCTTGGTCAGGAAGCAGAGGGAGATGAATGCTCGTGATTCTAGCTTTCTCCTTTTTATGTAGTTCAGGACCTAAGCCCAGGGAATGGTGCTGCCCTGTTTGTGGGTGAGCCTTTGTACCTCAATTAACTCAGATAATCCCTCACAAGTATGCCAGGAGGCTTGTTTCCTAGGTGATTCTAGATCTTGTCAGACTGATAGCAACCATCACAAAGGCCTCTCTAAATATGAGAATGGGGTATTGAATTCACTCACTACCATTATGCCAGAACCTATGACCATTCATGCTTTTCAGTATTTGACAGTATTTACCCAATGCTGGGTAAATAAATATATATCATTGATGATGGGTTGTTCCCTTTATTAATATTTAATGGGCTTCTTTATCTCCTTTGACAAGTTCTGTGTTTAAGTCTACTTTATCAGATATAATATTCATGTGTACTTGTCTACAGTTTCCTTTTGGTTGATTTCCATCTTTTGACTCTCAGTTTGGGGGCATTATTGCTAGCTGTTTTGTGTATTTTAGAGGCAACGGATAGTTGGTTCTTGTGTTTTGATCCAATCATTCAGTCCGTGTTTTTATATTGGGGACTTGAAGCCAGTTATATTTAGGTTATTATTGAAAGGGACTATCATTTTGTATGATTTTGTTAGGCAATATTCTGGTAGGCATGGTTACTGATGTTTCTTCCTTGTTAGTTTGGGGGGAGGTTGCTCATCTGATTTTTGGGCATAATTGTTTCTTCCCTGGATCTTCTCTATTCACCTACCTCTTTCTTTCCATGGCTCTTATGGATGAGGTTGTCTTTCTTCTCCCTTTATAGGATTCTTTTAAGACATTTCTGCAGTGTTGGGTTGCTTGTCACAACTGGTTGACTTATATTTGTTTTGAAACATCCTCATTTCTCTGTTAGTTTTGAAAGACAATTTTTTCTGGGTATAGTAATCTTGATTGGTAGTTATTTGCTTTCAGGTCTTGAAATATATTGTTCTATGTCTTTCTATTATTTTATGCCCATCCCCCACCCCTAAGGTGGCAAGGTCTGCTGGATAGTCTAGAACTCACTATGTAGACCAGGCTGGCCTTGAATTTAAAGAGATATGTTTGCTTTTGCCTTCCAAATGTTGGAATCAAAGACATGTACCACCACACCCAGATATTACTACATTTATTCTGTTCGCACCAATTTCCCTCCTAGCTATGGGTAATTTTTTATTCTTTATTTAATGATCATTTAATTTTGTATTAGAATCTTTTGTTGATGGGGCTGGAGAGATGGCTCAGAGGTTGAGAGCACTGACTGCTCTTCCAGAGGTCCTGAGTTCAATTCCCAGCACCCACATGGTGGCTCACAACCATCTATGATGACATCTAATACTCTGTTCTGTAATACATAATAAATAAAAAAATAAATAAATAAAGAATCTTTTGTTGATTACTTTGTTGATTTTTGTTTTATTTGGAGACATGGTCTTACTGTGTAGTTCAGGCTGACATTCAACTTAAATTCCTCATGCTTTCACCTTCTAAATGCTGTGATTAGAAGTATGTACCATCATAACCAGAAAGAATTTTCTTTATCTTTTTATTCTGGAATTATTTTTCTTTATAGGAAAAATTCCAAGACAGAGTTTTCATATACCCTCACTCAGTTTCAGTGTGATTGTGTTGCCTTATATATCAGCCTTCAGGTTAATGTGCTGTGAGGATCATTTGTCAAATTTGAGAAATTAGCATGACATGATAGTGATAAATATCTACAGTGTCCTAGGGTACCTATTGCATTTGGCAATCCCATCTTAACCCCATCCTGTCTGTGGCTGGTTCTTGCTTTTTCAGGGCCTTCATGCTTTTGTATACTTCTGATAATTTTATAGAATAGCTCTCATTTTAAGATTATCAGTACTTTCCTATGAGTACTGTGTAGTTATGACTACGGGAACAGTGACAGGTGACATGCCAGCCAGCATTAGCTTTCCTTGCTGATGTAATGAGATTAATTGCCTTAATGACTTAAGGGAGGAGGGACCAGTTTTGACTAGAGTTGGAGAGGATGCAGCCTATCATTGTTGGAAAGGCATGACAAGAGTTCTCAGCAGCAGGAGTGTGGCCTTGGGATTCTCACATACTGTGGATTAGGAAGCAGAGATAGCTGGGCACAAGATAACCCTCCAGATCCACCCTCCCTCATTTAGGCCTGAACCTCTTGCAGCACCACCAGCTGGGGAGTAAGTGTGGAGAGTGAGCCAGAGGAGACATGCATACTCAACTGCAGGATGTCTTTCTACTAATGTCCTATCCACATGTTAATCCTGATGATTGCTGAATTGACATCTGATTCCCTGATAATGAGAGGCTTATTTTGCTTGGATTTCTTCTTATGCTGTGGCCTAACGTCTCCTGAGAAAGAATCACCTCATCTTTCTTCTGTTGGGCATTTTGAGTCTTGTCCCAGTATCAGAAAATATTATTGATGGTGGGTTGGCAGTCTTCTCATGCCAGAATGGGGAGCCTTTGGGCTAGAATTGAGACCTTTGAGATGACCTCTATGTTGGGGCCATTGCTTGGAGTTTCTCATGGCAGGCTGTGGCTTACATCTGGGCCCTGGTAAGGGCTGTCCCAAAGCCCGTCCCCATGTAAAACTCCTTCAGCCTGCCCTCCTTGGACTTGGGCAGCCTGAAGCAGGTTTTCTTGTTTTGATAGTGGGAAAATCTCTCCTAATGGAAACTTTCTTCCTGAATAATCTTAGCTCTAACTCATTAGTTTAGCCTAAAGGCTTACACCTCTGTACTTTTAAGACAAGAAGTTTGTGTTTAGGGACCAGGATAAAGTTTTAGCCTAATCTTAACAGTGGTTTCAGCTTCTATTTAAAAAAAAAAATATTTTATTATTATTTTTTTTAATCTGTTACTTGTGATTTTTATAATTTTCTTGTAAGTGTGGCTTTTGAGTTGAGAAGGTCTCTGTTATATTGTACCCAGCATCCTTTGAGGTTTTCTAGCAGGAAGGCAGGTGGCACAGAGCTATGCTGGAAGGCTTTTCTCTGTGGAGATTATGATAATCCCTCCTCCCAGACCCTGCACTCACCTCAGCATAGTAACATTCCAGCTTTCAGTAGCTTGTCTGAGTTAGCAAGCTGGGTCCAATGGGCAGGTCAAAGGAGAAGCCAAAAGTGTTCTCAGAGACAAGCATTGAGGATTCTGTGGCATGAACCAGCAACCACTTGAGACAGATTCTGCACCAGGCATTCAGGTAGGCTGAGATCTCAGGCATCTAACGGCCTGTCACTTACACAATGATGCTATTGTTCAAGGAATAGGGTATAGCCTGTTGACAGCAGCATGGATTTTGGGAGACTAAAATATTCTCTTTGGATACAAGATTTTTATTTTTTTATTTTTTGCCTATGTACATTGGGGAAGGTGGACACAGGTCAGTGACGGCTTGGTGTTGAACTTCACGACTCGGAGGAATGGCTCTACCCGTGGGAATGTTCTCAGCTGGGTAGGACTCCATCACCCACTTGCAGTGGCAGAGGAGAAAAGTAAGTTTGATTTTCTACAGTGACTGAAAATCTTTCAAGGGGCTCTTGTTAGGAGCTTAATTGAGGTAGCCAAGGAGCAGCACTCAGCAGCTCTTCAGGAAGGCAGGATTTGCAAATACTCACTCGGAACTCAAACGTGTTGAAAATGCGAAGCCCCCTTTGGCCTGCGGATGCTTTCGGCAAGGCCTGGAATCCTCGGCTCTGCGTTCTTGTGTCCCCTCACTTGTGTGTGGCTGTCGCATCTTCAGGCTGCTGTCGAGTGGGTCCTTGAAAGAGAATAGCTTGAAGAAGTTAGAATGGTCCCAGAACCATGCAAAAACCCGAAGAACTGGGGAAAATTTCTGAAATGCCATTGCTTCCTGAAGAGTAAGGTGGCTGTTCTGTAGTTACGCACACATTAAGGATTACAGAACACAACAGAGCCTCCCGATCTTGTTGTATTAGGTTGGTTTTAAGACTAAAATATTTTGATAAGTCACTTTTTATGTTATAATGAGATCAGGACTTGGGATGGAATATTCCACGTTGCTTAATATGAACTTGACGAGAGAACGTCTTCTGGGCCAGTAAATCTCAAACACAGAAGGACTTGGGGTTCTGAGGGCTGTGCTTTTCCGTTCCTTCTCCTGCCCCATCTCTGAGATACTCCCTGAGCCTCCTAAGTATTTCCGAGGGAAGGAATTCATACTGTGGACATGTTCTGACCAGACAGACATGGTGAGTTGTGGAGCTGAAGCAGCTGTTGGACAGGGGGACATCTTTTCAGTGGCTGTCATGTGAGTCACTCCGGCCCCACATTCTCTTGCTCTAGAAATTAAAAATGGCAGATCTCTGTGTCCTCGGAGTGGCAAATGCAGCTGGTTTAAATTTTTTATTTTTTTTGTTCTTTTGGCAGACTAACGCGTTTCCGAAAAGAAGATGAACTAGGATTAGAAGAAATCAGATGTGTGTATTTGGTATGCAATATTTTTGTATTACAAATAGCTACATTCTAACCCACATTAACCCCATGATATGTGAATTTTGCCAACTCCTGCTGTGTCTTTTAAATCAAATCCAGTAAATCACCATGAATGCTCTAATTTCTAAACAAACTAGTCTTGCATAGAGGTACTTTAACATTGCACTGCAAATTAGACAACCTAAGACGGATGGACCGTCTTTGTTAATTATGTGCTTTAATTGATCAAAACTACCAGATAGGATTTTATTTATAGCGGTTTTTGCATAGTATCAAATTCTATACTGTTAAAGAACTTGTGAGTCGGATATTGGGGGTCATTAAGATATGTTCTTATTTAGACTCTGTTAACAATTTTTGGGGGCTAGCTCCTGTCACAATATGAAATTGCTTTTAATTGAGATGACCAACTTCCATTAGATTGTTCGACCCCCATTGTGTGGACGAACACAAAGCACTTTTCATTTTTCTCTATTGATTGAGCAGCAATTTACTTGAACTACATTCAAAACCTGGTGGAGAAAGAAGGGGAAGGTCTCTTTAAAGGGCCATTTCCTCCTGCCCTGCCCTGCTGTTGGCTTGTAGCTAATTCTGCACACCAGTAGGGAGCAGTGGCGAGCAGAGGCCCGGACAGAAAGCTGCCAGTCAGCAGTGATAGATTATTATTCGTTTCTTTTATAGGTGGGGTGTGCAGTCGGTTACAGTAATAATTACCAGGAGTAGAGGGTTTCCTAGGCAACCAATTTTTCCCCTCATTCATGCTGTTGCTGAGAGTGTCTGGAAAGCATGACATTGCTGTATTCTGAGGTCTGTTGCCCCCCTGCTGTTCCAGGTTTGAGGTTAGTTACAGCATCATAAGATGCTCTGAAGCATAGAGAGCTCAGGCTGGGCTTAAAAGGCATGCCAGTGAGTGGGCCTCTCCTCCCTGGCTTCCCTGCTAAGGACCAGAGTTCTGAAAGTGCAGATTCTCCATCCTGCTTGGCAACAAGGTTATAAGCTCTCAGTCTCAAAACCCTTTCATTTCCCATTATTTTGGAGACCGTGGATGATTCCATTTTAAAAGTTTTACTACATCAGGAAAATGTGCGGAGATCTTGCTTTAGGATTTGAGTCAGATAAATCAACCGGCAGCTGTCATAGCTAATCATGGAGGTACATGTGGTTTATTCATCTTATGAAAATGGACCCTAAAAAGGAAGGTAACTTCCTGCAGGAGCAGGCGCGGTCCTGTAGGAAAATAATAGACACTGCATCTGTTATCCCAGCGCTGAGCATGAATCACAGCGTCCTACATCCGGGGCTTCTCTAATCTTTCATTTTAATGAACTTACATCGAGTGCTGTGCAGTGATAAAAAGTAGCATTTGTTTGTGTCTGCTCTGAAGAAAGATAGTGATTCAGGCTTCAGTCTTAGGTGGGGATGTGAAATGTTTATCCATTTTCCAGGCAGAAGTCACAAACAGAGTTGACAGTCCAGATCTTGTTCCATGCTAAGAGACTACGAGAATGCTTGGTCCCACACACCAGACCCATCTATTACCTCCGTGCTCAGGGAGCGGTAAACTGTCCTCTTGTTGGCATCCATCATGGAGCCACCGCTGGTACTAGTTGGGACCAGTAGTGTCCTTATTTGTCAGCTAGGATCTTTGTATATACTAGGGCTGCTTAGAGGTCAGAGAGCCTCCTGAATAAAGATGTTAAGGGAGTGGGCTCTGGCTCCTTATGCAGTCTCATTGTCCATCATCAGCACACATTCCTGGTATACCCTCTGTGCATATATATCTTTGTTTCTTCTTGCCTTCCTGCTGGTCACAGTGCGTGGGAACCTGTGGTTGGGCATCAGAAACAGGGAGGATTCATGGGGCAGCTTGAACTTGGTTTTCTTAGAGGCCAGAGACAACAGTTCTGGGCCCCTTGATTCCTGGAAGACAGTCACTTCCTGCCCTTGACCTAACATCTACTTCAGTATCAGAACATGGGCCCTCATGCTCAGCTGCACTAGGCAAACAGACTCTACTTCTCTCCAGCTGCCCAATTGTACCTTGAGCACCAGCTGGGGGTATCCTGTCCTCCAGTTTCCATAAAGCACCATGAAGGTACTGAACAGAAGTTTCCAGTCACCCTCCTAGACACAGGCTCGTGAGTTGAGTCACTAAAGATAAAATATGTCGTCTGTGTTTTTGATAGGGATACTGTAAAATGTAATTGACTAAATGAATCCATCAGGCTGGGGTCATCTGAAGTTTAGGCTCACTCTAAATACTTTAATAATCCTTTACAAAAGTGTTTATAAGCTAAAGCTACAAGGACAACACCTGTTAGCTCAAACGGTTTTATCAAGTAATTCCAGGTTTTCTTGCAAACCATTAAACAACCTAAATAGAAAGAGTGGGTCTCTTGGAACACAGTGGCCCGATCGACTTCACAGTTTGGCCAAGGAAATAATTTTTGATTTTCATATTGCATATCTCTAGTATAAATTATTTAAACTGAAGGGCCTAGCCAAACTAATAGTACAGGTTAGATAATAAATGATAACATGATTTACAGCAAATTAAAAACCCACGATGAGGTCATTATTTATTGACAGACAACTACCCTGGTAAGAGGTAGGCAGGGAAGTGGGTCCAGTGAGGCCTGTCTAAATTCTGGTTCAAAGTCACCTCTTTTCTTTTCCTCATCCACATCTCTGGATTCTGGGAGAAGAAACAATGTCTTAATTTTTGGAACAGCCAGTCTTCTGTTGATAAAAATGATGAAAATATATTTTTTTTAAAAAAGTTGGGATGGGATGTGCCTTTATTATGAGCTTTCTCTTTTTTTGGGGGGGGGAGGGTTGTTTGTTTTTCTTTAAATAATTAAGCAATTTCAGGAAACAGTGTTAAAATCTTAAGGTTAAAGCATTCTTTTTTTTTTTTTTCTGTCTCAAGATTACTCTGCACCCTAGACAAAGGGAATATTTAAACTGTTAAATTTGAACAAAGATGCAGTCTGCATATGACTTCTCTGAAGCCCTATAAAAATTCTTCAAAATTGCCTATTCACTCAAATTTACTGAGTGTAGCAAAAATGTCAAAGGCATAAAGTCAGAGAAGATTGAATAAAATAATGCAGAAAGACAGATTAGTCATGCACAGACCCACACAGCCTTTCAGAGCGTACAATACCACTCTTTATTACCGTTCTATCTTTTACAAAGACTACGTTCAATACATGGAAGATGATACATGGCCAGCCATGTCATCTGCCTATGATTCCAGGACTCATTTATCTGGGCCTTTTTCACAGTGACATTGATGAGAGATCGCAGTGTTTTCAGAGTATTGTTTTATTTATCATATATAATGGCTGGGGGAAAAATAGGAATTATGTCACCGATAGCACATAAAAGAGTCTCACAGAAGCTTCTGTCACAAAGTTTGGTGAAGTCTAGGACGAGGGGGCTCCTGTTGATGTGCTTCTCAGTTTTCTCCCCGGCTGCCTACCTCCCCTATACCATCCCCCTAAGATCTGTGTGCTGATAACTGTTGAGAAATAGACAGAAAATGTTTCATTTGGTCAAATGTCGGATATCCCCGCACTTGTAAAAACTCTTCGGCCATTATGCCCACCCCCTTCCTTACTTAAGTGTAGGGACCGTGGGTTTCTGCATTTGCAAAGGGAAAGAGACCGATTATCAGCCACAGTTTTGTGTCTTGCAAATTTAATAAAGAGCAGCCCTTAAGATAGAATTTCTTAGGCTGCCACAATTGACAAAAGCCAGCTATGTGGAAATGTCAACAGCAAACCTCATCAGCAGGCTGCAATGCTGTGCAATCAAGAGAGCACCATAGCTTCATATAAACAAATGTATAGAGTGTGCAGGGGGCAGGGCTCAGGACCCAGGGTCTCAGTGCCCCGGAGACCACTGGCATCAGCAGTGGGAACATGTTAAGCGATTCTGGAGGTGGGGGGAGAGCAAGGGTGGTCCCTTCTTCGACCTCTCTCTAAATTGCAGGAACCAATGCTGTCCACATTTCTGCTACTCTCAAGAGAGCATCGGGGGAGCAGCTGAGCTGGTGACCAGCAGCTGCCTTATAAAATTGGCTATGTTGCCCGTGCTCTTCAGGTGCACCCCATTGCCATGCTTTCGATGTGGTCAGAAAAGACAACTTGTATATGTTGGGGGAGAGTCTCTCATGTTAGAACAGAGAGCAACCTCACTCACACATAAAATCTTAAAATCTTTCTGTTATATTTCGAGTACTTGTTCCTCTGTGAAGGCTTGGGAGCCACGTATCCTCAGCTATATTCTAGCCTTATCTTTTGATAGCTGACCAACCCTCGGACAAGCTATTATTTTTTTCCCCAGGGCCATTTTTCTATTTGTTCTCTTGAGTTCTGTGTAAAGAATGGGATGGATCCTGACTACAGAGTTGGTCAAATGTGAACCAATTTGTTCTGCAGGGGTGAGGCTGCATTCCTTTACCCTCTGGAGTTTTGGTGCGCTCCTAGGTCTTGTTTGGGCATCACTGGCTTCTAGAGGACAGGCACGCTGAATACAAGAAGGATCTCCAAGTGAACAGAAACTCAGAGGCAGAAAAGCCCCCCCCCCCAGAGTCTCCAGTAGTTGAGACAAATGGTCTCCAGGTGTAGAGAGGGAGGCAGAGAACTCAGGGAAATGTGCATCTTCCCAGATTTTTATGGAGACAATAGAGATTTTTTGGTGGGATGATATATATTTCCCTCCTGCGGGTTAAAGTTTGGGCCTCACTTGCTAGGCAAGTACTTATACAGTGAGACCAGCTCAACCCTCAAGCAATGCTGCAGGTATAAAATCTCAGAAATCTTGAATGGTGCATGCCAACAGCATCCCTCAGCATCTCCTTTTCTTTTTTTTTTTTTTTAAAAAAAACTTTATTTATTTATTTGCCTTGGTGTTTGCCTGGAACTGGAACTACAGACAGTTGTTAGCTGCCATGTGGGTGCTGGGAATCGAACCCGGGTCCTCTGGAAGAGCAGACGGTGCTCTTAACCGCTGAGCCATCTCTCCAGCCCCAGCATCTCCTTTTCTATGTTTCCTTTCCCATCCTCCGTCCTTCGTTCTTCTCTCCCGTTCCTCTGCTCTTCCTTCCTTTCCTCCTTTCTCTTTTCTTCCTTCTTCATCTTCTTCACTGGCTGGCCAGATAAACCCATGACACTGTCCTCAGTCCTCTCCTGGAGCCGGCTACCAGGTTCCAGCTATCCCTGGACCAGCGCATCTGTTCCATGCATGAGTGAAGGTCGGCACCCACCTGTGGTACATAGCTCCGTAGCAAGCCCTGTAGGAGTGAGAGGGTGGAACCAAGACTGTATTTTGGAGGGGGCCATGTGTTACAGCCCCTGCAACCAGTACAGACCAATCAGTTCTCTGCCATTATGCCATTGCCAGGCACTGCCCAACCACCCCGGATGTTCCTCCCATTCTCTGGGAAGGCTCCAGCAAGCAGATGTCCCAGAGAGGGGGCAGGGAGCTAGGGAGAAGCAGCAGTCTGCTTCTACGTTGTTGGATTCCTAATGATTCAGATGAGGGAGAAACATGTATTTATATAAAACCAGGCAGGATGACGCATACTTGTAATCCCCGCACTTGAAAGTGAAGGCAGACACTCAAGGTCATCCTTGATCACATAGTGAGGTTGAGACTGGCCTGAGATACACGAAACCCTGTCCCAGACAAATACGTGTTTATTTAAAAATCCGAATAGTAGCAGATGCATTGAGCAGACTTGAGCCCTACCTTTGTGGAACTTCAAAAAAAAAAAAAAAAACAAAAACAAACTGTGAATTTAAGTGGACCCAGAGAATAACTGGATAGTATGTAACCAGGAAAGATCTCAAATGAGGTGGCATTATTGAGACCAGAGGAATGATCAGGAGAGACTGGAAAGAGGCAACTGTAGGTGTTGAGACCCTAAGGCAGAAATGTCTGGGGAATGTTGGGTGAGGTTGGGGGACTGGGCAGAAAGCACAGAGAGGCTGAGTGTGAAGGAAAGGTTGCCAGGGTTGCTGGCTATGGAAGGGTTTATTGTCCAGCAGTGGGAGCCTCTGAAAGTTCCAAACAGGACAGGGATTAGGTACAAATACATTTGAAGACCATCGCTGAGTCTTTTCCCTCGGAATTGATATGAAAGGCTGACACAATGCAAAAGGACCCTCTTTTCAGATAACATGACAGCAATGGAGAAATAAAGAGAAAATTAAAATAGACTAAAGAGCCAGAACTCATGGGACTTGTTGATGACCTGCATGGGAAACAGAATTGAACCCTATTTCTCACCAGTAGGGTAGCTGGGGACCCCAGGTGGATGGAAAGGCATGGAGGACGCAGTGACACCTGAGAGCCAGACCACAAAGAACCTTGGGCTTCCCTGGGAACACCTTCCCTGGGGTTGGCAGGATGCCTGCCTCCCAGCCACTGTGGGACCCCAGCAGTCCAGTCCTTGGCCTTAGTGTTCCTCACTGTGCTTCCTAGAGCTTACCTCCTGTTCCCATCTTCCCGCCCTCACTCTCTCCTCTCCTTTTTCCTCTCCCCGGCCAATCCTTCTTCTTTTTAAAGTTAAAGACAGACTCTGACTATATAGCTAAGGGTGGCATCCTCCTGCCTCAGCTTCTTCAGTGCTGGGTTGACTGGTATGTGCTATTGTCCTTTTCTTAAAAGGGTTTCTTAGAGGGTAGCTCGGCAGTTAGGAGCACTGACTACTCTTCCAGAACACCAGGCTTCATTTCCCAGGACTTGGATGTCAGCTCGCAACAGTCCATAATTCCAGTTGCAGGGGATTTGGTGTCTTCTCTGGTTTTCACAAGTACCAGCCATGCACGTGGCACACAGACATACATGCAGGCAAAACACCCATGCACACAAAATAAAGTAAGAAAACAAAAAGCCTAATTTAGGTTGTCGAGAGGGCAGCATGGTGATAAGTCTGGGAGCCCTGTGGTGTGTACAGGAAGCAGTGTAGTTCACAAGGGGATATGGATGGGAGAGGTGGTAAGGTGGGCTGAGAATGGTATGGACTTGGGAGGAAGGAGGGTCATGGGTATGCAGTAGGATTATGTTCTGGTACATTGGAAATACTTATTCCTCCTTCTGGTTGGCAGAAAGGAAGTATGGGCAGGGCTTCCGGACTAAGAAAACTTTGGGAACAGGACGAACAGAGCAGAGACACCAAGAGAGACGCCAGCAGACACAGAGGAAAGAAGACAATCATGCTGCTCTGAGAAAAGGTACTGAGCCACATGGCTAAACAGATTAATGGAAATAGATTGAGTTAAGATGAGAGAGCTAGCTTGCAATACGTCTGAGCCATAGGTCAATCAGCATGAAATTAATATAAGCCTTTGTGTGATTATTTGGGGCTAAATGGCAGTGGGTCTGAACCTCTGGGTTAGGTCAGAAAGTCTGGGCCAGAAACTTCACACCACATGGGTAGGCTGAAGGGTGGGCAGCTGTGCTGCTGAGGGTCACTGGCCAGAGGGGCTGGACCCCAGGTTATGAGATGAGAGCAGGGTCAGCCTGGTGACTGAAATATAGTGTCTAGAAGCAGGCTTATAGTGTCAGACCAACTCACAGAAGCCAATAGAGGACATGAGTCAAACCAGTGCCAGAACCCAGACTTCTGTATCTCAATTTCACGTCTTGTTCATGTGTTTTAAAAAAGATTTATCTTATTTTATTGTATGAGTGTTTTGTCTTCATGTGTCTATACACTGCATGTGTGTCCCGTACCCAAGGAGGAAAGAAGGGAGGTGTTGTATCTCCTGGAACTGGAGTTATGAATGGTTGTGAGCCATCACATGGATGCTGGGACCAAACCTGGGTCCTCTGGTGGTCTTAAGTGCTGAGCTATCTCTCCAGCCTCTTTGTTACATTAAATAAAAGATATCAAGATTATGTCCTTAGGAGTTTGAGAAATGGCTCATCAGTTAAGAACAGGGTGTTTCAGTTCAGTTCCCAGGACTCATGTTGAGTGGCTCACAGACTCCTATAGCTCCAGTTGCAATGCCCTTTCCTAGCCCGTGTGGACACTGCATGCACACAGTACACATATCAACAAGTAGGCACATAACATAAATAAAAATAAATTTTCTTAAAAAAAATATGTTCTTAACCAGATGTGGTACCACAATGTCTTTTGGAGGTTGAGGCAGGAGAATCTCAAGGGCAAGGTCAGCTTGGTCTACTGAGTGAGACAATGTCATAAAACAAAACAAGTATGTTCCATATCTTCTTGTTAAATCTTTACTTGTCACAGTGACAGATTGGGGGAAATCCCAGGGTCTTTCTATAATCAATTGGTTCAAAATAAACTACTATAAAGATGTGCAATCATTAAGAGGATTTTAAACGCTTCTCCAATAAGATGGGTCACTCTCATGATGCATTTGAAGTCATATGAAAACAGAATGCGGGTGACATGCTTGGTGGAGAACAGCATGCAAGTCACTGTGTTAGCTTCTGATAACCAGGCTCTCCAGAAAAATGAACAATTGATGGGGAGTATGAATACATACATGTGCACGTTCATGTACACATCTGTCAGGTACTCATCAATCTCTGCCATAGGCTAATTGATCAAATGACCCATCCATCTACCTGAATTAGCTTTGTGCTGGCCCTTGGCACATCCTACATCTCCAGGGCATCCCATCAGGCTGGGGACCCAGGACTGAAGCTACAGCTCAAGTTCAAAGGCAGTTGGCAGGCAACATTTCTTCTTCCTTGGGAACCCCCATTTTTTCCTATTTAAGACCTTCAACTGATTGGGTGAGGACTATCCACATGATGAAGAGCAATCTTCTTCATCTAGAGGATACTTATTTAAATATCCATCACACTAACAAAACAAAACAAACAAAAACCTCAAAACACAAAACCTTCAAGTCAGTAACCAGATAGGAGGATGATCAATCTTAGGGTTCAGCCAGGTTGATCGGTGCTGTTGTTCTGTGGATGTTGATTGGACCACATTTCCTTGTACACTCTCTGTAGGCCAGGACTTCTACAGTAAGTGTTGTGCTTTTATCTGAGCATGAGAAAAATGGAAAATTAGATCCAAGTGATCTAATGTGGTCCCCAGGAAGCAACCATTGCTGTATCTGAAGAGGGGCGTGTTTATAGCAGCTGTCCATCTCTTGCCCAGGCCAAGGTACCATCCTGTAGGCTGCTGTTTTGTCCTATTGACAGTGTCCTTTGCCTTAGAGAAAGCTTTTCAGTTTCATGATGTCCCATTTATTAAATGTGGATCTTTGGGCCTGTGCTATTGGTATTTTGTTCACAAAGTTGTCTCCTGTACCAGTGCATTCAAGGCTATTCCCCACTCTCTCTTCTAATCAGGTTCAGTGTAGCTGGGTTTATGTTGAGCTCTGTGATCCACTTTGACTTGATTTTTGTGCAAGGATATAAATATGGATCTAGTTACTTTCTTCTACATGCCACCATCCAGTTACGCCAGCACCATTCACTGAAGATGCTTTGTATCTGTATATTTCTGGATTCTTATAAAAAGTCAGGTATCTATAGGTGGATTTATGTCTGCGTCTTCAATTCTATGCCATTGATCAACCTGTCTGTTTTTTTGCCAATACCCTACAGTTTTTTATTAGTATAGTAGAGCTTGAAATCAGGGATGGTGATATTTCCTTTATTGATAGTTCTTTTATTGTATAGGATTGTTTTAGTTATCCTGCTTTTTTTTTTTCATATGAGGTTGAGTATTGTTCTTTTAAGGTTTGTAAAAAATTGTGTTGGAATTTTGATGGAGACTGCATTGAATCTGTAAATGCTTTTAGTAAAACGACTAGTTTTACTATGTTAATCTACTGACCCATGGGTGCAGGGGATCTTTCCATCTTCTGATAGCTTCTCTAATGTTTTTTTTCTTTGAAGATTTGAAGTTCTTGTCACATAGGTCTTTCACTTGCTTAGTTAGAGTTACACCAAGATATTTTTATATTATTTGGCTATTGTGAAGCATGTTGTTTCTTAGCCCATTTGTTATTTGTATATAGAAGAGCTACTGATTGTTTTGAGTTAATCTTGTATCCAGTCATGAAATGATCTTTTCAGTAGTATGAAAGTGTGAGTCCATTAGTCTTCAAACACAGACTAAGAACTTAATCTATGGTCCCCTTTTCCCCAACACCCTGTACTACCCCTACTTCCTTTACCCAGGTAACTTCTCAGTTCTCTTCCCTGGGATCTTTTTGCCTCCCTTTGATGTGTACTATTTTGTGTATCCTATTCTTATGTGTGTGTGTGTGTGTGTGTATGTGTGTATATGTGTATGTATGTATGTATGTGTATGTGTGTGTATGTATGTATGTGTATGTGTGTGTGTATGTATGTATGTGTATGTATGTGTATATGTGTGTGTGTATGTATGTATGTGTGTATGTATGTATGTATATGTGTGTGTATGTATGTATGTGTGTGTGTATGTATGTATGTGTATGTGTGTGTATATGTGTGTGTGTATGTATGTGTGTGTGTATGTATGTATGTGTGTATGTATGTATGTATGTGTATGTGTGTGTATGTGTGTGCATATGTGTGTGTATGTATGTATGTGTGTATGTATGTATGTGTATGTGTGTGTATGTGTGTGCATATGTGTGTGGATGTATGTATGTGTGTATGTATGTGTGTGTATGTGTGTGTATGCACATACACAAATTTGTGGTATTTGCTAATAAACCTAAGGCCTCAGGCATGGTAGGCAAGCTTTATACCACTGAGCACATCCTAGTCTTCATTAGTAGATATTAAGTGTCCTACCACTGAGCTGTGTCTATATCATTCTGTTTACTTTTATGTTAAGATAGGGTCTTGCTAAGTTGTCCTGGCTAGTTTTGAACCCAAGGTCCTCATACCTCAGATTCCTAAGTAGCTAGGATGGCAGGTTTTCACCACTAGGCCTAGCTATAAGCACTTAAACACTTTTGCTGCTTTTGTCCAGTTCTTAGTTTTAAAAAAGATTTAGTTTTTGTTGTTAATTGTGTGTGTTTGTGTATGTGTGTGAGAGAGAGAGAGACAGACAGACATACATTGAGACTATACATAGAATATGCATTTGTGAGTGGAGATGTCTTGGAAGTCCAGAAGAGGGTGCCAAACCTCCCAGAGTTGTGAGCTGTCTGATGAGAAAGTTGGGAACCAAACCCTAGTCCTCTGTAACATCAATCAGTAAGTGCTCTTAACCATTGAGCCATTTCCCAGACCACCAAAAGGACTCTTGTCCTCAGATCGTCTCCCCGAGACCAGCCAGATCTGTTCCCCAGCATGTCATGTATGATACTACTACTGTAGCTTCTAATGGGCCATGGACCAATATCTACAGCTTATGAATGCCTCCCTCACCTTTGCCATCTCTGCCAGAAAGGCCTGCCAGGGCTGCCCTGATCCCCCTATCCTGGACCTTGAATTCCTCTTCCTGGAGCAAGCCAGTATTGGATTGATGGATTTTGTGCTGTAGTTTTTGTTTATTTTGTCTTTTTCACACTGAAGTGATATCCAGTTTTGTTGTATACTAAATATCATGGAACCTAGAAGTCTTTTCCTATTATCTTTCATATTGGAAAATTATTCTTACCATTCCTGCCCTTTGCTCTTCTATGTCATTTAACGGTTTTCCCAACATTCTTGTGGATGTTTAAAAGGAAACAATATGGAGTCCATAGATCCTCCAGGGAGAGAATCAATATCTACATAACGTTCTACTAATGTATCCATGGACATAGTCTATGTCTCCATTGGGTTAGGTCTTCTTTACAAGCCCTGGATAAAACTCTTACTAATTCTGCAGAGCTTATGAACTTGCTTTGATCAATTTTTTTTTTTTCCTAGAAAGTTGATGTTCATCTTCATGGATCTTACTGGCATGCCGTTCTCCAGGATACTTCTGTTCATCCTTCTCCTCTTCCAACTGAGTATTGGAATGGGGCTGTTGAAAGCTGGGCTGAAGGGGTTTTACCTCTTTGTTGCTGTTTGAGCTGGTGAGAGATCTTACTCTGCTCATTTGGCATTGCTCTTCTCTGGAGTGAGTCATGGGTGCTCTGATTAAGGGAGCACCTGGTGATGGGAATCTAGGCTATGAGAAAAAGTCTGCTAAGATCTGTGCTTCAGTCTTGACTCTGTGGTCTACCAGCCAGACCCTCCGGTTATTTACCAATAAGGGAGCATGGAAGTGAAATTCACAAGAGAGAAGGTCTGCATGGAGTCTAGAACATCACAAAAGATTGTCTTTCTATTTACCTAACAGCTGAGAATGGCAAGTGACTCATACTATCAGAGGGCTTGTGACAAATAAGCAGCCCAAGGGCCAGAAGCAGCCTAGGAAGCATCCCAGAATGGATGCTGTTTTCTCTGGAGACATAGAGATGTGGCCTTGTGGCCCTCGGTGGTAGGAAGCTTCTTCTGGAGATGAGTAGGAGTCATCCAAAGAGTACAGGCTAAAAAGGTGTTAGTGATATTGCTCAGTCTGTTCTCAATCCTCCTGCCTCAGCTTCCCAAGTGCTGAAATAACAGGCCACCATGTCCTGTGAAATACTCATCTTAAGTTTTTCTCAGCCCCATAATTCCAACAACCAGAGAATGGTTCGCCCTGATGACACCATGACATTTTAAAAGTTTTAAGCTGGGCGGAGGTGGCGCATGTCTTTAATCTCAGCACTTGGGAGACAGAGGTCAGCAGGTCTCTGTGAGTTTAAAGCCAGCTTGGTTTACAGAGAAAGTTCCAGGACAGCCAGGACTACACACAGAAACTCTGTCTCAAAAACAAAATCCAAACAAACAAAAAATACAAGTTTCCCTTTGTTTCTATCCAGCTTCCTGATACTGCTGGAGGGACATGGGCACTGCTTCTTAAGACTTCCTTTTTAAAATTTATTTATTTATTTATTTATCTATTCATTCATTCATTTATTTATTTTACATTGTTCTGTCTGCACACCAGAAACACCAGAAGAGGGCACCAGATCTCATTCTAGATGGTTGTGAGTCACTGTGTGGTTGCTGACAATTGAACTCAAGACCTCTGGAAGATTATCCAGTGCTCTTAACCTCTGAGCCATCTCTCCAACCCTCAAGACTTTTTTTTTTTAAAGGGAGCTGGAGAGATGGCTTCAAGATTAAGAGCTCTGACTACTCTTCCAGAGGTCCTGAGTTCAATTCCCAGCAACCACATGATGGCTCACACCCATCTATAATGAAGTCTGGTGCCCTCTTCTGGCATGCAGGCATGTATTCAGACAGGGCACTGTATATATAATAAATGAATAAGTCTAAAAAAACTTTTAAAATTAACTTAATTTTTGCATGTGGTAGACATTGATACAGGGACTTTCCATATAGTCCAAGCTCAGCTTCAAATTACAATTTAGGCCAGGATGGTCTCAAGCCAGGATCCCCCTGCTGTAACATCTGATATTACAGGTGTGTGCCACCACATCCATCTTAATTTGTTTTTTTTTTTTAAAAATCAGTATTGGGAATTAAAGTTAGGACCTTGTGCATGCTAGGTAAGCTTTCTGCCAGTCTTTAATTTAATTTTAACAGACACACATATGATTGTACACATTCAAGGGCACAGTGTGAAAATTTAATACACGTATACTTACATAGTATCAACCAGGTTAATTAGCATATCCAGATCCTTACGCATTAATGATTTCTCTTGGGGACCTTTGAACTCCTCTCTTTTATTTTTGATTTTTAAAATTATTTATTTATATGTGTATGTGTATCTGGGTATGGCTATGTGCAGTGAGTGTGGTACCCATTGAGGCCAGAAGAGGGCGAGGGATCCTCAGGAGCCGGAGTTACAGGTGGTTGTGACCTGCCTAATATTGCCTAAGAACAGGTGTTATTTATCTTTCTGTGCTTAATTTATTTTATGTTCTATTCATGCTGGCAGAAATGCCACAGGACTTTGTTCTTTTGTGCCTAAATAATATCCTTTTGTTTTTTAAGTCCAGTTGTGTATTAGGGGACATATTGATTGGTATGTTGGTATATATTGGTATACATGGGAGTGCAGAGATTCTTTGAACACATCATTTCATTTATTTTGGGTGTTTATTGAGACATCGTAGCTAAATCATATGATGGATCTATTTTCAGTTTGTGAGAACCCTCTGTGCCGTCCTCTAGAATGACTGTATTGAGTTACATCTTACCAACAATTCTTTTCCAACTGTTTTACTTGAGACAGGATATTACTATGTGGACCAGACTGGCTTCAAACTCAACCATCCTTCTGCCTCAGTTTCTTGAGTGCTGGGGTACATGGTATATACCACCATGTGTGGCTTCTCATAAAACTTCATTCACCATGGAGACAACCTTTCACACATTCCTTGAGGTTCCCAGTACCCTTTCCTAAAGCCCAGGTCTTCAGATGATACCTGGGTCCCTGTGTGTGAAGCGTTCTCCACAGACAGCCATAAAGGCTGGGTACTGGTGGGATTTGTGGTCCACCCAGCACGAGAAGCCTGCATGGGGCCGATAAGTCACGATCCACGAGAGGCTGACAGTCACCCAATGCCCACTGATTAATGAAAACAGGGCTAGTTGGACACAGAGTAGATGGTTATAAATGGTGCTGTCAGAGAAAAATAATTATTGTATTAATAAGGAAGCGATTCAAAACTAGGCTCTAAAAATGGAGAGCTGGCAACTTAGCATCTTGGTGGCTGGGAGCTGGCTTGGTGGGATTGTGGGGGTACCCCACCTCCTCTGCCCCTCGGAGAGAGCCTTCTTGCCAGCCGCATCCATGCGCTCGGATATGCGTTCCTCGGTTCCACTTGACCCAGCTCTCCCGGGTGCTGCAGGCCAGACTGGCGGGGGCTGTTTGCAGGCTCCTGGTACCATTTCCAGTGGGAATGGGGAAAAAACGAGCATATCTTATTGTACCTGAAACACTGTATGATATGTACTAAATATTATGACTACTCGGGGCCTTGCAATAATTGATTCACCCACACAGCCATTTAGTCTGCGAGCTGTTCGTTTTACAAATTCTACAATCTTTTAGAAATTCTTTCAGTGCGGAAGATTGCTGCCTGGCCTCAGATTCATTATGGTGATTGAATCCTCTTCAATAGAGAAGGTTTAGCGTGAGCACATGCCCGTGTGTCTCACTCAGAGCGAAGGCACATAGGTTAAAAGCTTGTCTGGGTGGCATAATTCACTGCTGCTGTGCCAAACAATCACGTCTTATTGTGACCTTCATAAGATTCAAAAAGGCAATAGGATGGAGCTTGGCTTTTTTTAAACCCACTCACAGATTTAGCTTCCCAACATCTGAAGCTTGGAGAATTCCTAATTAAATAACCAATTAATAATGTAGAATAGAAAAAACCATTTTTTTTCTGAAATGCAAAATCATAATTAATCAGAGCACAAAAACGCTGCCTGTCTCTATATCAGAAAAATATAGACTAGTATTTAAATATTCCACCACACCTGAACCCTGGCCATCCGTCATTGTTATGACTTAAAACATCTCAAACTAAATTAGGTTTTGTTTGTATAGAAGTGGGGAAAGTCAGATGGCTTGAATGACAAAATTAGAACACACTCAAATCACTGAGACAAAACCACATGAACAAAGATGAGCAGACGCAGGGCTGCCAGGGCAGAGCAGACACCTTCTGTGGATTCTTCAAAAAATTCCTTCTTCCTCATTTACCCAACCAATTGATTGAGTATGATCTCTGACCCCCCACCCCTACCCCGACAGACATTCCTATAGAAAAAAATTATCCCTGTTTTCTTCTTAATTGCCCAAAATAGAAAGCCTGGCTGAAGAGACACTGTTCCCTCTGCTCCCTGTTTCTGCCAGTACGCTGAACCAGCCTGCTCCTGCCAAGAAAACCAGCCCAGTGGCCACCAGGGAAGGCTGGCCCTACCCTGACCCACTGTCCTGAATTGCCTCTTGGTATGTTTATAATCTAAACAAAAAGCAGCCTTTAGGGTTTGTCATTCCCCAACCCCAGATTTATGCCCATGACACCAAATACCAAAACCAGGGGGTAAATTTCCCAGGAGAGAAATCACTTAAAAACCCCTTTACAGGAGCCAGAGAGATGATGGCTTATTGGTTAAGAGCAAGTACTTGAGGTTCCCAGTGCCTACATCAGAGGCTTGTAACTCCAGCTCCAGGGCATCTGGCACCCTCTTCTAGCCTCTGAAGGTTCTGCCACCCATATATACCCACCCATGCTCCCCCATATGTACATAATTTAAAAGTACATATTTGTAGATTGGATATACCAGTGGATAGTCATCAGCTGCAAAGCCCAAGTCTGGGCTGTTTCACTGTCTATGAGCTCTCAAATGGGTCGAGTGCCCAATGTGCTTGCTTCTCTGTTAGGTTTTTTTAGGGCAGGTGTAACCTTGTGCTGTTGCCTTCTCTGAAAAGTGAACATTTGAAGCTCAGCTGTCTTGCAGAGCTGGCCCAGTTGTTTCTTCCTTGAGTACAGCTTCCTGTCTTAGCAGGTAAAGAACGGTTCTCTCCAAGCATGGGCGCGCTGGTATTACTGTTTTGAGACCACATTCCACCTTGCATTCATCAGTGGCAGCTGTATCAAGGATGTTCTTCCTACATCAGTTACTCTCTTCATTACCATCACCAAATCTCTGACAGAAGCCACTTAAGGGCAGAGGTTTATTTTGGCCCATGGCTCAGAGCACTCAGTCTGCCGTGATATCATAGGCTTGGTGTGTGGTTGATCCATGAATTCTGAAGCCTGGGGTGCCAACTTGGGGGCAGAGATCTTGGCAGAAGTGGAATTGGCCTGAAATCCTCAAGCAAGTCTTAGATCAGCCAGTCAGTGATGGTGACAGCCAGCATTCCAAAAGGCTCCACAACCTCCCTAAAACAGTGCCACACGCTGGAGACCAAGTGTTCAAAAGCACATGCCTGTGGGGATATTTCACATTTAAACATAACACTCTACAGCAGGCCCTTATATTTTTGGATGTAAATCCATGAACCTCATCAGGTCTTGCAGGATTAGGGAGGGGTGCCAGATGATGCAGGTGCTGGGGAGGGGGGTTTCTTAGTCTATCATGCTGGTCCACTACCCTACTCACTACTACCACAAACCTTCAATGTATAATTTGCTGTTATGGTAGAAATAAATACTTTTTGGTGACAGTTTTAGTGTCAGACTTTGTGTAGTATTTTTTTATTGACAAAACTGCTATGAATCACCATATATGAACATAATAAAAATGTGAGAAATATCTGCATTATAGCGAGGTTTTCATCAATAGGCCAGGGCATTGATCTCTATTCTTCTTTGGGGCTCATTATGGAGCGTGTAAAAATGTGATACTCAAAAGGTTCCCTGGCATGGTTCCCTGGCATGCCCTCCTCCAAAAGAGTTGAACTATAAGGATCTAAAGCGTGGGGGCAAAGGAACTGAGGTGACATGGAGGAGAGTAAGCTCATCTATCTATTCTTCCTGTCTTCCTG
Source organism: Sigmodon hispidus (assembly GCA_004025045.1). Classification (NCBI taxonomy): domain Eukaryota; kingdom Metazoa; phylum Chordata; class Mammalia; order Rodentia; family Cricetidae; genus Sigmodon; species Sigmodon hispidus. Next base: position 84,346 of record PVIH01002350.1, on the reverse strand, counting down.
ATCAGCCAGGCATCAGGTCTGCCAGCTGCACCAGCTCTTGAGTGTCTCCCACATCTGGTAGAGAGGACAGCGTCATGGGCAGAAGCCAGTGTGAACAGACTGGCACCGTTCATTCAGTTCTTTCCTCCCTTGCTGAAATGCCTACTGTGTGCCAGGTTGGCTGTATCTTAGGAATCTCAGTGCTCTGTGCTTTTCAGGCTATTGTGGTCAAGCTGGGGTAGGGGCAGAGGAGAGTAAACATACACTTACACAAAAATTATGTGCTCCCTAGAATGGAGATGAGTCTCAGGGACTCCCCCCAGTCCCTGAGGGTGTTCAAGGAATAGATGCTAGGGAGCCCAGGGAGCTGCAGTGGAGGTAGAGCTTCCTGCAGAAGTGACATCTGAGCAGAGAAGCCAACCACAGGAACCAGAGTGATGCTGGCAGGCAGAGAAGTCTGGAAGACAGTCCAGTGTCTTCAAAAAGCTGAAAACAGCCAAGTGGGCAGAAAGGAGTCAATGATGGGGAAGAGTCTGTAGTGGAGAAGTGACAGGGATGTCTTCCAGACAGGAGACCTACTGAAGGGGTGGGGTAGGGCTGTGAGAGCTCAGACCTCACACACCCAACCATCTCTTGTGACCATGGGTGTGTACTCTGCAGAATGCCTTCCCATCCCATCTGGACCCAACTCTTGGCTCCCATGCCCTTTGGTCAGGACTGGCTTTGCCAGCTTAGACTTCTGCACATCCTCCCCACCCCTGGCCACATGCATCTTCTGTCTACCCTCATTGCACCTCATCTGGCTGGAAGAAGGGTATGCTTATGCTTATCTGCTTAGCAGCCAGGGACTCTGAAAGCCCTGTCTGCATTCAGTTCAACACAGAGAGCCTTCACTGGGTCTGACTACTTGCCTAAGTCTTATCAACCCAACTTCTGCAGAGGCCCAACAGCAGCAGCATTCTCAGATCGCCCCTGGAGAACTGGTTTTCCTCTCAGCCCAGAAGCTACAAACTCCTGGATGTTAACACAGCAGTTCATGGGAGTTGTCTCAGAGCTGGTTGCCTTCAGGAGAAGGCTGGGTAATGGGGAGGCATGCCTAGCCTGCCTTGTGGCATCAGGTCACCTCCTTCTACTGGAGCTGTCCAGTCATGCTTCCAGCTTAGCTCAGGAGACAGGGCTCACTTGCCCTGCAAGTCTAAACAAGGAGCAAGAGACAAAAGTCAAGATAGAGCCCAGAATCCCTCTGGATTTTCAGCTCACTCTTCTTAACACCCACCAAAGACCAGCTGAGTCTGGAGAAATCCTCACCTACAGGATTTCTTTAGGATTGTATATGAACTTATACATAGTGTTCATTTTCCTTAGTGGCTATTCCTGTAGTTTGGATATAAAGTTTCTCCACAAAGGCTCCATTGCTCATGGTGCTACTGAGAGGTAGTTGCATCACCATTGACTTCATCATGGATTGATCTGTTGAATTGATTATTCAGTGGGCTGTTAGGACGTAGGGCCTGGTTGGCGGAAGTAGGTCACTGGAGGGGAGTGTCTGTGAAGAATATATGTGTATACACACACATATATAAAGTAAACGTTTATTGGTTCTTTGTGGATTTCACATCATGCATTCCAGTATCCCTTATCTTCCCATCCTCTTGCATCTACCCCCTCTGCCTTACAGAATTCTCCCAAAACAAAGCCAAATTTAAAAGAAAAGCCAAACACCAAATAAAACAATCAAAACAAAGCAAAAAGAGAAGAATGTCGTTGTGGAGGCTGCAGTGTGGCCTATTGAGTCACACAGCTCTCCCTTTAAGTCTATCCATCTTTACTTGCAAGTGTTCAACGCCAGGAATCGTTGGTCCGGCTCCAGGTCTCTGGCTTCTGTTATGCCACTGATAATGGGCTCTCACTGGGGGTCTTCTTGGCTATCCTGCGGTTGTCCTGTGCGGTGAAGATCCTATAGTTTTGAATCTCTGTACGTTTGTTCCTGAAGTTCATAGATTTGGTACATGTTGAGATGGGCCAACTCATAGCCCTGGTTCTGGGCCTGGGTAGTGGCTAGGTTGATCAGCCCACCAGCTTTCTTTCATAGGTGAGCTTTCCAGCATTTCTCAGGCTAGCTCACCCAATGCAGCCTGCAGCAAGGACTGGGGCAAGTTCTCCTGTTCTCAGATCCTCTGATCCTGGTCACCCACACTCACACCACAAGGGCCAGCTCTACTGTTTGGCCTAGTGGAGGTGCAGGGCTCACTCTCCCTATTGCTGTATAGGGCATACTGGAGTATGTGTGTGTGTATCAGCTGGCTCACCTGCACCACCCCCACCACACACACACACACACACACACACACACACACACACACACACAACAGGTCAGCTCTAGTGTGCTGTTCAGGTCGGGTGCAGAGTCCACTCTCCCTGGTGGTGCTGCAGCTGGTGTGGGGCCTGGCTCGTTTCCTCACTCTCCTGATCCCAGCGTCAGCTCACTCACCTGAAGTAGACAGCAAGGAGCTGAGGCAGAAGTTACCTCTCCCTCACCCACGCCAGTGCATGGCAGATGGGGGAGTGTGGGTCAACTCTTGCTCTCAAGTCCTCAGGCCAGCTCACCTGCATCCCAGACAGCAGGGTCCGCTCCAGTGTGCTGCCCAGATGAGGTGCACCTCCATTCTCTTGTGTGCTGCAGCTGGTGAGGGTCAGGGCTAGCCTTCCCACTCTCGTGACCCCGGGCCCAGCTCTGGAAGAGCGTATCTTGCTCCTGGTCCCTTTCTGTCTTTCCACTTTGTGGCAGCTCTCATCCATCAAGCCCTCTCTGTCAGGATTGGCAATCAGCTTTGTACCTAGGCCTGCAGCCACACAGACAAGCATTCACAAAAGAACCCCCCCCCAAAGCAAGAGCTCCCAAAATTCTTGAAGCTGCTTTGTTAAGTCAATCTCTGACAAAAAAGGGACCAGAAGATTGGTTTGCTGCTGGAAGCATTTTCCTTCCCTGGAATCAGTGGGGGCAATCTCATCCGGGAGACGGGACCTAGATGACAGTGCCTTTGCACTGAGAAAGGGATAGTGGTAAAGAGGTGGGTGATTCCTGCCTCTACATTCCGCCCTACCAGGACTCACTCCAGTCCCACCAGTCTGGCTCAGCCAGCACCATCTCCGACACCTGCAGCCACCCAGCCCCTAAGCAGTTCTCCCCAGAGGGCAAGGCACTTTTGGTCATGTAAACCAGCCACACGTATGTCCATCTACTTCACCTATCAGAGTACTAAGGCTACTCTGTTGCCAGGAATTGGCTTTTTCCCAGGCTCTCTCCTCCCACCCCCATTCCCTTCTGCCAGGGTCCTGAGACTCTTGGAGGTGGCTTGAAGACAAGATTTTCCTTTAGGAACAATTACTATGGCATTTATGGGCTACAAGTTGCAGCCCCAACCCCCTATGGGGCACTTGTCCCTGTGGCACCTGCCCAGAGTGACCACAGTGCTCCCAGCAGTCCTCTTGACGTCAATGGAGGGAAGCCGCCTCCTCTGCTACACATTGCTTACGAAGTGTAGGCAAAAGGCAAGCATCCAATTGCTGCGGGTGAGGATGAGAAAGAATTTGGTTTCTAAATTGGGGCTCAGCATGATGACCAGAATGGGGAAGAGAAGCCTGTCCACTGAGGGTAGTAGCTATTTCTGTAAGTGGGGGAGATGGCTCTGCCCCGGAGACATTCAGGGGGCTCCCCTTAGCTCAAGCTTCAGTGCCAAGAGCACTGAGAACAAGCCATCTGAAAATCCGGATTGTGTGTTGGCCTGTCAATCCCCAGAAGCACACAGCCTTTCATTAAAACCCGCCTGACATTTCTGTTATGCTCAGAAATCCCGACCCGATGCCAAGCGCCTGCTATTTGCCATCACATCCGCCTGGGAAGCTGAGGGCCCGCCAAGCCCACTGTGCCCAAATGCTCCCCGGGAGGCAGGATGGCAGGCTGTGCAGGGTCCTGGTAGGAGGAGCTGTCCCCCAAAGGTGGGGGATGCAAAATCTGTGACCTGAGTAGCCTGGGCTGTGCCTTTAAGGAATACCACTGCAGATCTGATGGAGACAGCTGTTATTAGCAAGCTTGCATTGTCTGCCCAGCCCAGCAGTGTGTGGGTGTCAGGACCCTAAGGCCTGATTTTTGTTCTCCAGGGCCACACATCAGGAGGGGGAGAGGAATGTTGGTAGCGGAAGCAGATGGTGAAGGTGGCCCCAGATTGAGGGGGAGGAGGCAAGTGGTCTGTTGGGTCAGGAGCTTTGTGGATATTGGGCATTGACCCAGCGTCTCAGAGCAGGGGGCCTGTCATTTGGTCAGCGTTCCAGGAGTAAATGTGCCTGAAAGGTCACAGAGATCACAGTCTGTGTGTTATGGAAATGAATCTTCCTGAGGAAGGCCAGCAGGCCTTGGGCAGAGCAGAGAGACAATGTGAGGTGGTAAGGCTATGTCTCAGCTCTCTAGCTACAGACTCTGCTGGAGCCCAGGGGTGGCCACATGGCTGCTATGAAGACTTGAGATACTCAGAGTCCTGGGTGTTAGGTGACACAGACAGCTTTCTGCCAGTGGTAACCCTGGGCAATGTCTTAGGGTTTCTATTGCTACAATGAAACACAATGACCAAAATGCAAGTTGGGAGAAAGGGGTTTCTTTGGCCCACACTTCCATATTGCCGTTCATCATCCAAAGAGTCAGGACAGAAACTCACACAGGACAGGAACATGAAGGCAGGAGCCAGGGAAGGGAGCTGTTTATTGGCTATCTCAGTCTGCTTTCTTATAGATCCAGGACCACCATCTCAGGAGCGGTACCACCCACCCAGGGCTGGGCCCTCCACATCAACAACTGATTAGAAAATGCTCTACAACTGGAAGTTACGAAGAACTTCCCTTAGTTGGAGTGCCCCCCCGCCATGACGTTAGCTTGTCAGGGTGACATATAACTATCCGGCACAATTGACCCCTTGTTGTCACAGAAACACATCACTGTTAAATCACTGTTAAGCTACATCTTTATCTTTCTCACTCATTCCAAGATCTCACATTAAAAATATAAATGACTTTTTAAAAATTCCACAGTCTTTACAAATTCGAACACATTAAAAGTACAATCTCTTTAAAATCTCTCTCTCTCTCTCTCTCTCTCTCTCTCTCTCTCTCTCTCTCTCTCTCTCTCTCTCTCTTCAAGACAGGGTTTCACTGTGTAGCCCTGGCTGTCCTGGAACTCATTCAGTCTCTCAACTGTGGATATCTATAAAATTAAAAAAAAAGAAAAAGTTACTTCAAGGGGGAAGAACCAGGGCACAGTCATAAATCAAAGCAAACCCAATGCCAAAGGTGTAATTCAGTGTCCAGTCTGTAGGTTCGCTCACGATCTCTTGGGCTTCTCCAAGGGCTTGGGTCACTTCCCCCCTCCATCCTCTACCATCACACACAGCTCGTCTTCTAGGCCCTGACTAGGTCTACTCCACTGCATTTGCTGTTCTTGGTGGTCATTCTGTGGTCTTCTGTGACAGCTTCGCCAATGGCTTCATCTGGCCCCTCACAGTGACAAGCCTCAGTTTCTCCCCATGACCCCTTCATGCCTTCAAAACTAGTACCACCTTGGTGATTCTTACACTACCAAGTTCAGTTGCCAGAGTGAGGTACAACCTTGGACATCTCTGGAACACAGCTTCTCTGTGTTCTCAGAAAACACTTCCCAGAAGATCTCACCTCAGTAATGCTGGTCTTAATCAACCACTAATTTCCCAGCTACAGCTGAGTAATATAAAGTATCCCAGCAAAGCGAAAGTAGTTCTGGTATCTTGTTAACCATAGCTGATTGTTCAGCCCTAGCTAGCCAGAACCACAGAATCTTAATTCAAAATAACAAACGGCCCCAATAGAATTTCTAAGCATCCCTTTGAAACTGCACATGCCAAGCATCTCCTCAACATTCTTATCTTCCAAGATCCCATAGAATATCTCACTAAGCCCTGAACACTCAATGGCTCTTCTTGCACAAAGTTCCTAAGTCCTTCCAGAACCGTCCCTAGAACAACATAGTCAGGTCTGTCACAGCAGAGCCCCACACCTCTGGTACCAATCTATTTTAGTTAGGGCTTCTATTGATACAATGAAACATCATGACCAAAAAACCAGTTGGGAAGGAAAGGGTTTATTTGGCTTACACTTCCACAGCACTGTTCATCATTGAAGTCAAAACAGGAACTCAAAGCAAGGTTAGGATCCTGGAGGCAGGAGCTGATGCAGAGGCCATGGAGGGGTGCTGCTTACTGGTTGGCTCAGACTACTTTCATATAGATCCCAGAACCATCAGCTCAGGGATGGAACCATCCACAATGGATTGGACCCTCTTGCACCAATCACTAATGAAGAAAATGCCCCTTGGGCTTGCCTACAGCCTGATCTTACAGAGACATTTTCTCTTTTACTCTTAGATGACTTTAGGTTGTGTCAAGTAGACATAAAAATATCCAACACTGCCAAGATCAGTAGTTAGAAGCACTACTTGTTCATCCTGGCATCCCATGTTCCACTCACTATCAGGATGATCACACGCAGTGCTGGGTCTGGCTTGGATGGTTTACCACTGCTGCAAAGATCTTACTGCTGTTTGCAGACAGAAACTCCTGTAGTTCAGCAACTCAGGAGCCACAGGCCTGAGCCAGAACTCAATTTCAAGCCAGACCCTGGGAGAAATGTCCCCCCAGATGATCCTTGTCCTTCCTACCCCTTCCTGGTCCTGTAGAAGGTTTGGGTCATGTACATGAGATTAGGAGTTGAGTGGTGGCCAAGGGCTCAGGTCTGTACTTGATGTAGGCCACCAAGGCTGCAGGGTTCTGGGGATGGGGGAACAGGTGGTGGGAATTTTATCTTTTTGCCAGGAGCCTAACAACCTGCCAGTAACTTGGTTCCTGAAAGTAGAATTTCTGGACTCTGAGGTTTCCTAAGTAACTTCCCGCTAGTTTAGGCAGCATGGAGTGGTGGCCTCTGCTATTCACCTCATCATGGGCATGAGATAAGATGGCACATCCCATCCATGGGACAGGAGGCAGAGCTGTAGGAAGGACTGGCCCAGAGAAGCATCTAGGATGATAGTGGCTACAGTGTTGGGGTGGGATGGGGAGTGGGCCACAGAGTATATAGGAGGTGGTGAGGATGACCCAGCCAGGTCAGCAGAGAGTCTGATCCTGTATGATAGCAGGCAGATGATAATAAACCAGACAGGAAGGGTCTGATCAACAAGGTCTGGATTGCCAGCAAAGCAAACTGACTTTATTCTGTGGATCACAGAGCAGTGGATGGAAACAAGCTGGGCTTGGAAGAAGATTGGGGCTGAGATCATCACTCATGCTACTTGTTTACCTGTCCATCCATTCATCTGTCTGTTCATCTACCCATCCAGTTCACCACTTTGTCATTTTTCTTCCTTTTTCTACCCACCCACCCACCCACACATCCATCCATCCACCCACACATCCATCCATCCATTTATCCATCTATCCTTCCTTCATCCACCCACACATCCATCCATCCACCCACACATCCATCCATCCATCTATTCATCCATCCATCCATCTATTCATCCATCCATCCATCCACCCACACATCCATCCATCCATCCACCCACACATCCATCCATCCACCCACACATCCATCCATCCATCTTTTCATCCATCCATCCACCCATCCATCTATTCATCCATCCATCCACCCACACATCCATCCATCCATCCATCCATCCATCCATCCATCCACCCCAATTATATTTTGGATATGACCTTCTGGGAACCTAAGCACAAAGATTTGGGCCTTGAAGATAGTTTTCACTTTGCTTCTAACCTTGTGCCAGGAGGAAGAATAATAATTTGATGTCAGTTTTTTTTTTAAGTTGCTGGTCTGAATGTGCTGTTATTGCAGGTTTTACTAACTGATTAGCTATGATAACTAGAGTCTGTACCTGGAGCCATGAGGAACCCAGCTTGGTATGTGCAGATCATAGAAATCCTCATCTCCATACTGCTTCAGGTCAGAAGTCTCTAGCCACAGGTCTTTTCCAAGCTCTCCTGATTCTTCTGTGGTTAAGGGGATAGGTCCAAGTTCCCTTTGCTAGATGAAAGGGAAGCATGGCTGGATAGGAGCAGTATTGAAAATGGATATTACCCCTCCATGGTCATGTCCAATCCTTCTCTTTGCACATACCCTTTTCATGTGGGTATACTCACTCTGTGTTTGGCTGGAGGCTTCCCTCTGAGTCCATGAATCACCAGTTTCCTTCACTACAGGGCTTAGCTGAGACTTGGTCTCTTTAGGGACCCTTTGATTGCAGGATCCACGACTGCCCAAGTACCTGCTCATATACTTTCCTCTGTGAGTTTGTGAGACGAGTCTGCTGTAATGAGTCAAAGTCGCCTCCCTGCCATGGTGGCTGCTAGACACACCAAGCAGGTACTGAGTCAGCATTTGGGGATGCCATGGTTTGAATCCAAAATGTACCCTAAAGGCTTATGTGTCACAGCTTGGCTGCCAGCTGATGAGTCTTTGGGAAGTGATTTGATCCTGAGGCGCTGACCTCATCAGTGGATAAAGCCATTGATGGATTAATAATTTTGTCGCACTATTGGGATATGTGTTGGAGGAAGCTGAGAGATGGGGACCTATTCACTGACGATGTCATTCAAGCTTGTATCTTACCCTCCTCCCCTCCTTCCTCCCCTCCCTCCTCCCCTCCCTCCTCCCCTCCCTCCTCCCCTCCCTCCTCCTCTCACTCAGCCCATTGACTACTACAAAGTGAGTCCCTTCCTCCGCTTTCTGTAGAAAGCCTTGCTGTGGGCTTAAAAGAAATGCACAGAGCTGACCTCGGGGGTGATAGCTCTGAAGCTGTGAGCCCAAATCAATCTTTCTTTCTTTAGTCCTTTTGGAGATCTTGCTTCAGCAATGGGAAAATTAACTAGACCAGGATGGATGGATAGAGGTATAGAGCTTTGAGAGGAAGCATTGTGAGTATTGGGGCTTCTTGGTGGGATATGAGAAGGGGAGCAGACTCACAGCTCCCCCAGTTGCCAGGTACCCTCAACATTGCATGCTTGCTGGCTCTAAGACCTTTGGCTCTATTCCTTGGCACCTTTTGGCCAATGAACTCCAGGAGGTGGCTGAAGAACTGCGGGTTTCTAGGGAGATCTGTCCTCTTGGTAGGCCTGTGGCTCTGGCCCGTTTGCACACACTGGGCTACCTCCCCTTGCTACCCTCCTCCAAAGTACCTGAGCTCACCTGTCTGAATAGCGCTATGGTTCCTGAATGGCCCAGGGCAGTTATGGCTGCAGTTTATGGGCAAAGAGGGATTAGGGATGTGTAATCTCAGAGGAGGGGACTCATTCTTTAACCGCTCTCATCTTGGGCTCCCGTTAGTATTTCCATCCTAGGTTTCAGGGGAGCACAACATACACCAGTCATGACAACGACTGCACGACAATCTGTCCCATGCTCATTACCCTAGTCTGGCAGGAGAGGCTGGCCCATTGCTAGCCAGTCCAGTAGCTTCAGATCCCAAGAAGGATGATGGTGATGGCTGGGAAAACAGGCTTAAGCTTGGCGCTGGAGCAACTACTTCATTTAGTGCTCTGTGGGGTTGTAAAAAGTTGGACAGGCTAGCACCCCGATTTAGAAGGCAGGATTACAGGCCAAGTGTAAGGTGACTGGCTGCTATGCCATGTCCAGAGGTAGTGGATAGCCTGGCCCCTGACCCTGGGAGACAGAATAGGGCTTGGCTGTCCCTCCCCCCAGCTTGGCTTCCCGTGTGGCTGTAGGAAAGGCTGGCCCTCAGCCTTGTTTATTTTTGGAGCATTTTAACTGGTTCACAAGGAAGTGAGCCTTGTTAAAAGGGATTTAACTGTGGGTCACCACCAGTTTGAGGGGCTTAAGAGAAAAAAGGGAGGACCCTTTGCCTTCATCTTCCACAGAGCAGGGCCCCTCTCACAAAGGCAAGTCCTCAGAGCTGGACTTCAATGCCTGCCCAGCTGGAGGGAGCTGCTGACAGGGAAGAGCTTAAGTCATTAACAGAGAGGGTTTCCTAGCATAAAAAAAGAGAGCCTTCTAGATCCCAGGGGCTTTTCATCATTGCCCGTCAGGGGAGGGCTGATCCTCTGCTCTCTGGTACTTAGGAATCTATGGCCCAGTCCCTTTGGTACCTAAGTACAGGAATTCCCACACATCTGCGATGAGCCAGTGGGCTGCCTTTTGTGGATCTTAGAAACATGGCCTTGATGGAGGCCTGGGGCAATGGAAATATCCTTGGTCTTCGCTCCTAGTGACCTATGATGCGTTTGCCTCAGCTCGGGGAGTCAGCCTTGATGTTTAGGGGGTGCCACCTCTGTCTATCCTCTTCTGTGTGAAGGAGGAGGGCCCCTACTTTGTGCTCTTTATCCTCTGTCTCCCCATGGAATCCCATAGGGGACTACAGGGTCTTGGGACTCCTTTGCCCAAGGGGAGCCTGGGTAAGGCTTGGCGGCCTGGCTCCCTCTGCTGTGCATTGGTGTGAGGGCCCATGCTGGCTTCTCAAATGCTGACAATTCCTCCAACCTTCCTGCTCCAGGAGTGGAGTCTCAAAGCACCGCTTCTGTGGGTTGGGCAGAAAAGATGGCTTCCTATCTTCCCTTGGCTTGGTGGGGAGGTATATTACAATGTGGAACAGCCAACGAGGTGAGGAGGGGCCTATCAGCTCCACACCAAAGAAAATAGAAACAACTAAATAAAGCACAGTTACGGCTCAGGGGAAAATTATACTTGTCAATTATGATTTATGAGCGATTGCCAAACAGGGAGGTGGGCATGCCCATCTTAGAGGCTGTCTTACTGCTTCTTCAGACTGCAGGATAGGGCTGGGACTTCGTGACCTGGGAGAAGGTGGGTCTTCAGCAGCATTAACTGTTAACTCCTTGTCTGCAAGCTCAGCTCCAAGCTGTTGAAGGGGGGGGAGCAGCCTCGTGCCCCCAGTTTGTTATGGAGGTGAGAAGGGCATGTGGACAGCAGCCATTGAAGAAGTGCCCACACCAGACCCTGGCTCAGGTCCTGGATGTGAGCTTGGGACGGTTGTGGGTAAGCTCTCCATCCGGCCTTGCCCTATAAGAATTCCTGGCAGAGTTGCCCACCCGCCCCAGCGCCGCCTCCCTGTGGAGGGACACCAATTTGTCCTCGCTTGCGACTGCCCAGGACAGATGGTGGGTATTTCCAGGCCACAAAGTCCTCTGACCTTTGAACAGTTGCTGCCAGATTTCAATAATGGAAGGGCCTCTTTTGAATACGTACAAATGAGACGTTATATTTCCATACATTTTATTTCCAGCCTCATCTGCGAATCTAATATTGACCCGGAGTTATCTGTGATGGGGAAGTTATTAATTCTGACAGATATAAGGGAGAAGCTAATATTCGCCTTTTACAAACACCTAATATTAATCTCGGGTGCTGTAAACGAGCACGGCATGCCGGCGTGGGGGAGATGACACCAGCTTGGAATTTGATAATGAAAAATGGGGAAGTTTAATTTCAAGGAATGGATAAAAATGTTTGCCCGCTGCGAGTTAAGCAGCCTCGGAGGGGCCCCTGGCAGAGGGATTCCCATGGGACAGAGCTTGGTCCAGGGGTGACAAGTGACTGAAGGCTGTGTCCTAGGTGCCTGAGAGCGGCAGACATGAAGTAGAAACTTCTAAATTCTCAGCAGCTCTCCTGTGAAGGATGCCATGAGATCTCACCGGAGGCTCCCTGTGACCCAAGGGCACGGCTTTCCTAGAAGGTGGAGTTCATAAGGCCAGGTCCTATGACTTGGGCACTTGCCCTGCCTTCTTTTCCAGGCTGTCACCTGACCAGGAATTGGTCCCTATACCTCAGCAGATAAAGTAGCTTGGGAACCACACAGGGGAGAAGCCAGATAGCAGCCTGAAACTTGGAGGCTGTAGATAGGTCCCCATCCCTGAAGAAGGCACCATCTCGTACCCCCTCTTTACCCTGTGCCCTGACTACCAGTTCCTGTGCTGCCTTTCTTTCAGTACATTCTTATGTCCCTCACTTCCTGTTTTGCCTTGAGCTTAGCCCAGACGTGGGGGGTTGTCCCCACACCACCACCTCCCCAGCACTGAGTATTAAACTGAGGGCCTCAATCGTACTAAGCAAACACTGTGCTTCTGAGCCACACCCCCAGCTCTTCTGTAGCAGTTTTTTTTTTTTTTTTTTTTTTTTTTTTTTTTTTAAAATGTTCCTGGGCCTGTCTCCTCTCTTCTTCCTCCATCAAACTCTAGATTCAGACCTCTTTGGGGGCTCTACTTCACTGTCACAGGCTGAACTGTGTCCCCCAAATTTCAGTGTAGAAATTCTATAGCCCAGTGCCTCAGAATGTGACCTCATTTGGAAATAAGGTCGTTGCAGACATAATTAATTAAGATGAGGTCATGTTGGAATAGTGTGGGTCTCTAATCCGAAATGACTGGTGTCCTATAAACAGGGGACATTTGGACATAAACACATGCAAGGAAAGAGAGAGAATGCCATGCAGAGATGAGAGCAGAGATGTGGCTTTGCCTCTGTGAGACAAGGAAGGAAGACCACCGATTGCCAGGCTGGAAACCAGGCTTAGGGCTTCAGCCACGGAAGGAGGGAGCCAGCCCTGCTGATACACTGAACTTAGACCATTGGCTTCTAAGCCCGTGGGACAGTGAGTGTCTGTTGAGCCCCTCGTGAGTGATACTTGATTAAAATTGGGGCGGATAGTGTTCACATACCTTGTCATCACAGCGACTAGCCATCATTGTAGTGACATGCTGAGCTGAATGAGTGTGTGTGTAAGTGTGTGTATGTGTATCCAAAGGACCGTGTCACATGTCTTTTCTCATCAAAGCTGGAGGTCACTTAGACTGGTTCTGCCACCTCTTCCCCCTCACTGTTGGCATTGCAGGTATGCATCACTGAGCCTGGGTTTTTAATTTTAATATTTTTGTTAACTCATTGAGAATTTCGTATTTTGATCATATCTGCCCCTCATGTCTTTCCTTAAACTCTTCCAGGTCTAACAACCACCTCCCATTCAACGTCATGTTTGTTTGGTTGTTGTTTTTAAATAACCCAGTGAGTTCAGTTTATACAGCCTATATACTCGTGCATGCGGGGCTGTCTACTGGGTGTGGTCTGTCTACCAGGGGTCATACTTTTAAAGGAAACTAACTCTTCTCTGCCAGAAGCCATTGTTGACCAACAGATCTTTGGTTAGGGTTTGGGATTCATCAGTCATTTCCCTCTTTATACTGGAATGTTGGCTGTCTTGATCGCAGCAGAGTCAGTACACAGACCTGGTTCCAAGCAAAGCCTGAGGACCTGAAGACTAGGATCAGCAGTCTAAACACTAGTCTCTGTAGAGGTCAGGCCATGGTAGGCACTGTATGTCCTCTTAGTCATGCTAACGTCTGTCTTTTGACACTCCACACTTCTGAATCTTTTATATGGTTTATATTATATGGGGAAGGTAGATATCCCTTGTGCCAAACCTTCTCCATTCCCAGGTTTGGGCATTCTGAGTAAATTAAGATCTCAGCTGGAGCTTCCAACAGGTCCCATCCAAGAGAGCTGGGCCAGCTCACCTAGATCTTACCAAGTACCTTGCAGGAGGATCATGGGCAGAACCTGCCTTATCTTGGGATACAGTCAGGGTGGTTCTATGTCCTTAAGTAAGTGTTTCTTTTCTGGGAACTGAGAGCTTCTCCAATGGGATAGTCCTGCAGTGGCTCAGTGGCCTCTTCAGTGACCTCCCTGAGCCAGGGCTGTATTTATTGTCAGAAAGATGACTACAAAATCCCAGACATATCGAATCATCAGCATTATGATCGGGGAGGCAACACCTCCCAAATCTATTATTCATTAAGTGTAACCAATATATAATTTAAAACAGTGGGTTTTGTCAAATAATGTTAGGTCAGCATAATTTTCTGCCTATTACTAATATCTATAACATCTTTGCCTTAGTCAGCTCTATTTAAATATGCAATCATTTACAGCTTTTGAGAATATTTCTGTGCACTCCCAATTTCCAATATTCAACAACGACAAATTTTATGCTGACATCAATAGCAAACTATTAAAGACAGTATTTCATTATTGGTTTTTCATCCCAAAAGTTATTTACAATTATATACTGAGCACTAATATTAAAGGAAGCCATTTAAATGAGGTGCTATCTACTTTAACAGTATGTCTGTCACAGAATGAGATTGTGTTTAAAGATTTTATCAAGAAATGGTTGTTTGCTGAGGTTATGTTTTGTCCATGAAATATGCATTTCATATCTCTTTCATTTCATTAACATAATTTAATTTGTGCTTTGCATTTTGTGCATAATACATATTTGATTTACAAAACAAATATTTCCATTAGAAAATGAATTTCATGCAGGCAAAAAAGCAGAACCAAATGATGTATTGAAGGAAAATAAGAAGAAATGAAATGCATTTTCTCAGTCTATTAAAAAATCTATGGCATTGACAGAAAGTGCACTTAGTGCTACATTTAAAAAATACCACATATGTCAATGTATTAACAAATAGAATTGGAAATACAAATATTTCCCTATATCAAGCCAAGAATCTCTTTATTTTAATTGAGTTGATTTAAAAGCCCAACTACAATTTAATTTTTATTTCATGATGTGGTGCTCAGCTGATGCTGTTGAAGCTGTGTGGGGATGGCAGCTGATGGAGGAAGATAGTTGACCTTAAAAATGGCTTTTTATTGACAATGGAGAGACGTGGTTGAATGGAAGCGAATGGGAAGCGGGCCCTTTGTGATCTGGGGCGCTGTGAGGAGCAGGGCTGCAAGCTACTGAGCACAGCCTGCTCAATTGCTTCTCTGCACCCTACTCAGCCTCACAGAGGGGTGACGGCTTGGAGGGGGTGTCCCAGGAAGACTGCCCAGAAGAAGTAGGGGACACAAGCACCCACAGTTGTGATTCTTGAGGAAGGACCTTGCTTCAGCGATTCCAGAAGACCTTCCTTCCTGTTCAGCTCCCAGGAGTCCGTCTTTAATACAGGAGCATAACTCTATATGTATGTGCATGTGGGGGGTCTGGATAAGCACACCCACAAGCCAGTGTACTTATAGCATTTATTTAAAGTTGTCACATAGGACAAAGAGTGTTATTCATAATGAGAAGGTGCTAGAAGAGGTTCTGAGATGTCCATGTGATAGATAGGAGGCATGGGCTGCACTGGCCCACCAGTCCAGGACTATATTTTCCTAGTACCACCATATCTGGGAATTCACCAGCCTCAGCTCAGCTCCATGGAATCAAGGACTTTGTTCTTGAAGAGTTGTAGAGGAGAGGGCTGCAGATGAAAGAGATCCTTCACTTTACAAGGGAAACTGAGGCACAGGGAGAGTAATTCTGCACCACAAGGCTGGAAAAGCTTTTTCATACTACCTATGCTCTGCTCCTGAAGCTTGACCTAAAGCTCTTCTCTGGACCTCCCAGTCTCCTCAAACATGGACCCACAGAGCAACAGTGTTGGCAGTGCCCTCGGGGGTCATGGGTCATGAGCCCTACTGTCCTCTGCTCCCCATGCTAGCTCCCCTGACAGCCTCTTTCCAATCTTTGAGCTGTTTTAATTACTTCATTCCCCATTGCCATTCTTGTGTTTTATTTTTTAAATGTACCATTACTAATTTATGTCAAATTTCTTACCAGAACGGTAACCTCTAAACACGACAGTCAACAGGGTTCCTTCTGTTCCTGGATTTTGATTCCTGAAGATCCCCCTTTTAAAGTGTTTGGGCCTCCTATCTGGTCCCTCCTGCTGACTCCCTCAACGTAGGCACTTGAGCTGACTTGTGGCACTCTCTCATCTTCGCCATGTCCCGTGATAAGCTGGGTCCTCATCTCCCTTGCGTCACACCGTCATCTTCATGGTACACACCCTCCAGCAGCTTTCTGAGGATACAATACTGGAAAACCATTTTCGACACTCTTCACACCTCAAGTGTCCACCTTTCTTCCTCACCAGTTACTTGGTTGAACCTGGAATTCTATTGTGAGGTCATCTTCTTTCCCAGTGCTGAAGGCTTATCCTGATGTCTTCTGGGTCCCAGAGTCGCTTTTGAGAAACCTCTCCACTGGGAGAGGCATTAAAAAACAAACAGATGTAGGCTGCTCTGTTCTCTGAAAGCTTCAAGATCCCCTTATTCCCCTTCTTACATGGATGGGCTCTTTCAGTTCAGCCGCTCGGGTCCTTCAGTCCTAGGGTATCTTCTTAAATTTCTTCCTTAAAGTATTTCCTGGAGATTTTTCACAGACACATTTTTAGAATCCCTATTGGTCCATTATTTCACCCTCCTACTGTCCTGCCAACCCTCCACTTCTATCGTATTGATTCTTCGTATTATTTTTGTCTGCCTTCTGAAGTATTTCCTTAACTTACAGAGAAGATTAAGCCTCACTGCACTGATTCTGAGGGGATACATACACCCAAACCACAGCGCTGTCTGTTAAACCCACATCAAGATCCCCCCCTACTCATCAGCTCCTTTCACCACAGTAGGTCAGAGCATAATGCTGAAGATTCCTTCTCCATACAGGACTCAGGCTGCCCCAGTGAGGAAGCTGACTGGCCTTGGAGTTTAGGTTCTGGAGCCAGCCTCTGTCTAGATCTGATGTGGGTTGGGCTGGCACATCTTCCTTCCTGTAACAGATGATAACACCAGGACCCAGTACTAAGGGGTCCATGGGCTTGCCTGCACTCAGAATGGTTGTTCCCACCTCCTCACACTTGCTCATCCAGGACACAAGTCTAGAAGCCAAGATCTTACACTCCTAAGCTTTCAGGTAGGCTGGGAGTTGATGGTGGGGATCATTGTAGCAGACCGTTCATGCTCCCTCAAAGAATACACATCTGAGCCAAGAATGGTGGCACAACCCTTGGAACCAGGGAAGCTGAAGCAGGAAGATTGCAAGTTTAGGGCTTGTTTAGACTACATTGCCATACTATCTCAAACAAAACAAAACAAAACATCAACAACAAAAGGCATACATGTGAGAATTGTGGAACTGCCAAGCAAGCCTAGAAACAGCCATGCCTGCCAGCAGTAGGCTTTGGAAATAGAACAGAGGAGCAGAAAATGTAAGAATCATGAGGCTGGCAGCTTAGGAGATGGGGCTGCGACTAGAGAGATGGTTCATCGGGTTAAGTGTTTGCTGCAGAAGCTCAAGGACCCAAGTTTGGATCCCAGCACCCAAGCCAAAAAGGTGGGTGTGGCCATGTGGGCACCCCTGTAATCCCAGCACTGTGGGCAGTGGAGGTGGGAGGGTTTTCTGACCTTGATGATCAACAGTCCAGCTCCAGGTTCAGAGACAGACCCCAGATCAAGAGAATAACCTAAGGCTGGAGAGATCACTCAGTGGCTAAGAGCACTGGCAGAGGTTCTGAGTTCAGTTCCCAGTACACGTGTGATGGTTCATAACTACCTGCTATGCAAGTATGAATGAATGAATGTTCTCGTCTAGCCTTTCCAGGCACCGTGTGCACAAACACACACACACCACATAAAGCAAAAGACACTTCTGTTGGGAAGGTACTTTGTAACTTAGTTTGGGGAGGGGGAAGTGGCATGCATGTCATAGGACATGGAGCCCACAGGTTCCAGGGGAAAGAATTAGAGAGGAGGGACCATAAGGCTGTGGTATCTCAGATAGCTCAGGACATGAATCTGTCCTTAGCTGTGGAGTAGCGGACTCAGACTGGTCCACAGGGGCAGAGGAGGGAAGGGTGGGTTCTGGAAAGTCAGTTTCTTTTGAACAAAGTGTTTATTCTCTAGGAATTGCCTGCCCTTCTTGATCTGCAAGACCCTAGACTTCAAAGCACCCAAAATATAGCAAATGAAAGACATAAATAACAAAGGAGCCTGCTTTGGCTGCCAGGGAGAGGGACCTTGTTGGTTGAGTGCCATACTGGCAGCATGTTAACTTGGCTCCTTTGGAATGGGAGGGCTGGCTGTCACAGTGTCCATGCTGAATGAGGAGTTGGGTTCTACTGAGAAAGTTACATGGGGACTCAGAGGAGACTGGTTGCTTTGGAAGCATTGGACTTGCTGGGGAGAGGGCTGTGAGCTGGTTGGATTAGAAGCAAGATTCTGGGACAAGTATACTCCAATGACAGGTATACCCTTGGAGGGAGGTTTGCCTCAAATGCCATGTACTGGGGGACACTCTGGCCATTCAGCAACAGATGCCTCTGGCTAAAGCTGTTTGCTCTCTGCTCTTCCATGCCTTCTTTTTCATCGGAGAATGTCAGATAGACCTTTGCTACATGTTTGTGTGAGAGTAAATGTGTGTGCGTGCACACATGTATGTGTATGCTCGTGTGTGTACAATTGCATGTGGAGGCCAGACGTTGTCCTTGGAGTGTGGCTCTCAGAAGCTGTGTATCTTGAGACAGTGTCTGTCATGGGACTGACACTTACCTATTAGGCTAGTCTATCTGCTGTTGGTTGAGTCTATCCCTTGGGTTAAGAACACAGGTCACCTTGCCTGGCTTTTTATGTGGGTTCTGGGAATTGAACTCAGGTTATCATTCTTGTATAGCAAGCCCTTTATTGACTGAGCCATCCCTGCAACCCTCTGCAACTGGCTCTGAGAAGTACCCAGCTGACCCTCATAAAGAGTATCTCTATAGATTCTCTTCCCACCTCCAGATCTCAGGGCGTCATTGGTGATGGAGTCCCACAGATGGAGGATTTGGACCCCTAGCTATGTTCTTCCCGGAAAGGGTGGTACAGCTGGAGAACTACTCCTGAGGTCACCCGAAATTAGCAGGTCAAGGAGTCAACATGAGACATTGCTCAGAGGAGGAGCTCCCCTCAAGTGCTGCCTGATGGCGGGAAAATAAAAGCCGTGATTTAAAGGCAGCCTGTACTCCACGGGCTTTCTAAGGCAGAGACGCTCAGCTAATGAGGCTCAAGCAGATTCATGGCCATGTGTGAAGTCAGCGGAGTCCTCACTTCGTGGAGACGAGCGGCATAAATCTTTGTTTTTAATGTCTAATGATATGTAAAATATTTAAATTTGCAACTCAGAATTATTAAGCTGCCAAGGTTTTTTTTTTGCCTATTAAAGTGTATTCTTGCCTGAGAATTTATGGTTTACCCCATGGCCACCATCAACCCCCACGAGGGGACAGGAGGTATAGATTTGTGGTCTCATACTGTAAAAAACTTCAGGATCGTCTGACCCTGTAAACTGAAAATTCATGTCTCTCGCCCGGGGACAAACGCATTCTTTGTAAAGGCGGCCCATGGCCAGCCTTGGGCTCATGTTAGTTTATTGTCACTTGGTTGATAACGTTTAATGGAAAAGATACAAGAGTGCCAAAGAATTTTAATTATTTTTGTGATAAAGTTATATGTTCGGCCTTGAAAAAGTGGAGATAATGCAGGGACTCATTATTATTCCCAGTGTGTTTAAACAGACGACACAGAATGCAAACAAAAGCAGATGAAATTTGAAAAGTATTATCAATATTGCAGATAGCAGATGCCCTTTCGAATCAGAACAAGCGTATCTTCTATAGCAACTTTATGGTTGAGTAGTTCATTCATTTCTATTAGAAGGTTGTACGCTTCTAAAATATGTAGATGGTATCTAGAAAAACCAACCAAGCAGACGGGTCATTCTGCTTGTTTTCCTAAATTTATTATTTCACTTTTGCAGGGCCGATCTGAGGGGCATTAACATGGAAGTGTGGTCTTACTGTGTCAGATTCTATCTGATACATGACCTTTGGTGCAAGCTTTCCAGCCAGCCCTGGGTGGGACTTCAGCGGGGTGTCTGGCCTGCAACAGGGACAGAGCCTTCTTTTGCCTTCATGTGGGATATGCTTGTATAACTTCAGGTCAGGGCTGTCAATGAACAATGGGTAGTCTCTGGGCTTGCTTTGGCCCCCAATGAAGGGAAGCAAATTCTCAGTGTCCCTTGCCTCCCGCCCCACTGTGGGAACCTACCCAGACTCAGGTGTTGCCAAATGATTAAGACTTTGTCTTAGTTTAGGAGAGGGATCTGGACCAGGACATGGTTCAAGGTCTCTAGCCCAGGCTGGCCTCTAACTCCCTGTGTAGCCAAGGATGTCCTCGATCTGATTCTCTTTGCCTCTACTTAGAGTGTTGGGGTAGGAGGTGTGTGCCACCACATATGGTCTATGCAGCTGGGGATGGAACCCAGGAGTTATGCATACTAGACACATGCTCTACCAACTAAGCCACATCTCTGTCACACTGAGGTTTCTTTTAGAGCCTCTCACATGCTAGGGAAACACTCTGCCACCAACTTATATTCCCAATGTTTAAAAGAATACAGTTTTATTAGTGTGCATCCATTGTAATAGTAATGAATTTCATAGTGACTTTTTAATTCAAGTATGTCATGTATTTTGGCCACGTTCACCTCCCACCACCACCACCATTATCTCCCTCCACTTGACCTCTTTCTCTTTAAAATAGCTCTGTTCTCCTTTCATGTCATACAGATGCGTTGCCCATGTGTCCACCTTCCTCCTGGGTTGTAATTCTCCCTGGATTTCCTGGGTTTTGTTGACAGTTTTGTGACTTGAAGGAGCAGTGCTTAGAGAATTGATTGATCCTGAGGTACCTTTGGGGCCTGGGAAGTTCCCTTTATCATCTTGCTTTTATTTTTTGAGAAGTGATTCAATTCTGATCTCATGCTTTCTCTGTGAGGTGCTTTAAAGCCCTAGCATGGAAGCCAGACCAAGTCCTGGGCATGTGACTTCACCTTGGGAGATTCCACAGTCTTGGCAGTAAATATGGCTTCAACACTGTTGGTGTGTGGTGTGTGGGGCTCTTGGCACCCACAGTGTCTTGTCCTTAGCAAGTTCTCTGGATGTTTCACATGTTTGTGCTGTTGCTATCATTCACACGGGTGCTAGTTTCTCTCACCCATGGCTGCCTAGCTACACAGAACTTAAGTGAGTTTACCTGAGCTTACTCTGTGGATCCTTCTTTGAGATGGGCCTATGCAAGTGAGATCAATGGCTGAGTCTTGGAGTACTGGACAAGCTGAGACCCCTCCACCAAAGGTGAAAGAGCCTTGTTCTGGGACACATAGAGCTAGAAGAAATGAGTCACAGGGACACAGGGAAATGAGTTCTAACTCTGACCTCAGATGGCTTTTAACTCAGGGTGACATGTAACTATTGATATCAGAATGCAGAATTTGTCAGCAAGGGTGTGTGTGTGTGTGTGTGTGTGTGTGTGTGTGTGTGTGTGTGTGTTGCATGTATGTATTTGTGGGGCTGTAGAGGGGCTATGTTTGCCTGAGTGTATGTATTTGGAGACCAGAAGTTGACACTAGGTGTCTTCCTCAACTTTTCCACCTTAATTTTTTGAGATAGGATCTCTCAGTAAACTTGGGGCTTGTCAGTTTGGTTAGACTGGCTGGCTGGCCAGTGAGCTCCCTGGATCTTCCTACAGCCCCCACCCCAGCCCTAGGAGTACAGGCACATGCCACCATGAACAGCTTTTATTGGGTAGTAGCAATTCAGATGCAGGTCATCACCTTTGCTCAGCAGTCATTTGGCTCACCAATTCATCTCCCCTGTCCCAGCAAGCAGCTTCTTAGGGTAAGACCTAACCTAACATCAAGAAATCAACAGAAATAAATCATGTGATGGGCCATATTAGAAATCTACAGATTCCAAAGGTTCTATTTCCAAAGGGTACTGCTGTGTGGAATGAATCAGACACTAAGGGCAAAGGACTCACACCTATAGCCCTGACGTTTGGAGATGGAGCGTGAAGGATGATGACCGTAAGGCCAGCCTGGACTACACAGTGAGGCCTGGTCTACACTGTGAGGCCTGGACTACACAGTGAGTCCTGGACTACACAGTGAGGCCTGGTCTACACAGTGATGCCTGGACTACACAGTGAGTCCTGGACTACACAGTGAGGCCTGGTCTACACAGTGAGGCCTGGACTACACAGTGAGGCCTGGGCTACACAGTGAGGCCTGGTCTCATAACAAGACAAACAAAAAATAAACAAACAAGAATCCCCATGTGTTGGGCTGAAAGAGAAATAATACATTAGGAAAATTTAGAATGAAATGATTTTGGGGATGCTACAGATATCCAAATGTGTGGGACACAGAGCAATTCAATAGAGGTAAATGCATGCCTTTACATGTTTCTATCAGCAACCAGGGCTCGTGGGCAACACTACACCAGGGGTTTGACTCTAAACATTGGAAAGAGTCACAGGACAAATCCAATGGAGCAATATAAACATAAAACAGAGGAGATTGGCTGAGGGCTGGTGGAGACCTAGAGAAAAGAATGTTAAACTCCTCATTGATATGTAATTTTAAATAATTTTATTTTATGTATATGGGTGTTTGCCTGCATGTATGTCTGTGTCCCACATGCATGCAGTGCCCACAGAGGCTAGTAGAGGGTTTCAGAACCCGTAGCTGGAGTTATAGGTAGCTGAGACTCAAACTAGGGTCCTCTGGAAGAGCATTCAGTGTTCTTTCTTAATCACTGAACCGTTCCTCCGATCCCCCTTGATATATTTTAAATCTTGATTAAAAGTTAAATAAAATTTTAGGCACAGTGGGTTAAATAAAATACATTATGAAATTATTATACCTGATTTTTGATGTGAACATTAAAAAGTAGCTGTCTGCTTGCATTCTGTGTCCATGACCAGCCTTGGCTGCAGGTCACTGGTGAGTACTACTTGGTCTTGGTCATGCTGGACCACTTCTCTGTGTTTCAGTCTTTCTTTCTCCAGAATAATAAAGCTTACCTGTAAGATCTGGAGGCAAGTTCAAGCTTGCTGCACTTGGCGGTAAGTACTAGCTGTCAGTTATAAAACCCAGCCTAATGGAAGCACGCTTCCTCTCTACTATGCCAGCCTGTTTTTATCACCTACTGAGTCATGGGTGCACTGAAATGTGGAGTTGCTCCCCTACAGTCATGCGTCTTCTCATTGTCACAGCGTGCTGGTGTAAAAGAACACCCAAAACTGACTGGGCAGGCAGAGGGGTGTTGTGTCTAACTGTATCATTTTTCTAGCTCGCCCCAGACCCCTTTATTCACACCCAGCCCCCTGCTGAGTTCCACCTGTCCTCCCTTGATAGCGAGGATGCTTCTAGTCTTGAGACTCCTTCCCTGCCCTAGTTCCACGTGCAGATTCCCCAAGGACTGAATGGAGCACTGGTACAGTTCCATCCAAGGTCATGCATGCCCTGCTTCAGTGAACCAGGATTTGAGGACCTCTCTTGCAATGTCTATTGGCTTCCTACAGGAAGACTGCAGCCCCTCAGCGATGATCACTCCTGAATTCTCAGCTCTGCAACCTGCAATGCTTATCTGGCCTTTCTCTCAGTTACCACTGCTTACTAATGTTTATTCAGTTACTTTGCTGACTTCCAAGAATGGTCTTCAGGAGTATTGTCCCAGAGGAAAGGAGAAACAACATCAGCTACCCATGTAGAGCACTTGGTATCCATTAATGTGGTCTAGTGTTGGTCCCACATCAGCTGAAGAGGCCCAAACAGAGTCAAGAACTCACAGTACAATTTTTGGAGAACTAAGGACCTCAAGCTCTATGTTCCATGGAGGTCCTCATGCTCTGAAGTCCACCTGCTTTCAACCCTAACCCTACCCCTAGGTCTACCTGTCCCCAGATCTGCCCCCAGTGCACCTCCTTTAGGGGCCACCTGGGCTGTGACTAGTGTCAGTACGGGAGGGAAATCTGGAAGGTGGCTGAGGGCATAGAAAGCATGTGAGCTTGGGAGATAGACGGAAGGAATTTAAGTCTTGACTTTTCTGCTGCTTAGAACCAGTGAGACGGAGGTAAATTCTTACCATTAGGGTTTTAGACTCCCCCTTCAGGGTGATGCCAGCTCCCCTCACCTGGCCAGAGAGTGTGCTGCAGATATGGTCTATTAATGTCCAACACAAGATGGAGGCCCTGTGGTACACAGAAGAAGACCTGGGTCCTGGACATCTCTTCACTTTTGCCTGCTTCCACACTCCCAGCAACTTTGAAAGGGGTGCTCTGTTGCCAGCCTTTGAAGCCTCCTCCATCAGATACAGCCAGGGAGCCCATATGCACTGGTGAGTCTAGGGGGAACCAGACTCATCACCAGCTGCTCTTACCTTTTCCAGGAGTCTGCTCAGTTTCCCGCTTGCTGTCTCTGTACATCCTCTGTCTTCTTCTTAAAACATATATTTTTTAAGATTTACCTGCAAATTTTAGATTTACGTGTTATATTTTATGCATATAAATGTCTTGCATGTATGTAATCTGTATACCACATACATGTCCAGGACCTACAAAAGGCACCAGAGACCCGGTTAATGAAGTCACAGTTGTGAGCTGCCATGTTGGTGCTAGGGATTGAAGGAGGGACCAAAGGAGTGAGAGGGAGACAGCTTCTGTGCTTGTACACCTTTCTTTCTTGAATTCATGTGGCTGCTGCCATTAGTCTCCAGGTCTTTCATCCTTTCAACTTGGACTCAACACCGCTGACTCTCCAGGGAGCTTCCAGGTTTTCAGCGCCAGCCAGACAAGACCTGCCAAGAATCCAGCTTTGACTGGCAAGCTATGGGTTCTCAGTCCCTCGGGCATGCTTGTGGCCATTGTTGGATTATCATGTAAACGGAGCCAATACACTGTATTTTATAAGACGTATATGTATTCTAATAGTTCTGTTTCTCTAGAACGTCCTGCCTTTCGCTACACACTTTCCCTGACCCATGTCCCCAGGAAAAAGTCATTTTTTGCTCGGCTTGGCTATTTGGAAACACTGAAGCCTGTCCATGGAGGCCAGCTGAAGGAAATTTCTGTAAGTGCTGGCAGGTTCCATGAGCTTCTGTTTTGTAAGCTCTACTCACTTTTGAAAATGGAGCTTCTTAAAGCTAAACCTTAGGGCAAACGTGGCCTTGACTTCTCCACCATTTATGTGCACTGATAACACGAAAAGGCAAATGGGTCTGCAGGTCTAGGCAGATGTAATTAGAATAATTGTCTCATGTTCCCATGCCCCTCTTCTTGAAAGCTCAAAGCACTCTGTGAGCATTATCCAGTCAATTCTGGAAACAGCTGGGTGAGAGAGGTGGGGGCAGGCCTGTCGTGCCCTGTTTATGACCCGCTCACCAAGGTATGGACAGGTTATGTGACTTGCCTAAGGTTCCACAGGACCAAGAGCTGAGCCCTGTCCATCGCTCTGTGGATCAGCAACCTCATCAAAGCCTTGACCGCAGCTGTAGCTCCAAAGTGCAGGTACAGAGGCCTGGGCTTTCCATGAGTGGCAGCAATTCCCCTCTAGCCTTCATGATCCCACCCATGCATCCTGAGCTAGCTCCGAGGATGCCCTCTGTCCGGGACTGGCTTATCAGTGCAGTGAGGGGACTGATATGTCACTGCAGCTGAGAAGCTATGACTGGCTTACTGGAGACCGGTGTCAGTGCAGTAAGGGGACTTATTAGTCACTGCAGCTGAGAAGCAATGTTGACCCAGACAACTGACCAAGCCAAATATACTTATGGTTTGCAAAGCAAATTAACATGAAGAATTACCTCCTTTTTTGAGAAACAATCAACGGAGCCATAATAAACGGAGAGTTTAAGTAGCTCTCTTGATGGTGTGGTTTTATGAGCTGGGCTCTGCTGAATTACAGACATCTTAGCCCATTTGGCAGATAAGTAGTGAGATTCTTAGATGCTTTGACCTCAAGTTCTAAAATGGAAATGGCCTATAGGAACTCTAAAGGACTACAGACATTGGTGGATAAGGGTTGGGGGGCACTGATGGCTGGTAGATGCTCTAAGGGATTCTGGTATCATGGTTGATAAAAGTGAGAAATTCTGTAGGAAGCCTGGAGTGTGCTGAGAACCTTGTTGATGAGGATAGAAAGCTCTGCTGATGCCTTGTAGGGATTCCAGAGTGTACGGTTCCTGTTCTTATTCCCATTTCTCCCAGCAAAAAAACCAGCAGCTTTACTGGAAAGACTCTCCAGTGTCTTTAGACTAGACACAGGCTCTAGATGGAAAGATGAGAATATAGGTCCCCAGAAGCTTCAGTAGGTGCTTCCATATCCAAACCCCAGGGAAAGAGTCTTTAGGAGATACAGTTAATTAAGCAGAAGCAAAGGGCCAGCCCCCATAAACTATTTGCAAACTAAATATAGGTGACAGTCTCTGGACCCATGGCAATGAGACAAAATAGAGCAAGAAACCACAATGTCCCAGGTCCTTGCTCTCCTAGAGTTTGCTGTCTTGGGAGAGGCCAGGGTTAGTCTTTAAGTTCTACAATGGTAAGTGTGTTAACATGTGAATTCCAGAGGAAGGAACCCAGGATATGAATAGGTAATAGAGGTGAGAGTGAGGAGCCGAGGAAGGCTAAGAATACAGGAAGAATTCCTAAAGAATGGGCAGCTTGAGGGAAGCCTGAAGGGTTGCCTGTGAAGGTTTGTGTACACATGTAAGCATACATGTTCATGTATGTACACGTATGCATGTGCATATGTAAACCTGTGTGTATCTGTGTAATCACAGATGAGTATATGCATGTGCACACGTGTATGTATGTATATATATGTGTGTGTGTAGGTGAGGTGGGTGGTGTCCTGGACATAGAGAATATAGTGAGCCAGCCCCGATCCCGCTTTATGAGAAGAATAGAAGAGAAAGATGAGGGGCTGGGTTAGATGTGAAAAAGACTCCTCAAAACCTCTCACTGTGATTTCAATCACCAAAACTAGCTCCACCCAAACTTTCCTCAAGGGGGTGTGTAAAAAAGAGTGTGAATGCTAAGCCCAAATGGCCGTGGGCTGCCATATTTGTTTTCTCATTGCTAAGTGCCCGACATGAACAAGACTAAGGGAAGAAGGATCAGTTTAGGTTCACTGTGTAGAGCACAATGAAGAAGGCATGCTGGGGTTTATGGCGGCTCTCGTGAGAGGCTGCCCGCTCACATCTCAGTGTATCACAATCGGCAGAGGCGAACAGGAGCCAGAGTGGAGTTGGATCATTAAGGCCTGCCCCCCGTCTGGTGGCTCACTCTTTTGCAGTAAGTCCCATGTTCTAACAGTTTAACAATCTCTCCTAACAAAGTCACCAGCCAGGTATCTAATGCTCAAACACACCAGTCTGTGTTTCACATTCAAACCACAACATCTCCGTCCTCACTAGTCCCTGGTGGCTGAAGCGGACCGAGATTGGAACACACAGGATCCTGAGAACGGTGGAGAAGGAACTCACCCCAAGGTGCAGTTCTCCTGACTTGAGGCATGTAGCCAACAAACAGCATGGGTTGGCATGGAGGAGGTGCCTCCTGGCACCATCAGCCTGCCAGTCCCTCTCAGCCTCCAGGGTGCTCAGATTTGTGTTTCACCTTGGCCTTGGCTACTGGTTGGGATTCTAATGTTCATCCTGGTGTTAGCAAAGGAGCATGGGAAGAAGGGAAATGAGAAGAAAGAGGAGGAGGAGAGAGCTGATGTGTGGGGCTGCTCAGGTATCTTGTGGCCCTGTCCTCTGGACTCGCTCGCATGTCTTTCTGAAGGTACAGTTCAAACCTTTCAGAGACTTGCAGTGTGTTAATTTGCTTCTTTATTGCTGCTTTAAACACTGACCAATAGCAACTTGGAGGGCAAAGGGTTACTATGGCTGACAGGTTATAGTACATCATCCAGAGAAACCAAGGCAGGAACTGGAACAGAGAACACAGAGGAGGCGTTTTCTCAGCTGAAGGCTTGTCTTCCCGAATAGCTCAAGCTTCTGCCCAGCTGATCAGAAACCTAATCAATCAGGACGGTCAGTAACATAGTGAGACCGACCAGGAGTGCAGTTTCACAGGTCTACATTCCCATTTCTCCAACTCCAGGGTGGCTTTGGTGGGTCTGCTGGTGTTTGGGGTTCCCCCACGATGTACTTCTCACTAAGTCCTGAGTTCTGGGGCTATTCCTTCAGGACAAGGCCCCAGCCTCCTGCTGAATTCTCCTGAACTGTGAGATTTGGGAAAGCAAGCGAGGAGGCCCCAGAAACAGCTCTCACTGGCCGACTTCCTTCCAGGGAGAAATAGGTAGCCCAATCCTCCCTCCAACTCTGTGATTATACAATAGATTTAAAGTCTCTGGTATCCACAAATCTACATCAAAATATATTCTCTAGCCGTAGGGAACTTCTCAGAATTGTTAACCTTCTCCCCAGGTATTAGAGGTAACACACTGTGAGATTAGATGTATATTTTCTTCAAGATACACCACCCATCGAGGGGTTCATATTTACATCTTTTGTTGATATTTTTTATAGATTAAAAGCGCCTCTTTGCTAGGTGATAATTCTGCTAAGTACTGTAATTTGCTGCCATTAATATTTGTCTGAGTCCTAGTTTGCAAAATATATTTGAAACCACGCTAGAACGTCGCATAATTGCTTCTTTGCAAGCTGGGGAAATGCGTGTAGCTTCTTATCCGGCCTTTATCCTGTTAACCTCAGAGGGGAGGGGTACTTTCCAGAGTCCTGAGTAGCTGAGAATGTTAGCCAGGAGTTCCAGGGCTGCTGGGGCCGTGATTCAGTCTGGCTAGGCCAGCAGCTGGTGGATTCTGGCCTTTGCTGTGTGCACAGACTATCTTGAGGGTGAGATCTGAGCACACCCTCACCCTTGCCTGGGCCCTGATCTCTGGAGAGTGAAGACAGCTGATAGCCCATGAGAGCATCTTTCTGGATCTATCTCAGTTTCACTTGAACCATGGAGACATCACCATCCTGATGGTTCTCTCCAGAAGGGGAATGTGAGAGACCCTTGCCCAGGAGTGAGGTGGCTTTGTGCCCTATGGGAATGTGAGAATGCCTGGATCCCCAGGAACAGAAGGAGCTGAGTAGTCCAGATAGGACAGGACTGGATGGGAGGTAGCAAGCAGTGGCTTTCCTATGTCAACTTCAGTGGTCATCCAGGTACAGGATGAGGTCCCAGGAGACCATCTTCTTAAATTCTAAGACAGCTGGTGACTTCAGCCTGGGTCCTCTATAAGTTCAGGCCATGTTCCAGACCTCTTCTAGTAGATGGGACAGGCTCTGGTCCTTCTGAGTAAGTGAACAACTTGTCTCAGTATCTGACTGAAACCTCACATTATTGTTCACAACTTTGTGCCAGTTAGCATAGGGGTCTGCCAACCAAAGGCTGCAGCACACAGAGGACATCTAACAGGTACCAGCTTCCTAAAAGTCTGAGGTTCTCTTGTATCCCAAGATGGTGGTCACTTTCAGTATCTCTAACTAAAAAGATGTTGTATGAGGCTTTCTCTGACTTACTCCATGGGTAAGCAAGGATCCTAGTTAGTGGTTCTGAGCACTCACTCACGAAATGGAACTAATGGTGGCTGTTATGTTTGAATAGGAAAGTCCACATAGGTTCATATTTTGAGTACTTAGTCCCTATCTTGTAGCATTATTTTGGAATGCTTTGGTGGTAGGTGTGAATAAAAAGCTTTGTTGGTGTGAATAAGTCACCATGGCCATCCTCTGAAAGATGTACCTGGCTGGCCCCTGATTCTTGGCGCTCACTCTGCTTCCTGGTCTACTGTGATGTGAACAGTCTCAGTGCATACTCCCACTGACATGCTCTGAGCCCTCTGCCATATCTTCAGTGCCACGATGAATTGAAGCCAGGAGCCAAAATAAATTCTTCCTTCCTCATGATTTTCTGTCAGAGACTGTGGTCACCATAATTCAAAGGTAACTAATACCATAGCCCTGACCTCATAGGTACCCTTTTTGGGAGACTGAAACAGGACAGATGCATTTGATAAAGGTTGTTTGATGTTATTATTATTGGTACACTTATGTTGAGTGTGGGAATGTGTGAGTGTAGATGTGTGTACATGAGCCTATGTAGGTGTGGCTTCGCTGCATGCACCCCCAAGGGTGGACTTATGTAGATGTACATGTATGGGCAGAGTGCTTGCCCATGTCTGTGTGAGAGTCCTGATCTAGACTCCAACCTTTTTGAATGCCACCTGCCCACTCTCCTCCCTTTCTCTAATCCTGTTCTCCTGATCATATTCCCTTTGCCTTGGCTCCTGCTGTGGCACGCATGTGACCTGTGTCTCCCAACCTCTTTAGCCCTGCCCCTACCCCTGTCCCACTGTTCTGCCACTGTAGTTCTGTTCAGGTTTGCACCTGTATCCTCTTGGCTGGTACCACTGGTTGCCTCTTAGCTGGCTGAGACATTGCTTTCTCTGAATGTACTTTCATCTCTGTGACCATTAGCTCTTTTTGTGCCTGGTGGCTGATGGCAGTGGGGTTCATTTACTTGGGAAGAGCCTACTGTGATCCACATCACCCTGTCTCTGTGATCCTCAATCCCATGACTAAGATCTGGGAAGGCTGTGTGGCAATGGGGACCACAGCTAGACATTGAGTCCATAGTGTCAGAGAAATGAAAGGTTGGATGGATAAATTCAGGTTATCAATGAGGCATATGTACTCTGGACATACTTGGGTCTAGACTATAAGAGTAGGCATGTGTATGGGTGAAGGTGTGCTAGTCTCAGTTCACCTCTGCCACAATGTTTCAAGACAAACTGTCCACAGGGTCCAATCCCTTTGAGGTAGTAGACAGAAAGCTGTTTCTACCAGATCTGGCCCTGTGAGCCTGCCCAAATCTCCTTTCATAATGGACTGCCTTAACCTCTGCCCACAAACTCCTCCTGGTCCCTAGGGGTCTGGTGTCTCCTGGGTCTGCTTCCTCACTGGCTGTGATGTGAACAGCCTTCACCCATGTTTTCACCACTGTGAGCAAGCCTCTGTCTTATGCCTTTACTCCTTGTTGGACTGTAGCCCTGAACCATGAGCCCAAACGAACCTTCTTTTCTTGACTTGCTTTGCTTGTGTATTTTGTTACAGGGTTATTAAAGTAACCTACACAATGCCAGTGGTTTCATATGTTAGTAAGTTTGGAGTTTGCTTCTCTATTATACACATTTAGCTAAAGCACACATGACTTTTCTGGAGCTGTAAGGGAACAGAAGTTTCTGTAGTGCTACAGACATCTTTAAACAAGATCTAACTAAGGCCCAGAGTTGCTGGACACCCTCAGGCCAGGAACCAACAAGGCTTCAAGGGAAGCCAGGATTCAGAGCAAGTGCAGCAGAGGGCAGTGCTCAGCTTCCTGAGGGTGGGATTCTGATTGAAGGCAGGGTGAAGAGCTGGGGCTATGGAGAGACTCAGGATGGAGGCCTGGCTCCTGCTGTCAGGGTAAGCACATCACTTCATCAGTGAGGACAAAAATTTGGGCACATAATGCCCTGGAGCTTCCTGAAGAGGAGAGACATAGTCTCTCATTACTTGCTCCAAGTCAGGCTGAGCTTCAGGCTGCACCAGCACCTGGGAGTCCCATACTCTCTGTTCCAGATTCAGATTCTCTGGGGTAAGATCCTGGCAAGCCTAAAGGAGGCTTGGGTCCTAGGTCTCTATGATTCCTATGGTTCTATAGTGTCGCTTTATAAGGCCCCATATCCCAGGTCAGGCTGGTTGTTCTCTGTCACCATTGTAGCAGGCCACTTCATCCATACCCTAGGGATCTCAGCCTGTTTAGGTCCTTGGATCATTCTCTCTCTCTCTCTCTTTCTCTCTCTCTCTCTCTCTCTCTCTCTCTCTCTCTCTCTCTCTCTCTCTCTCTCTCTCATGTTGTTTCTTGTTTGTTATTGAGTAAGAACCTTCCTATGTAGTTTAGATTGCTCTAGACCCCACAATGGTTTCCTAAAGGCCAGAATTACAGACAAGGACCACCATATCTGAAGAGTTTGAGGCAACAAATCTGGAATAACTGGGCTTTATGTAGGCTGAGTCTTTGTCCATGAGGACAGAAAATAAAGATTTGCTATTCCCAAGTGGACTCTATAGAACGAACCCTCAATCTAATCACAAAAACTCATCACAACATACCACAGTGTATATGACTATAATATCTCCTTCTCACAGATGACAAAATTATTTGGGGAAATGCATGGCCAGGGTAACTGGGGGAGGAGGGCCACATGTGGGTGTTTTTACTTCAGCTTTGCAGGTGCTGAAGAGAAGACAAAGAGGTTGATATGAGGGGAAAATCTCTATTGTCCACAGACACATCATTTTGTCGAGGGCCATAGCTCAGGTCCAAGGCAAGAAAAAAAATCATTCTGACATATGAACCTTTAGGTTTAACTCACCCAAAATTTTATATTAGACCCATTAAAATTGGAGGCTTACAGCACATTCTCCATGAGCACCAGCTGTTAGGAAGACTCCTTAAATTTTTGTCTGTCTCCCAACAGCACCACAGTACAGTGTTCAGGACATGGGCTTTACACTGGGAGAGCATTATGGCCATTGTGGCTAGAGTCTTACCTGGCCTCTTGATGGCTTGGGAGTTTAGATTTATACCCAATTGGCAAATAGAGCAGTCAGCATGTGGCCAAACTCATGGAAGAGTTGGAAGCCTTGGGGGCTTACACCTAACTGGGTGGCAAGATAGCATTCAGAGACCCATTGGCATTTGTTTCCAAGGGAACTGTGGTGGGGCAGAGAAGACACTGAACTATTCTCTATTGCAAAGCCATGAATGTTCCTGGGCCAAACCAAATGACCCTCTGTGGCTGCCTTGGCATGTCAGTCAGCTTTCCAGCATGGTGACAAAACACCCCCGACCTCACATTGGAGCACATAAAGGTTTACTTCAGCTCACAGCTTCAGAGGTCTTAGTGCATCATTGCTTGGCTTTGCTACCTTTGGCTCTGTGGTGACAATAGCCTCATGGCAAGGAGCACAGAGCAAAGGCTTTTCACGTTGTGTGGTGTCCATGGTCCAGTCTTATGGTCTTCTTCTCACTTGGTCATTTTTGGGTAGTTGCCTCTCAGGAATGAGCCTGAGTACCAGGTCTTCATTCTCTGTGGTTTGCCAGCTCTATCCCGTGGCTTTCTTTTCTCCCTGCACAGTCCTACCTGATGCCACATCTTTAAAACCCACCATATCCATGAGATTTGGTCACAATGTGAGCTTGAGAAGTATCCCCACACTTCAAGCAGCAGTAACTGGGCATTCCTGTCAGAGCTTCTGTGGGTTGGCTCCATGTGCTTCACGCTGTAGCCCAACTTGTGAGTACCATCTTCTCATAGCATCTAGTAGGCAGAGCCCTTTAGCCCAACATTGCTGTGCCAAAATACCTCAGAGACATACCTGAGACAAAATTCTACTTTCTGCCTCTGTTTCTATCTGCAGTCTCTTGGTCCAGGTGTCCTGGACATGTCCAGCTTCTGGCTTTGAAGGCTGTGTATTCCTCAAGGCAGCCATGCTTCTTTGAGATTCAGCAACCCTGGTTGTCAGTCGTGCAGACTGATCCACATGGTAGTGGGGGCGGGGACAAGTGTTCTGTCACCTTTGACATTTGTCCTTCTCTTGCCATCTTGGATTCCTTTTTAAAATACGTGTGACAGTGACTCCCTGTGGGACCTCTCAGACTTATGGTAGCCTCCCTCTGCCTCCTGTATGCCAGGATAATGGGCATGAGCCTCCATGATCAGCACCTCTTCCTTAATGATGGAAGGTTGTGAGCACGCTTTCCCCAAGCCAGGCTCATGTGGTATAGAACTGTGTAACACACGATCCTTGACTTTCATTGAGCTCTCCCAGACTCTATGCTGGGAATTCAGGGTGATTGGAGGGCATGAATCAGGCAGTGTGTGGAAGGGGCCCTCACAGCTGCCATGACTCAGTCTCCAAAGCCATCTCTGGGTTCCGAGGCAGTGCTGGTGTGGGGCTGACAGTTCTATTGCTTCAGAGATGAAGAATTCTGTGGTCATTCTCTTGGAGACAGGTGGGTCCAGGGTCAGCATGTCCCAGACAGGGCACCTTCCAGCTCAAAGCAACATCCCTGGAGCCTGCACCCCTTAAACAAAAGCCTGGTCTGACTCCTCAGCCCTGGCACACATCTGCGTTATTAGCAATGCTAATACCATTCTGCAATGATAAATAATTAAACAATTATGGTCATGAATCAATAAGTTTAGCACATTTTTTTCATCAGCAAATTGTACTGTATAAACAAGAAATATAAATTACCAAGTCTAATTCCCTCCCCCTCAAAATTATAAGCATTTTATATCTAATAATTAAAAAAGTATTAGAATTAAATGTAGGATAGTTAGAACTTTAAAGAATTTTCTGTTTCTACCAAGCACCATTAAATTGTCAGTTTTATGTCTCTGAATCTGATTAACATTTTGAGATCTGGCCTCGGAAATCTTTCTTTGTTAGCTCCCAGGGAAACCTCTCCAGGTTTCTGTTTTTCTCCATCTCACAGACGGTGACTCTACTGGGCTCCAGTGATGGAGGCTGCAACTGCCGGGTCGGCTGGAGAGCAGAAATGAATAAGCTTCAGATAAAAGTCCAGGTTACAGAGCCAGGCTTCGGGGGCTCACTCTGCACTTTACAACCTGTAGTTTGGATAAAAGTCCAGGTTATAGAGTAAGGCTTTGTGGGCTCACTCTCCAAATCATAACCTGTTTGACAGACTCCTGGTTGGATTATTTTTATGTTTCTCATTTGCTTTAAGTTTATATTTGCATATTGAAAACAAACAATAGCTATAGGAATGGTGGGGTATAGTTCCAGGACCCTATCCTGTCCTGCACAGTGGTGGTTTCCTTTCTTTACCCTATCCAGATTGGTATAGTTTCCACCGTCCTGGCTGAGGGTACTCATGCTTGTGTCAGAGGCCACATGACCTTTCTTATCCTTGGCTTCTGTCTTTTATTTTCGTCATCTGCTCAGCCATATAAGCCACTGAGTTTGTAGACTTAATTTATTGGCTAGAATTCAATGTTCCTCATACTCCAAGCAAATAATATCAAGGCCACCATCATGGTAGATCTTGAGTGTCAACCTGGTTGAGCTGAGCAGGATTCAGGAGACTTTGAAAGCACACCTCTGAGGTTATTTGCTAGAGGATTAGCTGAGAGAGGAAGATCTACCTTACACACGTGCAGTACCAGCCGATAGTCTACTGGCCTGGATGGAACAAAAGAAAAACAGAAGAAAGTAACATAACTCAGACATCCTCTTTTTCTCCTGGATGCCCAATGATGCTCTGCTCTGCTCTGCCCTGCCACACTTCTCCCCGTGGCAGACTGAAGCCATGAGCTAAATCTACCGTTTTGTTATTTTTTTCTCTCAGAAATTCTATCAGCAATGAGAAAGTGATCATTAAGAAGTCCGGAATCACAGGACACTTTATAGGTGAGACACCAAGTGAAAGGGTAAGAAACAGTTACATCAGAAGATCAAGGTCCTGCCGAGATGGCTCCCTAGCATTTGCCAGTTGCTTGTTTGGGTGTGTGTTCACCTCCAGATTGAATGGGGTCTGCCTTCCCTGCTAGCCTCACTGCCTCAGAAGCCAACACATTTGACCTTCTCCCCTGCCCCAAATGCTAGATATCCATCTTGTTTGTTTGACAAGAGTCACTACCTAAAGATACAAATAAACAACAATAATAAAGCCAAGATTGACAACCAGCTTTCTGTCCCCATCAGTCCTGTTTCAGCTGCCCAGGGGTAGCAGTCTCACGGAACCAATTATTGACTGCCAACCTCTTCCACCAGGGAAGGAAGGAAACCATTCATGTGGACCCCGACCCTGAACACTGGGAGCTGTCCTGATTGCTCCCCCCCATTCTTCATCACCTATGCCCAAGGACTCACATGGCTTCCACATTCTACTTTCCCAACCCTCCAGATTCTATATGCCACTTCTTCCACTCAGGCTACAGCTCCCAGTTGAACTTTCTACTCCAGAATTCTAAATGTTTTTTTCAACGACTGAAAGGTGAGAGTTTTCTATTACAGATCTGGTGAGATAACATTATTCCCAGCTTACCATACTCAATGACCCCATTGCCCTTAGGGTGAAGTTTGGGCTCCTCAGCTTGGTGTTTTAGGTTAGGTATGTTTGGGTATGGGGGTGAGTTAACACCAGCAAAAAGGTGTGCAAATCCTAGAATAAAGCTCCCAAGATATCAAAAATATATTGTTATATTTATATTATTATATAATATATACTATATAAAGTATTATATATAAATAATATAATTTATTCTATTATAATGTATTATATTATGATATATAAATATATTATGTAATATAATATAAATATAATTTACTTATATAAATTATATTTTCCTATTGCTGTGGTAGAGTGATTGACAGAAGCAACATAAAGGAGAAAAGCCTTATTGGGGTTCATGGTTTAGGAAGGCTCAGTCCTTGGTTGACTGACTTCAGGGGCTTGGTCTGAATCTCACGTTGGCAGGGCATGTAAAGAGGCTTGCTTTTTTTTTTTTTTTTACTTCTTGGGGAAGCAGTAAACAGAGAAGAGACCAGGGTAAGGTAGGGGCCCCAGGACAATACCCCACTAGTGACCCATGTCTTCTAACTATGAGCTTACTTCACTATCATACTATGAATCCATCCAGGGATGAGCCACTGATTAGGCCACAATCCTCCTGATCTAACAGTTCTTAAAAATGTCATCTCATAAACATCCAGAGGTGCACTCCACTAACTCCTGAGTATCTCACTGTCCAATCAAGTTGACAGTGTAGATATCATGTCACCATCTGATAAGCACCATCACCTTAGAGCCCATGAACATACCTGCACAAGTACCTGAGCTGCAGACTGTGGAGTGGGTGCTTCTGTTCCCAAAAGACACTGAGAGGGCTTAGACATGGTCCTGGAAGGGCCTGGACATCTCCTCTCCACCAAGATCTCTCTGTCTTCCATCTGCTTGCTCATACCCTGGCACCTGCTTTTTTCAGGTCCTCCTCTATATCAATCACAACTTCGGTGTGTCACTTGGTGGGTAACACTGTGCCACTCGCTTTGAGTGCTTTGTGACTGTGCAGGCTTGTTCTGGGCATCCCACAAGAGTGATGGATGCATGTGTTATAGGGCGAGCCTTGAAGTGGCTGCAGCCAACTATGCAAGTGGCATTTTACTGCATCAAGAGTCTGGCGTGGAGGCTCGGTGCCGGAGGGGCAGGGTTCCTACAGTCCTTTAGGGTCAGCTCTGCCCTCTATTCGCTGGTCACTATTCCCAGGGGTACTGTATGTCAGTGACTAACCATCAGAGGACACCTCTTTTCATGGATCAAGTGCTTCAGGAGGACAGAAGCCATCAGTTAAATAAGCTAAGTCCTTAGTTAAAACAGATTGATCAGTCCTAGTAAAAATCTGCTGTGCAGTCAACTGCCAAAAGAACTTGCCTGGGGCCTGGCTTCTTTCCAGATGTCAACACTATGTCAGGGACCAAGAGGAACACCAGGGGTACAGTGCTGAGGGTATGTGGAGAATGTCTCACTCTGGGTCTCCATAGGAATGCACTGCTGAAGGCCAGGGTTCATAGGCAGACAGTTTATTGGGGCCACTACTCCAGGGAGTGGGGCCATGAAGGAAGTGGGGGAGAGTGTATAAGGATGAAGTGTAGCATTGACTGGCAGCATGGACCGCAGGCTTTCACACTGTGGGATCTTCTAAGGAGGCACACATTTAGCTGTTGACTGTTTCTCTTGTTCTCTCACATACATAGGCTGACTATGCATCCTGTCAGAGGCCAGCAGTGTGTTCTGGGGGAGAGTCATGCTGCATCTGGCCTGGGAGACCATGCAGTTTATTGGGGCCACCACTCCAGGGAGTCAGGGCAGGAAAACATGCAATGTGTATGTACACTGTATGCACACTGTGTGCATACTATGTGTGTATAAAGCATATAGAGTATGTATATTGTTTGTGTATAAAATATACATATGTATAACAGTGTATGTTTACCATATATATGCAATGTGTATATACAGTGTGTGTATATTCTGTGTCTTTACGTTGTCTATGTGTGTATGTATAGTATAAATACATAAAGTGTGTGAATGTACGTATATGTACCCAAGGTGTGTTTGATGTGTATGTATGCAAGTGTGTAAGGTGTGGGTGTCTTTGAGGCAGGGTCTCACTGTTGGCCTAGCTCAGGTTGGCCTAGAACTAGAAATTCTCCTGCCTCAGCTTCCTGAGTGCTGGCTGGGCTTCCAGACACACACTTACACACTTGGTTGAATATCCTTTGAAGATGCTTCCAAAGAGCTATAACCAAGCCCACTGGGTTTACCCCTATTACTGGATCTGCTCCTTGGTCTTGCTGTATCCTGCTTCTATTTGTCTTCATCTGTGG
The DNA here is from genome assembly GCA_004025045.1 of Sigmodon hispidus. NCBI lineage: Eukaryota > Metazoa > Chordata > Mammalia > Rodentia > Cricetidae > Sigmodon > Sigmodon hispidus. The sequence goes on along the minus strand of PVIH01002350.1, from coordinate 46,061 downwards.
GTAGGAGTCACCCGGTGGCAGCAGGTGCCAATGCCAGGCTCCAGATTCTGCTTCACTCGGTGGCTCTTAGCAACATGCTTCTTGCATTCTGCTCATTCTGTTTTGAATTTCACACTTCTCTAGGCTGAGAGATCCATCCATCTAGTGCCAATGCTTCTGACAAGGCTGGGGTGGAGGAGACCCCTGCTGGGCTCAGTGATAGCTTGCTGAGGGTGGGTAGCCCACACTGGCTAGTACAGCTATACCTACCTGTGTCTCCTTCCTGGCTTGTGAATCCTTCTCAGAGGTAGCCAATGTTCTGACCAATTTTCCTCCTTTGCGTTCTCTCTCTGAGCATCCTCTGGGGGTGGTCCTATCCTCCCCCCTTTGCCCTCACTGACGGGTCATCCTCAAATCTCCAAATACACCTTAATTATTCTGCGTCGAAAATTTTTTTTGTGAAGTTTTTTCTTCCATCTTCTTTAAGTCTCAAGTTCCCTAAAAATAACTCTGAATTCTCTATCTATATTTATATTGATTTGTTTTTAAATTTTGTCCATTTTTTCTCTTTCTTTTTCAGTCCTGAATTAATCTTAACCCTAGATTCTTGTGCGTATACCTGCATCTCTGTTTCTCTATCTATATTTTATGTGAGGTCTGTAATAGCATTCAGAATTAGCTCATGAAACTGGATTACACAAAGCAAGCAGGTTTAAAAATACTCCAAAGATGTTGCTTTCATGCCTCAAATCCTTGAAAAGCCAAATGCATTCACTTCTGAAACCAAGTCTTGGGTTCTGCTGGAAAAAAATAAGAAAAGTGTTTAATAGCACATATGGCATAATTTTATTTGACATCTGTTTTGTAACAAACAATATTTAGCTCACTTATTTGCTGAATGATACAGTACACAGTGCAAACAAAAGTCCAATGAACAGTTTTTACTGAGTTTGTAATATATCAATATTTATTGCAAAAGAATGCAAAACTTAAACATTTAAGTGTGTTATTGATTGTAATATGCAAAACATTGATTACTGTATGTTACTATTGCAAAAAAAAAGTCTTCCATGCCTGCTAGGGTATGAAAATGAGGTACATTTCTAGCAAAAGATGCTTCTCTGCTCCCTTTGGTGACATTTAGTCTTAGCCTTGCTCCCTTGTCTGTGTCATCCTATTGAAGACAGCTGTCAATATATTTAGGATGCTTCCTGCTCATAACAGCAAAAAAGAAAAAAAAATGGTGAAACTATTGGCTTAATTGTGAAGAGTGATTGATTTTAATGGAAACAACATTTAAAAACACAGAATGCACTTTGTGTTGGCAGCACTGATAGCATGCGCTAATGAACTGAAGCCTGGCGCAGATGCATGGAACGAACGCTCACGGCCAGGATCATCAAAGGACACGAGATGATAGGGTAGGTGTGGTCCTTTTCCTTTTGATATTAAAGTTGAAATAGATCATTTGTTTACATAATTGGATGACAGGACAGACATGCAAGCTCTAACCTGGTAAGGAAAGCAAATCTTACAACCCTGGTCTCCGAGATGCACACACGACACCCCTGTTTTCGTCACTGTTGTTATCAACAGAGGAATAACATGGAAACGGATATCTCCACAGATGGCTCTTCAGGTTGTGACAGGGCTCCCTGCTCTGTTTGGGCTCTGGATCTTAGTAGGTTTCTTTTTCCTCCATTTCATGCCAGCAAAGTAACAAGTAACTGCTGAGATGGTCTGGTTTAACTTGAAGGTCTCTGGGCAAACTAGGAGCCCTCGGAACAAGGCTAGGAAGAGAGAACCTTCCTAACTCCTGACCAGTTTGTCCCAGCAGGGTTTTCTGATTTCAAAAGAATAACTGTGACAACAATGACAGAACCAAGCCCCCAGAAGACAGCTCTCTGCGTGTCCAGTGCATTGCTCTGTCCCTGGCTCATACACTGTCTACACTGAGACTTTAAACATCTTAGAAAAGCCGCAACCTCTACTTTTCATTTCCCTACAAAGTTCCCACATGCTGTGTGTCTGAAGCTCTCAGGTTCTGAATTCTGGTGTCTGGGGAGGATAGGAAGTAGGTGGGGACTGAGTCCTGCCTCTTGTTGCTGGTGGCTGGGAAGTTTTACTCTCTCCAATTTGGTTGACCAGGGACTTACTTGTAGGTAGGTAGCTGAGCTTGGAGCAAAATCTTTTCCTTACCTGCCCTTCATGGTGAGATGGCCCAATAATATCCCTTCAGGTGAACTGGACTTAGGGGTCAGTATGGCAAGTTGGCACACCTCTGCTTCTGTTGCCAGCATTGGCCAAGGTGACAGATTCTCAGCTCACTAGCTGCTTCCATCTTGGAGGTCTTTGCTGACTCTGTTGGCATCTAGAAGCCTCAGTTATCACATTTTAGAGGAGGATTCAATAAGCTCATGCACAGAGATGACTGTCTAGTATTTCACACTGAGTAAGCACCAGTTTTAGCTGGCCATGGCCATGGGTATTGCTAAGTCCAGTATTCAGGATGCTGAGGCAGGAGGATCTTGGTTTTGAGGCCAGGCTGGGCTACATAGCAATACTATCTCAAAATAATCAAATAAAATAAAAGGAGAAAGAGAAAAAACAAAGAACAAACTCCAGAAGCATCCTCCTTTCATCTTGGCTGCACCCGGGGCAGCGTCCCCTCAGGCCCTATCTCAGAAAGAGCAGAGTGTATCATGGGACTGGGAGATGGCCCTGGGTCACTTCAGAAACAAAGAGTTCAGTAAGGTGTAGAACTGTTGTGCTGTGGGGCCTGTCCATGAAGATGATAGACAGGAGGTCAAGGAGATATGGTGAATCTTCAGTCCAAGAAGGTTCTAGAAAATGCAGTAACTTTTTTTTTTTAAACAACTGGTAATATGAGTTGTAATCCAGCTCTTAGAGTGAAAAGGGGACCCAGGGCAGCATGGCCAGTGAGTCCTTTCCTCTTCCGGCCTCAACAGCAATTACAAGCTGTGAAGGAAACAGAGAGCAGAGACGAACAATATATGTCACTAGGAAATAAGAACATTGCACTGAGAGAATAAATAATAATGTATTTTTTCTGGCTTTAATGAAACTCTATAGATATAAAAAGCTGGAGAAAGAGGATATTTTTTTTTCTTCTTTCAGACCTTAATTATAGCAGGGTTGTTAGTAAATTTACTGAATCGCAAATGTAAAATATTCTGATGGCCGGAGTAAAACCACATATTTAAGCCTTCTAAATGAACATTTCTGTTTTTTGAGTAATTTGTACCATCTGTGTCAAAATTCTGAGTCTAAAAAAAAAAAGCAGTGGAACAAATGTTAGTTCCATAAAACAGTCCTAGTTCATTGTTGGAATTGTCACACATTAACATTGCAGGCCATCTGGGAAGACAAAAGCCTCTAACCAGATTGCAGAGATGATTTTATTGGTCTGGTATTAATCAGGATGTGGCATAATATTTAAGCAGAAAGGAGAGATGAGGTGAAATGGGGCCCTCAATCCACCCCAGCTGTATGCACAGGGTTCCGTGGTAACTCCTTTATGCTGAGGGCGATGGATATTCACATGCCGGTCATTGTCAGAAGATGTAAATCAAATGCAACATATTATTTCCGGTTTGGAAGCAGTAAAACAAAGCGTAGAGACTTCCTGGGCTGCGGTTCTTGCTCCAAGAGTAGGAGCTGGGCTATCAGAGTCCACACAGAGTCCCATTGGAACGGAATGGTATTTCGGGTCCCTGAATCTCAGAGCATCTTGCTCCCACCCCTTGCAGTAGGTTTGGCCAGCTGCTCTGGTCAGCCCAGCCAGACAGCTGCAACTCTGGCTGCTGCTGGGGCTCAGCTCTAATGGTCATATTCATGCACTCTGGGTACCTCTATGCTGAGGCTAACATCCATTAGCATCTTCAGAGCCCAGGTGCAGCCTGGTTTCACTGAGGCACTTGTCTAGGCACATTTTCCATGGTCTCAGCATGGACTTCTCTGTGGAACACTGTAGTGGTCATGTTAAGATTCATGGAAAGGTGACAGAGGTGATGTCAGACATGTCAAAGCAGACTGTTTCTTCCGATGGCCAGTCCACTGAGTGGGCATGGGAAAATATCACTGAGCATCTCACTGAGTGCAGAAATGTCCACACTGAAATAAATGTCATATTTTATAAACACAGCATGCCTCTAAACATGACCCATCAACTTCACCATGGGCTTAGTGGAAGGAACAGTCATATATTTCCACGACTGGCAAGTGTGGAACTCACATGGGTATGACAGGTTGGTACTAAGGGTGACATCATCCAAAGGCATTTTTAAAAAGGTTTATTCTGTGTGTCTGTGTGTGTGTGTGTGTGTGTGTGTGTGTGTGTGTGCACGTGCATGCATGCATGTGTGTATTTGAATGTGAGTGCAGTTGCCTTGGAGGCAGGAAGGAGGTATTTTATTCTCAGGAGGGGAATTACAGGTGGTTGCAAACTACTAGACATGAGTCCTGGGAACTGAACTCAGGTCCTCTGCAAGAGCAGTGTACACCCTTTAAAAAAAATAAAATAGGATGTGCATGAGTGTTTTGTCTTTGTATATGCCTGTGCACTATGTATGTGCCTGGTGCCCACAGAAGGCACCAGGTGTCAGATCCTCTGGAACTAGAGTTAAAGATGATTGTGAACAGCAATGGAGATGCCGGTAGTTGAACCTGGGTCTAGTGCTCTTAATTGCTGAGCCATATCTTTGGCTCTCTCAAAAAGTATTTTCAAGGGCCATTTTGATATGATATTGATTTTTCCTGTTGCATTGTGAGGGTCCAGCTCTCATGAGCTGCATGACTGTGACTGCTTGACTGGTGACTCTGTTGGATGTCTGTATCCTGCTGCTGGCTGTACAGAGCTGTGCCCAGGTGGCCCACTTAGTTCAGTGAGCCCTAACTGGAGTATGCCGTGTCTACCGTGAGCCACTTGGCAAGGTTGTAGAAGACACATGGATTCTTCATTTCTTGTCTTTTACTCATCATAGGAGGTCTCCACCATATGCGCAATGCCCACCTTTGTTTTGAATCATAACTGAGGGTGCCTCAGGAGTGTCTGGTGCATGCTCAGCCTATGGGAGACAGAAGGGAGACCCTGATACAGAAAATTCATCCAACTTTCCAGCTGGAGCAGTGACAGGGCTGAGAACAGAGAATGTGAGTAGCTGTATCCTCAGAGCCCTAGCCATTAAGAATGATCACAGTGGTACTTGAAGAAAGTTCTTCAGATGGGAACAGATGACACCGTTCTGTGTGCCAGACTCTGCAGCAGCCCCAACCTGCCCTTGAGAGAGCCTTGTTTTCTAGGTTACACGCTCCTCCCCTCTCTGGGGTCTTTGCACATGTCGTTGTCTCTGCCTGGAGGGCCCTAGCATGCAGCACCAGTCACCCAGTCAATAATTCTTCTTTTTCTTCTCCTCCTCCTCCTTCTTCTTCCTAAAATGCCAACTCAAACCAAGCTTCTTTAGGAACGTATCCCTTAGGGCACGTGGCACCCGGCACATCTCCTTTGTGGCACATGCAACTTAATTAAATAGTTTATTGCATAATTACTGTTTGTGCCTTCAAATATGAGCACAAGACGATCTCTTATTTTCTCATTAAATGATGAGAATGGTTTTGAGGGTTCCTACTTACCCATACTGGATTTTTTGTTTGTTTGTTTGTTTTACTCAGACTGGGTCATAATATGTAGTCCAGGTTGGTCCAGAACTTGATATCTTCTGCCTCATTATCTAGAGGGCTGGGGTTACATGTGTGTACCACTAGACCATTTTATATATACAGACTTCTAACGACAGAATCTAAGAAGCCCATGCCCCCGAGAATAGCAAATGACCACAGGGCACCTCTGGTGCCACTTGTTACACAGAATAGCACACTCACCAACCGTGTGGCTCCCACCCCAGCTGTGGCATGGCTGGGCCCCGCCTTTGCTGCCTGATGGGGCATTTCCTCTTGGCCTGGTCCTGTTGTGTGTCTGCCAAGAGAAGTGAGTCCTGACAGTGCTGGAATCTAAAGCTGTGGGCACCACTTGTGCCAGAGTTCTCCATAAAATAACCACTTATTGACTGCTTTTGTGTGATTCTTAAAGGCCTCTTCCCAGTGACACTAGTGCCTGCAGCTTGGTGATATAATTATTACCCCTTTCCCAGGAGTAATAATTATAATTATTCCATTTATTTTCTTTGCCTATTTTTCTTTCTTCTTCTTCCACCTTCTTTTTACTGTATCAGCGCCATCGGGTGACCTTTATAAGCCTCAAATATTTGCCTCAATTGAGAACCTTTAGGTCTGATGTCTTTTTCTTCAACTTTAAGAAGAAGCTAATTGAGACCAGAGCTGGCAATGAGGCTGAAGACTTCGAAGAGACCTGAGCATGTGACCCTGTCTGTTTGTTAAGGGGTCATTCTGGGTCAAATTCTGCTTGCTTTCCTGACATCGGTGGTCACTCTGCTCCTTCTCTGGGCTGTGTGTATTGCAGAAGGCAAGGACTCCTTGAACTTGTTCCCTGTGGATCCCTTCTGAGGAACCAGCACCCCAAGGAAAGGCAGGGATGAAATGGGAAGTGTTTTGAAGAAGGGAAAAGGGAGCTGTGTGTGTGTCTGTGAGTCCAGTGGAGGTGGCAGTGAGGTCAGAGGGACCCTAGAGGCATTCCAGAGCTAAGACTGAGAGCTGGACCCCCATACATAAACACCAGAAAAATCACACATACACAACACACACAGAGGAAGACAACACACACACACACATCTAAAAAGATACAAACACACACATATATACACAACACACACCCATGCCTAAAAACACATGGAGAGCTATAAATATATACACATACCACACACAAAGAAAATACAGAAAGAGACACAAACACTCAAACTCACACATACCAGACATACCATATACACACACATATACAAATAGAAACACATATACATATCCTCCCCAAAGATATACACCACACTCATAGAGATATGCAATACACACAGAGATAAACACACAAATGTGTCACATATACCATACACACATTAGTACACAGAAAGGCATATATTTCACACACAGAGAGACACATAGAGACATATACCATATATCTAGTGAGACATGAGCACATAGAAACAGATACACAGAAGCATAAAAACAGATAGACAGACAGAAACAATCACACATAGAAGCTCACAGACACAGGAAGACACAGGGCAGATACACACATGAAACAGACCTACTCAGATGCTCAGATACATGAAGACTAACACACAAGCAGACTCAGACTTAAACATATAATAACATAGAGGTACACATATGTAAAACTGATATTCATAGACATGTAACATGCATAGGATCGCAGAGACATACATACTCCTGCAAATAAAGAGATATAATGATACAACAGTGATACACACACACACACACACACACACACACACACACACACACACCCCAGAGCCCCAAAGAGCCATCAGACCAAGTGTGGGTCTGGAAGCAGCTTTCTGCAGTGGCTAGTCTCTCTGAGGACTCCACCTATGTGACATTGTTGACTTGCTAATATCTTCCACTTAAGTAAGAGTCACTGAGGTGTGGGGTTTCCTGGTGCCTAATGGCCCAGGGTGTGGCTGTGGGCTATTAACCCTGCTGGCCATTAATCCCAGGCAATGCCCAAGACTATTACAGGCTCTATGGCTCTCAATATGCAGTAATATTCAGCCCCTGGGAATCTTCTTTGCAGGGTTTTGGCTCCTTGGGGGTGGGGTGGGAATCATTGAGTCTTTGCATGTGTGTGTGTGTGTCTGGCCTGTGTATACATACACAGAAAGATGCCATTGACACATGGGAGATAAAGAGAGATGCCCAGGCAGGTAGCAGGAATCCTGGGTTTCAGGGTCCTGGTGCTGTGTTTGGAGAGCTGGTGACAGGCAGAATTAATTGGAGAAGGTTGTTGGTTGTTTTCAGAGTACAGGAGACGGTGAACCTATTGTAGGACCCAGGTCGCAGCTATGCCTGAGGAATATCTGCAGAGCTGAGAACCCAGCACCAAGCAGCCTTATCCAGCTCTGCCTGGGCACACTAACTGGCTGCTCCTGGCGCCCTATAGTCTCTAGTGGGTCTCTACCTCTGAGGTGTCTGCTGTGTCTCAAGATCTCTGCCATTCTGTGGCCTTTCCTTCCTCGGTTTTACCTTTAAAATGAAGAGCCAGGAATCAGAGACCTGGGTTCTAATTTGACCTCTTTCTTCTCTCTCTCCTCTTCATCCATATAATTTCTTCCTCCTTGTCTTCCTGTTTTTCTTTTTATTCCTTCTGCTTGTCTCCTGACTGTGGTGTTGGATGGGCACCTCATCCCCTCTGCTATGGAGGTGCTGTGCCAGTCATTACCCTCCTGGGCAAGCCTTTCAGCTGACTAGAAATTCATCTTTTCTGTTATGGTAGCTACACACAGCAGGGGGTCTGGGTCAAAGGCTAATCTTTGGTTTGATGAGAATGACTTGTGCTGCTTTGGGATGCTTTCCCTGTACGCCACCTCAATTGCCACCTTGTAGACCCATCCAAGGATTTGCCCGGCTTTGCATACACTGTCCCTCTACACTGTCTGTGATATTGGCTTGGCTGTCCCCATTTTACAGATGTAAACTGAGGGTTAGAGGTAGATTTTCCAGGGAGACCTGTGAGGTAGGCACTCTTCCCACATGGCATTTTTGATGCTTATGCATCAAACAGAGTCACAAACTCCAGATAATAAGGATCAGATGTGGGTAAAATTTCCTAGAATTTCTCAGTCTTTGCTTTTAAAGAGCTCACACAAGTTGATGCTGCTGACTTGTTCCTGAGCTTCTCTGGGCTTTGAGCTTAGAGAATCCTATCTAAGACTGTCCTGAATCTTGGAGCACAGGAAACAGTGCTCCCTATCCTGAAGGGGCTGGCCATGAGTGTCACATGAAGACAGTCCAGGAAAATAATCTGGGGAATGATGTCTGATCCCATTTATGGAAGAACCAGGATGCAGAAAATGTCACTGCTGGTTTATAAAAGTACGCCATTATCAGCCCCTTGCAATGGGCAGGTGGATTAAAATGCCATTAACACAGCAAATTAAGCCTACAGCGAAGTAAACAGAAATTCAATCAATAACCAGCATAGAGGGCCAGCTGCTGTTCCCAAACAGTCCCCTGGGGAGTGAGACCGGATAGTACCAGAGGCTTGGGTGGGAACCACTTACCCAGACACTGAGCAGTTGACCTCTGGTGGCACAGGCTTTCCCGGCCATAAGTCCCACCTGGGTGGCTCTTGAGCTCTGCTAATTCCATGTGATTTTGAGAGTGCTTTTTTTTTTTTTTTATTTAAATAAAAAAATAAAAAAGAAAGTTTCTTAGTAGATTTCGCCTGTAGAACTCCACCTTCCTCGGGGTCACTACTGCTGTGATAAAACACCATGACCCAAAGAAAGTTGGGGGTAGGGGTTTGTTTGTTTTACACTTCCACATCACTGAAGGAGGTCAGGGCAAGAACTCAAACAAGGCAGAAAACTAGAGGCAGGAGCTGATGCAGAGGCCATGGAGATGTATTGCCTACTGGCTTGCCCACCTGCTTCCATATAGAACCCAGGTCCACCAGCCAGGGAATGGCACATGTACAATGGGCTGGGCCCTCCCATCAATCATTAATTTGAAAACCATCCCTGAGGCTTGCCTATAGCCCAGGCTTATGGAGGCATTTTTCTTAGCTGAGGTACCTTCCTCTCAGATAACTCTAGCTTGTATCAAGTTGACATAAAGTTAGCCAGTGCGAAACCCTCCATCTTGTCAGGCAGCTCTTGGGTTTTCCCAACACTCAGTCCCTGCTAGATTACTGGACTTGTCACTTTTAGGTTGAGACCAGTGCCTTGACTGGTATGTCAAAAGAAGGCGGTATACCCTGTGGTCTCAGCATCTGACCCAGTGGTTCTCAGCTTCCCTGCATGTGTGCAGACGCTCTGAAACACAATCTGTCCTCAGGTACTGCAGAGCAGCCAATGGACACATAGAGTCCTGTCATCCCAGAAACTTGTGCAGAATAGGAGACCATACCCCTGGTAAGGAGCTGGAGATTAAGCCTGAGTGTCTGGATAGAATTATGTCAGAAGCTACGCTACATCTAGTTTTGGATTATTTTTAGGGCTCTACCTTGAATAACTTTATTCCTTAAAAAATTACCTATTTTCAGTAAGCTAGGGGGTTGGCTTAGTCAAGCATGAGACTCAAACTCAGGTCACTAGCAGCCATTTAAAAGGTAGGCTCAATGGTGCACATCTGTAATCCCAATGTGGGCGGGGAGCTGAGACCTTTGTAGGTCTTGCTGATGGGGAATGATTGAGGCAGACCTCTGACCTATACACACACACACACACACACACACACACACACACACACACACACCTCTGTTTCCAAACACCTCTATGGACAAACATCACATGATGACAAAACACAATGAGTATGGTGTGATGTCCCTGACCTTTTCGAGTTCCCACTGGGTCACATTCTGTGAACACCAACTCCTTATTCATCCCACCATTTACCAGGTTGTACCTGCTGCCCTTCCACAAGTCATTGATCACGCTGTCTGTCTGTCTGTCTGTCTGTCTGTCTGTCTGTCTGTTTGTCGAAGTCCTCCAGGACAGATGGGCTCTGCTGAGTTTGGAGACTTCTAGCTTTGATTCTAGTTCCTTCCTGGGTGAGCTTCTTAGGCAGAATAGGTGGAGGAGCTTGGGAAAGGAAGGAGGGGGTAGGGGAGAGGAGAGGAAAGGGGGATGGGAGGAGAGGGGCTCTACCTTTGATTCCAGCGTCTTACCTTTGGAGGCTTAGTGTGTCTGGGGCAGAACTCTAGTCAGGGACATTGATGGACATGGACAGACTCCTAAACTGTCCTCCTCACGTTGCATATACTGGGTAAATGACCTACTCCTTAGCGCGTGTGCGTGTGCGTGTGTGTGTGTGTGTGTATTTCAAGGTTTTGAGACAGTCCTGCTATGTGGCCTGGGTTGGCCTCGAATTTATGAGCCCCCTGCCTTAGCCCCGAGAGCTAGGATTACAGGTGTGAACCATCAGGCTTTCCTGGCCTCCTTTTGTGGGGCTCTTGGATTTCCCTGATCTCTACTCACCTTGTTTTCTCTTTTCTGGGGGGCCTGTTGATCTCCATACTGTCCAGTGTGAAACTACTTTCAGGTAGTGAGTGGGGTACTTGTGTCTGCAGGCGTTGGGTGACAGTCAGCATGAGGGTATGGGATACCCCTGGAAAGAGGTAACTTCATTCAGCCTCTCTTTACTTTGCTGGGTCAGTGGCCTGCATAGTCACACCTACAGGGCCACAGGACACAGGGAGTGCTGCTTGCTGGCCCTGAACTGATTAGTTTCTCTTGGGAGACAACTCAACTACTGAGCTCTCTTGCTGAAAGATTCTCCTGTCTCCTTGGCGCTGACTCTTGGCCAGTGTCCACCAGAGTCCCTAGAGGCTGACCACCCACAGCGTGGTGTTGTCTGCAGAGAGACCTGGAGTTCCGTCCTTACCTTCAGGTGGAGAGCAGGGAGGAGAGAGCTGCTCAGACTTAGAAGAGTTGGAAATGCCTCTATTGCTTTTTCTCCATATACCATATCCCAAATCCAACCTGAGCTTCTGGCCAGCTGCTAGAATTAAAGGATTAACAGCTTCCTAGTTCTCCAAGAGCTACATAGTTCAGGTCCAAAGCCACTCCCTGTGGCTCGGCAATTGTTTCCGAAGTCACCTTGGAATCTGCTTCTCTTATCTCTGAAGACCTCACCAGTAACTGCCCAGTGTCCAGCAAGTGGGGAGAACCCCAGGTAAAATCCGTTAACAGCTTTCTCATCCAGTTCCTAAGGGCATGGTGCCAGTAGGTACACCTCAAAAGCCTTCTAAAACCAACTGAACCTTACAGAGGCCCAGGTGTCCTCCTGGGCCCAGCTCTACAAAAACTCAAATGCTAGGTTCCTCATGATGGGCAAAGGCTGGAGGAGAGACACCTACTTGCTGAGAGAGAACCTGTGGAGAAGTAGGACTTGGAGTGTACATTTTGTGTATGAGCATGCGTGTGTGAGTGTGTGTGAGTGTGTATGTGTGTGTAAGAGCTTGTCTGTATGCTCGTGTGAGCATGTGTACATGTGTGAGCATATGTAAGTGTGTGCATGTGTGAGCTTATATGTGTGAATGGTTATGTGGGTAAGGGCATGGTGTATGTGTATGGGTGCACATTTGTATAAGCTTGTGTGTGTATGTGTGTGCACATTTGTATAAGCATGTGTGTGTGTATGTGTGTGCACATTTGTATAAGCATGTGTGTGTATGTGTGTGCACATTTGTATAAGCATGTGTGTGTATGTGTGTGCACATTTGTATAAGCATGTGTGTGTATGTGTGTGCACATTTGTATAAACGTGTGTGTGTATGTGTGTGCACATTTGTATAAGCATGTGTGTGTATGTGTGTGCACATTTGTATAAGCATGTGTGTGTATGTGTGTGCACATTTGTATAAGTATGTGTGTGTATGTGTGTGCACATTTGTATAAGCATGTGTGTGTGTATGTGTGTGCACATTTGTATAAGCATGTGTGTGTATGTGTGTGCACATTTGTATAAGCATGTGTGTGTATGTGTGTGTGTGTATGTATGTGTGTGTGTGTGCGCGCGCACATGGACTTCCTGGGCAAAAAGGAACAGAATGAACCCTGGCTGGGCCGTTAGCTTGGCAGCAAAGAGACTCCAGCAATGGTACACTATACTTCTGCCAGTGGCCTCTGGTAGGCAAAGTGGCAGAGGTACAGATGAATCAGACACAGCATGTCTGCAGGCCTGGGATGTTGGTGACAAATGTTTTCATCTTCATGAGGAGGGGGCACAGCAGACATCACTCCATATGGGTGAACCTAGAAACCTAGACTATCATTTGCTGGTGACAGTGCCCTTCATGGGACATAGGCACCTTCCTCTGACGAATGGCCTCTGCCTGGGAACTTGCTGAGACTCTGTGCAGGTGTGCTCTCAGATGCTGGAATCCCTTGACACCGTGTCGCTTCATCTAGCTACGGCTGACAAATGACATTCTCCCCCTCCATGCATCTAGGAAAGATGGCTTTCAAATATTTCTCAGGACTAAGCGAGGAACAGCTTTTCTGATTCTATTCTAGGGCCTCACCAGGCTAGACTACAGGAACCATGTCAGCACTTAACTCCCCTCCAAGGTGGGCAAGCAGATGTGTGAGTAGTGTCAACTGTCCTGACCTCCAAACATGGCCCTCTGTACCACTCACGTCTCCAGACCCACCCAGGAGCCTGAGAGGCAGGAAGTCTTAGGTCTGGCAGCCTCTTCCTGCCTGCAGATGCTATTGACCTGACCTTGTTTCTGTGCATGCTTAGTTCTGGCTGATGCAGCTAGGTTGTCTGAAAGACAAATAAGAAAAGGTTAGTTTGTCTGGATGCACCTGTAATCTCAGCGCTCAGGAGATTGAGGGAGGATGACCATGAGTTCTAGGCTAGCTTGGGCTAAATAGCAAGGTCTTGTCGAAAATTTAAAAAGGTAAAAGAAAGGGCTAGTTTATATCTTGGGAACTCCAAACAAGGTGGTGGTACAGATGGTTTATTTATAAAGCAGTCCCCTGAGTATGGTTGGGCAGGAAAGGAGGGGCCGCCACGCACTGCACATAGTCCACAAAAGAACTCAAGGGGAGCTGAGGGACTGTGGCTATAGTGCATGCTACAGGTACCCCATGAGGGGGCAAGCAGACCCAGTGACCTGTCCCTTGCTTTGCAGAGTCTAAAGTGGCACCTCACACCTGGCCCTGGAGTAGCAGTGTGTGGCTGCTTATGCCCAAGAGTCCCAGGCAGGAAAGTCCAGCATCAACTGTAGTGGCTTCTCCTTGGTCACATTTCTGTGTCCCTTTGGTTGAGATGTTGGGATAGTGAAAAAGGCAGGTTACCCAAGACTGGGCCCTGCTGACTGTCTTTTGGTTGCACTCTATGTTACTGATCTGTCAGGCTCTGTGACCCTCGGGTCTGATGATCTCCTGTATGGGATTTTCTTCCCTAAGCAAATCTGTCTGTTCACAAATCCTCTGATTACAAAACTCTGCCATTAGCCAAGAGCAGTGGTATCTGGGGTTCAGGATAGGACAGGTACATTACTGTGGTGTGAACTTAAAATGTCTCTCATAGGCATGTACACTGGATGCTTGCTTCCCAGCTGGTGGTGCTATTTGGGGATGTTCCAGAAACTTTAGGGGCCTATCTGGAAGAAGTAGGTTACTGGAGGTGGGTTTCAAGGGCTATGTTGTCCACCTCTGCTTCCTGGATGCTGTGCTTGAGTTTCTCTTCTTCACCCTCTCTGGAGGCACACCCCCCAGTACTCAGGAGGCTGAGGCAGGAGGATTCCTAGTTTGAGCCAACCCAGGCTACATAGTAAGATTTTTGTTTCTGAAACATAACAACACAAAATGTTTTCCTGGGCTGGGGATCTAGCTTATTAGGTAGAGTGTTTGCCTAGCATGCAGAAAGCCCTGGGTTTGACCCCCAGCACCATACAGAAACAACAACAACAAACCAGGTAAACCAAGCAAACAAAAACAAGTGTAGTAACACATCCCTGTAGTCCCAGATCTCAGGAGATGGTAGGAGGGTCAGGAGTTCAGAGTATCCTTGGCTATTTAGCAAGGCCATCCTGGGCTACAGGAAAACCTGCCTTAAAACAAGCAAACAAACAACCCCTCCCTCCAGTTTTTCCTGTTAGGCTTTTGATCACAGCTGTGAGAAAAGAGGCAAAGCAGAAACAGAGTGAGGTGTCACTGTCCACCTCCCTGCGAGGTGTGACCCTGGGCCCCTCACATTGGTCTCCATGGTCTTATTATATCCATCTGAAGATAGATGCATCATGGATGGGCAGCAGGAAACATGAGGACCCATGGGACTGGACCAGAGCTGGATACATCTGTGTGTTCACCTACATATAGGTTGAGACAGATGCATGCAGAGATATCCACAGCTGCACATACACACAAGAGGTAGATTGTATATATATATATATATATATATATATATATATATACACTCTGCATACTGAACAGCTTTCTATCACTGTGATAAAATACCTGAGAAATCCACTTACAGAGGGAAAGATTTAAGTGGGCAAAAGGGCTTGGTAAAAATGGTGCCTAACTTGGTGGCCTGAATTTGATCCCCAGTGTCCACATGCTGGATGGAGAAAACAAATTCCTGCACATTGTTCTCTGACTTCCACAGGCACTTGCCCATGCACATATGTACACACCCAGCTGCACAAAACAAAGTCTAAAATCCAATTTTGTAAATGGAAAGGTTTACTTTGTCCCATGGTTTCAGGTGAACTTGTTTCTGGGGCCTGTGACAGGGCAGAATTAGTAGCATCCGGTCTGAGAGGGGGTAGGGGGAGGGGGGAACCACGCTCCTTAAACCAGGTCTTTAGTGACTGATCCCTGCAAAGCCATGTGCCTTCCAGTAGGCAGTTTAGCTGTGAAACATTTATGGATTTATCTATGAACGTATTTGCCACCCAGATCTTCCTTCCTTCCCTCCTTCCTTCCCTTCTTCCTTCCTTCCTTCATTTCTTCCTTCCTTCCTTCCTTCCTTCCTTTAAAGTGAAGTGAAGGAGTGTGTATCATAGCACATAGAGATCAGAAGACAACCCCTGGGAATCAGTTTTCTTCTCCACCATGTGTGTTCTGAGGCTCAAGTTCTGGTTATCTGTCTTGCTGAAGCACGTTTTCCCTGCTGTGTATCTTATCTCACCAGCCCCAGATCTTGGTTTCTAATGTCATTCTCAACAACAGGAACCAGGCTCATTGGAGAAATGATGGAATCTAGGGTAAGATATATACAAGATGAACCTGGTATATCTTACAGTGTTAGAAAGTGGGAGGCGCTCAAATATGTGTGTAGACACATATACACATGTCAGTGCACATACACATGAATACACAAACATGTATAAATGCACTTGTGAACACATAAGCACACATGCAGGAGCTATACATACCAACATGCATATACATGTAAACATCCCCATGTACATGAACATATGCACACACATACTGTAATATATTTACATCATAAACATGCACATGAATATACTTGTAAACACATACATACCAACAAACATATACATGTGAGCACATGAGCATGCACACATAAACACTGCATATACATGAGTATACAAATGAACACATAAGTATGTGAGCACACATATTCACACTGATGGGATGTTCAAAGCTATATTAAATGGCCTCTAAGGACAAGTCTGGAACTATTTGGAAAACAAATTAAGTGTGGAATTGTATTGCAGCCCAAATCATGAGATAAATATCCACAAGCCCATGGTGGTATGAATAATTTCACAAAATAACTGAGTGAGGGTCCTGATGCTGTGCAGGGTTTATATGGTTCAAATAGCAATTTGCTCTTTAGAAGTGGGCTTGGATTCCCACTTATTGGGTGTGGGCTGCTTAGACTGACATCCTTCCAAATTACACTTGAGTGTGGAGAAATATGACCTTAACCAAGTGAGCAAGGTCAATGCCAATAGCAATCAATCAGTTGTATTGATAGCATGAGATAGTAAGGATGGCATTTTGGCCCTGGTCCTTTCCCCAGGATCCCATGACCCCAGTCTCATGGTGAGAAGCTAATGTGACAAGAACACCTGAAAGAGCATTCTACTAAATGCCTGAGCAGTTCTGAAAGGGCCTTGAAAACAAAGTGAGTCTGAGGAACTCAGTCCAGAAGAGCCTAAGGGAACAGAACAGCTCAATGCCCCAGGTGGGACTCTACATAGAAAAAGGACACTGGGTAAAAGCTAAGGAGATTTGAACAGAGTGTGTGTTGTAGTTACACACCCATGTTGGCTCTGGATGGATGAGGCATGTATTGCCAAGGGGTAAGGTCCTGATCTGCTGCTGTGTGGGATACCTTCCTTGTTGCTGTAATGAAATCCTCGACAGAAGAAAGCGAAGAGAGATTTCTTTTGGATCATGGTTTCAGAGAGTTTATTCCACGACACTTGGCCCCATGTGTTTGGGCGGAGCAGCATGGTGATGGACGTGTGGGGAGGAGGAACAGGGCAGAGGGCAGATGCGTGAGAAGGGAAGAGGGTGGACACACACCCTGAGAACAGACCCACTGGCCCGAGGCCCTCTTCCTCCAAACCCTCACCTCCTATCTCTCGACACCTCCCAATAGTGTGATACTAGTATGAAGCCACTGATAATGCATCTACTGATCACGTCAAAGCCCTGTGTCAAGTCCCTCCTGGCTCTGGTGATGTAAATGTCTTTGGAAAGCTCCTATAGACACACAGAAGAGAGTGTCACCCATCCAACAGGTGTTTCCTAATACCCTCAAGCCGATGCTCAAAATCAACTGCCATTCTTTACTGCTTTTTGGGAAGTCTGCAGCTAACTATTCTGACTCGGTCTCTTTATAAACAGGTATCCTCCTCTTCAGGTACAGCTAAACCTCTGACAAAAGGATCCTGGCTTAGAGCTAGGGAGCTGCTTTCTGGTTATTGTGTGACTCTAAGCAAGTCACACCCAGTCCTTTATAGCTCAGTTTCCCCACTTGTCAAGTGACAAGATTGAATTGCCACAGTTTTGCCTCGATGGTCCATACTTCCTTTGCATCCTGCTTGGTCAGGTATGGCGCCTTCTGACACAGATGGACCTAGCTGATGGCACTTTTTGCAATGGAGGAGAATTACATTCCCAGCAGTTGGCCAGAGGCCACCTTCTCTGTCATCTGCCCAGCTGGGCCTTTCCATTCCTAGAAATATCCCAAGGCTTGCCTGTTCTTCTTGATGGTGCAAGCAAGCAGACATAGCTTTTAATACTCTGTTACCCAGGGACCCAGAATAAAAATTTAACAACTCAGAAGCTGCACATCGAAAGATCTTCTTTCTCCTGAAGATTCTCAGAAGGGTAGTCAAATGAAATTGCAGAAATAAATATGCACCTTCCTCATTTTTGATGAGTGATCATTGCATATAGCCCAGCTAGCTAAGTGTGTGAGCACTCTCCTTAGTGGGACAAGAGACCCTTGTGAAGTATCTGGCTTTGGGGCTTTGCAGCCCTGTGTGTGCTTCGCAGACACCAGGTCACACACTTTACAGAATTCACCACGTGCTGACCTATTGTATAAAGCCAGAGAACAGGCCAGGACACAGAAAAGGAATCACTTTTTTTCTATTTTTTCTTTTAAAATTAATTGTTTTTTCCCCTGTGTTATATATGTGAGTATGGTATAGTTCCCTCTGTGTGTGGATATGCATACCCTACACGGGCAGAAGCCAGAAAGGGATGTTGGGTGTCCTGCTCTATGACTCTGTCCGGTTCCCTTGAGATGGGGTTTCTCATTGAACTTGAAGCCAGACTGGAGGCCAGAGAGCCCCATTCACCTTCCTGTCTCTGCTTCTCTGGTGTGCTGGGGTTACAGACGTACATAGCTACACCCATCTTTTTTATGTGGGTACTGAGGACTTGAACTTGTGTCTTCACATTTGCATAGTAAGTGCTCTTGTCTGCTGGATTCCATCTGTTGTGAGCTTGTGCAGGTCCTGTGCATGCTGCACAGTCTCTTGTGAGTTCTTATGTTGCACCCACCTTGCTGTGATGGGAGAACATGTTGCTTTGAAGCCACCAGTCTGTTCTGCCTCCTCCAGTCTTTCTGCCTTCTTTTCCACACAGATTCCTAAGCCTCGAAGGGATATGATCTAGAAACTCCATTTAGGGTGACCACTCCAAAGTCTCTTATTCTCTGCACATTGGCCAGTTGGGCAGGGGGGTCTGTTAACTTCCATTTACTGTGAGAAGAAGCTTCTCTGGTGATGGCTGAGCAATGCACGGATGTATGGGTACAGCAGTATATCATTAGGAGTCATTTTATTGCTGTGTCCATTTAGGAAAATAAGAGTAGTAACTTCTCTACCAGGGTTGGCAACAAGCCAGCCTCAGTGATGGTGTCAGATACAGATTCTATTTTATTCCTGTCTCATGGCTGGGAAATCCAGGCCTGCCTAAGGTTGGCACACCAAAGTCACCTGGCCCCATTTTTCACCTAAGAGACCCAAATTGGAATTTCTGGGATGCATCCCTGAGCCTTGTCCTCAAGTCTTCTTTGACTACCTATAGGAACTAACTGTTTAAGGAAAAATGAGGATAAAGATTTTCTCACAACCAGAAAAAAAAAGAAAGAAGGAAGGAAAAAAAATCCACCACAAATCCCCAAAACTGTTAACTGGAAAACATTCCAAGATCAACACATTTTAATTCATTAATTAATACAGCTAAAAGGCATTTTTCATATTAGACTTATTAAAATCACTTGTATGTAAGTGTTTTTGAGCCCACATTTTCCGATGCTGGGTGTTTTTCTAAAGTGTTCTAGTCATGTTATGCAAATGCCTATTTAAATTACCAAGGGTATTTGTTTTCTATTTCTACTCTGTAAAACATAATTTTAATACAAGTTATTTGTGAAATGCACATTGGAAAAAAGAAAATAAGATTTGAGATGGCATTTCTATGATAATTTTATTGCAAATGTTGACCATGTTTTTGTATTTGTTGGCAAAAGGTAATGTGAAGTATACATAAGACATATTTCTGGGCTTTATCGTCGTATGTGAACTAAATTAGTAAAACAGAATTTGCTTCATTTTTGAACCTGAGGCAGGGCAGTTCATCAGCTAGGAAGCATGTTTTCCAAGGTCTGTGACAGCCATGCAGTACTAGCCAAGCCTTGAGACATCACAGGGGTTTGTGCTCCCCATGCACTTGAGCAAGATCTCTGACATCTGCAAACTGTCTGAATGACATTTGAGGCAGAAACACGGGCCTTTGCAGAGATCATCGATGTTCAGCTTGAAGCAGGGCAGGGCGCTGAGCAGGGGGTATGACCAGGGTCTTTACAGTGTTCTTACACTGGGCAAGGGCTCTGGGAGGGTCCTCTTCATAGATTTTCCTAAAATGTGTAGTCTTCCTACTTCCAGAACCTTGTTTATACACATACATCTCTGATGTCATATGATGGTATTGAGGGAGGGGGAACCTGGAGAACAAACGGTGAATTATTGTTATTACGAAGCCTCTTGGAAGCCAAGATGATAGGGGAGGGGAAACATGGACTGTTGTCATCCATCAGTCAAAGATATTCACTTCTTGGGAGGAAGAACAGTTCATTCAGTCCTTGTGGAATCTACGGAGAGCCTTCAAAGAAAACAAAGACACTGAGGTATACCCCTCACTGGGGGATTCTAGGCAGAGACTCTACCACTAAGCCATAATCCCAGCCCCTCACTGGGGGATTCTAAGCAGCAATTCTATTGCTGTCATCGATCCAGTCCTATTTTTAGCTTTTATTTTGAGGCAGGATATCATCAAGTTGCTTAGCCATGATGTGGATCCTCCCATCTCATCTTGCCCAGTAGCTGGTATGCAAGGGTGGGCCATTAGGTCAACTTCACTATAAGTTCTTACAGTGAAGTGATGGCATGTGTGTTGAGCCTAGGTCCAGCTTCTGTCTCCACTGAGGCTAGGGAACATGAGCTAGAGAGTGGGGATGTCAAAGCATATGCAAAGGTCCTATCACATGCCTACATGCAGCTGGTGTATGGGTATTCAGAAGACTGTATTGTGGGCCTATGGATGGCACAGACCACCTTGTAAAATGCTTTATGCGAAAGAGTCCATTAAAGCTGTGTCGAATGGTTATCCATATCTGCCTTCAACCTCATTTCATGGAAGAGGCACTGACTTAGAGAAGCTCAGTGACTTGCTAAAGAATGCAGACAGAGCACGTGGTTCAGTTCTTAACCCTCTCTGTGTCTAAGTCAGGTGACACTAACTCCATAGCTCTTTAGTAATCTGCAGTGAATGCCAGGCCCCTTGAGTACACACAACTCCATCAGTGATTTTTTGTATCTCTGTGACAAGATGCCTGACAGAGACAAAGGGAGATGTCTGTTGGCTCAGGGTCTCAGTCTCTGCCTGGTGCTGGGGTCCTGTGTCCAGGCATAATGTCATGAAGGGATGTTGAGAAAGATAATTGTTCACTTCATGAACAGAAAGCATAAATCCTTAGCTTCGCCACAAAAAATCTGGGGATGACCACATCCATACCTGTAACCATAGTGCTGTGGGAGGTTGAGAAACAAATGCACCTCACATGCACCTTTTTAAAAAGTGCTTGCAGACTTGAGTTTGAGTTCCCATGTAAACAGCTGGTCATGATGGCTTGCTTGTATTCCTAGTGTTGGGGAGTCAGAGAGATCAAGTCTGAGGCTCTCTGGCTGGTCAGTCCAGCCTTATCAGTGAGCCCCAGGTCCCAGAGCAAGACATTGTTTCAAATGTCAAGGTGAACAGCACTTGAATAACACCCCAGATTGATCTTGGATCTTCACATACAAGCACACACATGTACACACATATATACAAACATGCACATATGCAAAATAAAACCCTATGGCTGGTGTGTAGAAAAAAGTAGGAAACCAGTGTAGATCAGGGGTGAGAGTACCAGAGAGCAAGATGAGAGAAGATACACAGTCTGGGATGCACCAGAGAGCCAGTCCTTCAGGGATGTGCTGATGCAGGTGTAGAGAGAGGAAAACAGAAATGAGAGCAGGTGTAGCCTGGGCTACTGGATTAGGTACTCCAAGGGCCTACACTGGGAACTGCCTGCCAGAACTGATGAGGTAAAGAGATCAGGCAAACTCGGTGACATGGCATGGTCCAGAGTTGGGTTTGCCGTGGCTGTGACTGTAAGAAAGGTTCATGTTCCAGAGCAACGAGAAAGCCATTTGCCCGTGAGGAGCTGGGAAATGTCTGATGGAGGAGATGTCTGAGCTGATCCTGGCAGGATGAGTCAGCAGTGATATATGAAGACAGAGGATGAGTGTAGGTTAGGGGTGTGTGTGGGTATATGTGTGGGGGGTGGAAGTGTGATAGGAATGGACAGGAGATGGGCAGTGTGCCAGCATGGCATGCAGTGTGAGAAGCAATCTGGGCTTGGGGATGATGATGCCTCAGGTTTCTGCCAAGGTCTAAGACACAGGGGTGAGGAGATCAGACTTAATTCTGAAGGTCAAATGCAGGCCCAAGTCTGTCAGATCCATGGAGATTAGAAGGGGCTGTGAGTAGAAGCCCAGATGAGGCCTAGCAACACCTGGCCATCTGGGTGGGCTGTGTTTTGAAGCCAGTCCTGAGAAGCTCCAGTGTAGGTATCAGGAAGCAGACCACAGGCACTCCTTCTAGTGATGGAGAATTCTAGGGCAGACGGAAGCCTCTGAAGCCACCCACTCCCCTTGACTGTAATCCTGAGGGTCTTTTCTGCCACGGCCTTCTATTCTGTTTGCAGCCTTTCTCTCTTCCCACTTGGTCCTTTTGTCATTCTGCAGACTCATGTTCACTTACACCCTGAAGCCATTTCATCTGCTGCTTCCCCAACCAGAAGGCTTCCTTCTCCACTTCTTATAGCTAGTTCACATCTTCAGGTCTTTGCTGTACCAGCCAACAGGCTGTCCTGGGGCTCTTACCATCCTGGCCCTGCTCTGTCCTCTTTCTGGCACTTATCATGGACTTTGGTGACACTGTCTCTTTGCCCATGATGCATCTCCTGCTTGCCCAAACCCAAAGGGAGCCTCAGACCCACAAGAGCTTTTCTACTCTGGACACTGCTATGCCACCAATGCTGGGCACGAGAGAAGCAGCCTGTAAAGTTTGCTGAGTGAATGCTTCAGGTGACCCTTTGGTAGAACTGGGTGAACAATACACTTCCTGATTTGGTCTGCAGGCCTGGAGGCCCGGAGCCCTCTGGAATGTTCCCTCAGTGGGGGTAGGAGGGAATGGATCGGCTGCCACCCCTCTGGTCTCAGCAGCAGGAAGACCGGTCATGTTCTGGGTTTTCTTTTTTTTTTTTTTTTCTTTTTTTGTTCTAATTGGCTTGATATGATCATGAAAAGCATCTGAAAATTGGACATCTGGAAATGTTTCCCTCCCATTTATGACTTTAAACAGCCCCGGAGTTTGGAGTTGCTCTTAAAATTAGATTCTCCTCACTAAAAGAAATAGGAGGGGAAAAAATCACCATGAACCCACTGTCGCATATTTTCAAGGAGACCCCACAAGGTCATGGCCAGGCCTTGGTCTGTACAAATTGGTGGCTGTGTACCCCACAGTCCAGACAAAACCCAGAAACATCCAGAACCAGGGTTGGCCGGCATGCAGTCACAGAATCAGGAGGGGGAAGATAAATTAAGATGAGTGTATCATGCAGTTACACATTAACCACGCCAGTGAGAAAGGGTAGCGACTGTTCAGATGGCCTGGACTGAAATATACTGAGGTTAAAATACAGGGTAACTTTACAAATCACTAATAATTTCTGTGCCTTTCACTGCAATAACATTGATTTAATTCATTAGATTCCTTTCGAAATCTATATTTCAGTTTTAGAGTTGTCAGATTCTGTTAATGACAATTTCACCCCATCTGTTCCAACATGAAAATGAGGCTCCTCGAAGCCGACAAGACAGATCTCCAGGAGTCGAGGAGGAAGCCGTCTTAAAGGTATTTCACTTGGATTGGTCCTCACTGGTGATTCACGCTCTTGAAGCTGCCCATGGAAAAACCTCCCATGGAGACCCACTGAAAGGCTGACCCCACTCCCCACAGCCTCCCTCTGCTCCTCCCCAACAGGCTGACCTCACCCCCCCAACCTCCCTCTGCTCCCCAACCCTTCCACTCTCCTCTAATCTTAGGGCCCACGGTGTCACCCTCAAGTCATATTGGGGAAATATTCAAAGCTTTCCCTCCTGTTCTTTTATTTTTTTTAATGACAGAGCAATAATTCTGGGTGTCAGCATAGCCGAGTCCCAGAGGCTGTGATCAGAATGAAAATGGTTTGCTGTAATTTGGCCATTCAAACCATCCTATTACAGTAAGTCATTTCCGTGTGCCCAGCGAGCTTCTGTCGTCCTGCGGTGGAGGGGGGGGAGTATCTGGGTTCCCAGTTCTGGAGAAACATGAAGCCATCCTCCAGCCTGCCAGCCCGCACATCTGCCAGTTTCCTGCAGAAGATGGTTTTGAATGAGTGAGTGAAGAATTCATGCAGATCTAGGTAGCACATGGTGGTTTCGAAGGGCCTATCTGGGCTGGGCATGGCCTCCTGTCTTTAAGAGCACACATATTTCCTGTAGAGGAGATGAGGCCCTTGCCTATCCACAAGTGGAAGAGGCATTTTTGACCCTGCATTGATACATATGTGACCAGGGATGACCTTCCCCTAATTGCCATTATGGAAAAATAAACCTACTGTTAAATGAGACATGGTATGGAGTACATGACCCACGGAACCTTCTAGAAAAATACGTAGGCATTAAAACATATATGGAATTAGGCTGATCCTCAAAGTTAATATTCACCATATGTATTTATATTCAACACAACTCCAACAAAATTGAGTGCTGCATTACCGCTCCGACAAAGGGGAGATTGCCTCTCACACAGCTGACATTAAGTTGAGTTACTGCTGTACTGTAGACTCCCCAGAAAGTCGGGAGACAGTTGAGAAAATTAGGCCGAAAATCCTCCTTGTGGATCTGCTGCTTAATTTCAAATACAAATTAGGGGAACTT
The DNA here is from genome assembly GCA_004025045.1 of Sigmodon hispidus. NCBI lineage: Eukaryota > Metazoa > Chordata > Mammalia > Rodentia > Cricetidae > Sigmodon > Sigmodon hispidus. The sequence continues at coordinate 21,379 of PVIH01002350.1, read as the reverse complement.
TAACGTTTCCCATGTCATACCTTGAGCAAATTAAAAATCAACAAAAATATTAAGGTCCTATGTTACCTGTTCAAGTGTACAGAATGTATAAAAACTTTAATCAAAGACTCAGGTTTGCTCAGTTTTAAATTGTGTTAGTTTAATAGTTTCTTTTTTGCTGTTTATATTAATGACATATTCCTTTCTAAATGCATTGCTGGCTGGGAAGCTATCATACTTCCAAGGTTGAATGAATGTACTTCTATTCATGATTTCTTAATAATATCTCTTTCTATTAAATTCCCCCTTCTTTCCCTATCTCTTTTTTTTTCTCCAAAGGTTGAGGTGTTCTACAGTTTTCAGTGACACTGAGGGTCATATACTCATAGGTCCCCGCTGACTCATTTCAGCCTGCTTCCCACCAGGAAAGGCAGAGCTAGGCTCCACATGCCCAGCATTTGCCTAGCACAGACCAAAGGTTCTGTCACTGGGGAAGATGTCTGCATTTGCTCTTTTTACAGAAGAGGTTGCCTTTGCATCTGATGAGTTGGATAGGCACTCACTTTTCTCAATTTGGGAGGTTGAGCCTCTGGCATTGTGCACGGCAGGGTCAAGGCCTGAAGGACTGCTGGGGGCCAGGTGGAGAATGTTCAGCTTCAGAATTCCTTCAACACCCGAGTCACTGAAAACATTTGAACCATGCTTTTCGTTTCAGCACTGAGAGGTGGAGGCTGGAGGATCAGGAGTTCAAGGCCAGGCTGGGTTATATAGTAAGTTGAAAGCTGACTTGTGCTATACAGCACAGCCTTGTCTAAAAAACTAAGGACTTGAGAAGGCTGGAGAGATGGCTCAGATGTTAAGAGCACTGACTGTTCTTCCAGATGACCTGAGTTCAATTCCCAGCAACCACATGGTGGCTCACAACCATCTATAGACATCTGGTGCCCTCTTCTGTATACTGTATACATAATAAATAAATAAATCTTTTAAAAAATTAAGGACTGAAAAGACAACTATTTCATTTTCTCTCCAACTGGGAGTCTAAACTTTGAATTTTTATGTCTGTATATTTACCTTGGGATATCTACAGAGGTCAGGAAGCCAAGAAAGGCCCGTGAGAGGAGGTAAACACTAATATAAGGGAAGAGGTGATGATATTGGGGTTAAAGGTTTCAGTGGGGATGGGTGGAGAGATGGGGGAGAGGAGGAAGGTAAGTTGGATAACTAAGGATGTATAAAAATTATTATGGAAACCTATTACTTTGTAAACTAATTAAAAACACCATTAGGGCTTGGAGACATAATGCTGTAGTGAAGAGTTTTTACTACCCTATCAGGGGACCAGAGTTCAGATCCCAGCATCCACGTCAGGAAGATCATAAGAGCTTTTAGCTCCAGCTTCAAGGGATCCAATACTCTAGCCTCCATTGGCACACACACACACACACACACACACACACACACACACACGCATGCACGAGCACAAACCCACATGCCACATTATCAAATTGCTTTCTGGATATTGATGTTTAGATCCCTAGGTCTGTGCTACTCTGAACCTCAATCAGAGAAGCTTTTTGCAGTGGGCAGTAAGTAGTTAATTTAGGACTTATAAGTGGTCAAAGTGTTGGAAATAAGTAACTGAGTACTCAGACTTAACTGGAACAGATATATCAATCCTCTCTCCCACTCACCCAAGGCTTGGGGCCATAGCAGAAGAGGTTATGAAGAGACTGTAAGAGCCATAGGGTGGAGGCAGAGCTGTGAAATGCTGTTTTCTGGACGCAACATGGTTACTGTACTCATGAACTCACTGCAGCTATGGGTCCCTGTGTAAGACCTGCACAAAATAAAGCCAAACAAAAGTCCAGCATAGATGTGGGAGGACCTCAGAAGCCCCATCCCCAGCTGAGGACTATGGTCAGTTTATGGCTGCTCAGGGAGAGAAAAGTCATTTTTCTCCAGGAGTGTAACCACTGGTAGGCTGCCGAGACTTCAGTGGATGTCCCTATACCCATGTGCACATGGGGCAGCTGTAATTATTCTTATTGGATCATTAAAAGGAAGGGGAGATGAAGTTTGGAGCAAGCATCTTGGGAGGATCTGGGAGGAGGTAATCATTATAAATCATGTTGTCATAAAATACATATTTTACATGTATGAAATTCTCAAAGAACACATAAAAAATATATTTTAAAAATTCTAAGGCTGGAGACATAGCCTAGTGGTCGAGCACTTGCCTAGAATCTTCCAGTGAGGGACTGAGGACTTGGTTCATGGGTAGCATACCTGTTTAGAATCTCCCAGTGAGGGGCTGGGATCTATGATTCAGAGATAGAGTGCTCGCCTAGCATGTATGAGACCCAACACACAAAAAGACAGAGGGAGAATGTAAGAGAGAGAAAGAGAGAGCTTTCCCCACACTGACTGACTGCTGTCTGCCTGGGGGCTCCTTCCGGCTGTGACCAGCTGTGAAATGCAGCTTCTACAGCCTTCCAAGCTCACCCCAGACTTTTAATTTTGTCCAAACTAAAGCTGACCTTTCTTATTTTACAAAATTGATCAGCTGTCAAGGTTCAGCATAGGGAGGAAGAGGGAGTCACAAGTTATTCAAGGGTCATTTGAAGAATTCCCTGGGTGCAGGAGGCTTTAACTTGCTTGCTCTGGACTTTGGCAGATAATGCCAAGTAGGGGTCCTGCTCCTTCGTGAAAATAGAACTGTGTACAGTGGCTATAAGGAATCTTCATGATCCAAGACTGTTCTCAACAGGATGTAGCCTATCTTTTGGTTCATGTGTTTTGTTTGTTGGATTCTGATTCAGGGTCTTGCTATGAGCCCAGACTAGTTTGGAGCTTCCAATCCTCCTGAATCTACACCTGGCCCAACTGTTTTAATATAAGAAAAGCTCATTTCACCTATAAAATGTACCTACAAATTCATGTTAATTTCCTGTGCATTTAGTTCTGTAAAATGAGGTACATGAGTCTAGTCAATTTATAACCCTCATGCCACAGAATACCAGGGACTGGGATAATAAGCTTATGCTACCATGCCTATCTAGTCTCGATATGACATTATATGTGTTCTCGGTATTTCCCATGATCCAGTCCAAGCAAGGACATCTCCACTCTAGAGGATGCAATACAGCCCATACTTCTGGCACTTGGTGACTGTCTTAATTTTGCTTTCCTATTTATGTGATAAAAATATCTGGAGAAAAGCAACTTAAATGAAAGAGGGTGTTACATGCAACCTTGCCAGCAAGGAAAGCACAACACCCAGATCTGGACCTTTACAACCCAAATAAGGAGTTGTTTATCAACAGAGAGCACTCACCCACGGAGGGGGGGGGGATCAGCACCATCTTTAGGGTGCAGCAGCAGGCAGCTCTCTACAAGAGGGTTCCTTTTGGCTCACACAATTCAAGGGCATAGAGCATCACAGGGACATCAAGGTACCAGAAGATGGCTAGTTACATCACATCCACACCCAGGAAGAAGAGAGTCATGAATGTCGCTATTCAGCTACCTTTTCTTGATTTTCTACAGTCTGGGATCTCAGCCCAGGGAGTGCCACCACCCACAGTGGTTGGCTTTTCCTATTTCAGTTGAGGCACATTCTTGTAGATATGCTTAGTCTAGATAAATCTCTCACAAGGGCTTGTCTCCTAGGTGATTCTGTATCTCATTAAGTTGACACTTGAGATTAATCATTCCAACAACGATTGACCTAGAAAGAACTTGGTACCTGGCTTTACTTCAACCTTGTTTTCCTTCATCTCCAGAAAGGGAAGGAAGGCCAAAGATTTGGTTCATAGACCAGAGAAGCATGCTTTCAGTGTGTACCAGGACCGTCAGACCAGAGAAGGGAGGTGACTATACTGCTGTAAATGAGACTCCTTCCCTACCCAGAGAATGAATGCGGCCCCAAGATGCATGAGGCAGGGATCTGTCCAGTTAGAGGCTCTTCCCCTTCATATGCTTTTCCCAAGTGACTACAAAATACCTTAGCTCTTGAGTGAAATTGGTTTAGGCAACAATTCATCTCTATCTGTGCAAGGAGGGGATTTGAGCTGTGTCTCTCCAAGCCAGTGGCGATGAGATTAGGGCTTTGCTAATCAACTAGAAAGATTACTGGATGTGAAATCTTTACCTGTTTAAGAAAATGATATAATATATTTCAAACAAATTAATTCCATCTGGCCCTGTTACAGCCCATAATCAGCTATGTTATGCAAATAGTTATCTTTGTGGTTGAAATCAATAACTTATTTTCTTCTGTAATAAAGAAAAACGGGAATAAGTTTTTATTAATTATGACCAAAATGAAATCTTCTCTTGCAAGGCCATAGGTTTCATTTCATTATCATGGCTTTCCTCAGACTAGTCTCTGAAACTCTTGTTTGCCTTCAGCCTAATGCCCTCAAGGCCGCTTCTCACTATGCAAGTCTCTCAGGAAGCTAGGATGGAACCAGTATGGCTAGGGAAACCCCTGAGGTGATGGTTCATGATGGCTATGCCTGCTAGACCAGAATGCATTTGGCCTTCTCCAAGGTGTATCTGTGAGGACCACCTTATTTATACAGCTGGCTTGACCATAGTTCATCAGTACCTGCTCCAGTCATACATGAAGTTGATGACAATATTGACTATGACATGAAATCTGTGTTAATGGCAAGCAGATTGCTTTTCAGCCACAGAGAAGTATTTATGAATGTGGCTAAATCCTGTAGAATAAGTCATTTTTTTGGACCCTAAGGAATGTTTTTTGAGGCTTTGGGGGCAGTAGAACTCAGAGACATCAGTCATGTAACATTTCATCCCAACTAAGGATGTTTATACCTAGTTTATACCCACACTGTGGTCATTATCACCTTTAACTTTTCCTGCCCACATGGATGGACTGGGGACCCCTTCCAGCCTGGTAACTTCCCAGATAACTTTCTACATCAATTGAACAAACCTTCTGGAAGATGTTCCTCAGGCTTTCACTGGAGTCAGGTAGATTTTGAATCCAGACTTGAAGTCACAGACACCTGTATGTGGAGATTCACTCCAGCCTCTGTGAAGGCTGTGCTGGTCATCATTATTTTTGACCTTGTGCCATTTCATTTGCAAGGTACTTGCATTTGACAAACAGAGCTCCTTTATTCATTTTGTGATCTTCTTCCTGCCTGATATTCAGACACAAAAGAGTGCCCTGACCCAGCTCTGCCTGCCCTGGCTAGGTGCTTGGATTCTGCAAAGGCCTGTTCTACACATAAACCTGTCTTTGCTCTTCTAGTGAAGGGGCAGGGGTCTCTTAGAGTCTGTTTCCTGCAGAAAAATGCCTGTGTTGAGGCCTTGCATACAGTCACAGGATCCCTTGGAGACCAACTTGTACCTGGGTTGAACGTTGGTCATAGGACAGATGATGAGTGTTTAAGACAGCCTTTAAGGTCAATAGGGGAATGGCTTACAAGTCCCAAGTTTTTCAGGGGCCCCTGAGTTTCCTGGGCAGTCTCCTCTCCTCTTCTTGGGCAGTGGGTGGAGTCACAGCCCTCTGCTTCCAAGTGATGCCAGGCAGACATCTTGTTAATCTTCCTTCCTTCATGCAGTCTTGTTTATGTATTTCTGTGACCGAGCCTGCCAGGATGCCCAAACTGGTTGTGGACAGCTGGCCTGCTTGGCATTTTATGATGATGGCGGTTTCCCAAGGCCATAACTGTACATGCTCATGAACAGAATCAAGGGACACCAACAAGAAGGATGCACCTCCCCTGCCTGGTCCTTTGGTGGGTCGCGGGAGCACCACCCAGGCCCCTCAAGCTGCACTGCCACCAGGCTGATAGGAGGGTATACATGCAAAGCAGCTTCAGACAAACCGCTCATGCAGGCTCCTTCCAGAAGGAAGCCCTCACCCCAGGCAGAGCCTTTCAGTATAATGACACCCCCTGGGGAGATACCTTATTGTTCTTCACAGAAACAATCTCTACTGAGAAATTAATTGTTTTGTTGTTGATGGAAAAAGAAATGGGAGAAGCTATTTTAAAATAATCTCTCTTCGTAAGGGTGTTAAAAGGGCAGGTCACAGGTGGCTGTCTTCAGCTCCCACAAACTGGGGAAACCAGGCGTTATTTATGGCTGCTCTTTGCTGAATAGCTTCTGCATAGGAATGGCTTGGGAGTGCCTACTGGTCTGAGGTTGAGGCAGACATCCTCTTTTCAGGGGACTAACTGCACACTCTCTGTGCCTCATTTTCTTGACTTGAAGAATGAGGAACATAATACCTTTTATTATGGGATGGCTATAAGGGTTAGATGAGATAATATGTATTCTGTTTAGCTTGGGACATGGCAGGTGTCCAGTGGCTGGCTAGTAAGAGCTGGGTTCATGGGAAGTGTTAGGCAACTTTTCGTTTCTGTGGTAGAATGCTTGAGATGGATCCAAATATAAGGAGAAAAGGATGATCTTGGCTCATAGCACCAGAGGTTTTGGTTTGTAGTCACTTAGCCTGACAGAGGAATGTGGCTCACCTATGGTAGCCAAGATATTAATGATGAGGGACGCGAGAATCATACCCATAGATTGTTGAACTGATGCCACTGTGTCCAACGGAACCATCAGGTGATGCCATAGCCTCCAGTCATGAGCTGATGAAAGATACTTAATAAGACCCAAACAGTACCAGGGAGATTCCATAGTAGACAAGATCCAGCCATCCCCTGCCATCCTCTGCAGCTCCTGGGTGTGTTGACTCATCTAGTTCTCTAGTTGCCAGACTTGGCCATCCTCCTCCCCTACCTGTTCAGGCAGTGGTTCTCAACCTATGGGTCACAGGGGTTGCATATCACATCATCTTAACAGCAACAAAATTTCAGTTATAAAGTAGCAAGAAAAATAATTTATGTTTGGATGTCACCACAACATGAGAAACTGTATTAAAAGGTCAAAGCATCACGAAGGTTGAGAATCATTGGACTAGGGTCATCTCTGTTGGTGATCAGTTCAGTCTGGGTTTATCTTCACTCTTCTTCATCCTCGGTTCCCTCCCTTAGCTGATTCAGAATGGCCGCCCCTGAGTTTCCCATCACACCAAGTACAGGCCTGAATCCATTTTAAACTTTTCGTCCACTCTCAGACACATTCAAAGGGGAACCTCGGCAGTGTCTTTTACATTTACCAAGCATCCGGGAGAGAAATCTCAATATGGATGTATGTATGTATCATTTATTTTTGCAAGTATGTATACACACCAGGTAAATGTATGGAGGTCAGAATACAATTAGAGGGAGTTGGTTCTCTTCTTCTTCCTCATGGGATTAAATCCAAGTTCCCACGCTTGGCAGCAAGTGCCTTTACCCACTGAGTCCTCTCAGTGGCCCCAGAGATATCATTAGGGTGGGGTTTTGATTAGTTTCATGAGTAAACATGGAGGACTTCAGTGGGTAGGTTTGGCATCCATGATGCTTCTGCAGTAGGCATCTGCTGGGGACAACGATATGTGGCTGTTTATCACCTGGCTCCTGCCATTAATGAACATGGGGCTGGCAGTCACAGGGAGACAGAAAGCCAAGGCCACCAGTGGGGTGGCCAAGGTAGTGTTGACTACGTTCATGAAACCTCAGTGCTGTGCCCTGCAGGGCCCCATGCTTGGTATAACCTAGTCTCAAATTTTATTTCTGCCACACTGTCTTCAGTAATGAAGGCTGAACCCAGGGCTTCACATGCTTAGCAAGTGCTCTACCACTGGGTTATATCCAACTTCTCTTTTGACTTGTTTATTTTGAGACAACTTGCCCAGGCTCATCTTCAACTCACTTTCATATCCCAAGTAGGCTTTGAACTTGTGAAACTGCAGTAGTCTCAGTTTCCTGGGGATAATAGGCCCTTACAACTAAACCCAGCTTTGAGATTCGTGCTAATCCCATGTTCAAGCATCATTTAGACGGTTGAAATCTTGTGGGAGAGGGAAAGATTGGGTGGACAAAGGGGGTGCAACACACAAGTCCTTGCTGCTCAATGTGTGCACAGTGCTCGCCAAACCCCATCCGCACAGGACGGTGGTAGACACCATACCTGAGTGTTCAACATGACTCACTGTGAGCACAGAAAAGTGAGCTCATCTATGACTGAGGCATCCCACCCATCAAGAGGCCCCACTCTGTCCATGAACTGGAAGTTGTTACTTGAAACAGGAAGAGGAGAGCAAGGCTCAAAGGAGCCCCGTCTCACTCATCCTTCTGATTAGGGTTACATCACTAAAATTCCTCACACCAACAATCACACTGTTCAAGGAAGAGAAGGCCTGGTGTCCTACAGACGGAGGTAAAAGATACTGGAGAAGGAACGGGAATAGTGGAGGAAAAGCTGAGCAGCCAAGTTAGCCCTGTGCAGAGTGCAGTAAGATTCATATCAGCTTTGAAGACAATCCTACGCATAGGGATGGGCTGTGGCTTCGTTGGCAGAGCGCTCAGGAAGCTTGTTCCAAGCCCTGAGTTCGATGACAGTATTCCATGCAGGAATGGTGCTGCATGCTTTTAATTGAAGCACTAGGAAGTTAATGCTGGAGGATTGTAAGTTTAAAGTCATCGTTGTGCCCACAGGCATCTTAAAAACAAACAAACACCACCCATCCTACAAGAAATCACATGATTTTGGTGAGTTAAACGATTTCTGTAGGTATTTGAAACTGGCATGATGAAATCTAAGCAGGGAAAGATAAAATTCATAGGAATAGGGACAAGTTCTTATATTCTTTACTGTGCATAACATGAAGCAGCGACTTAAAGACCAGGAGTGGAGGCTGAACTAAGCAATATTGGGACCTTGGGACCTTGGGACTGCCTGCTCATGGCGGGGATGGGGAGATGTGGAGAAGAGAGAAGGACCTAATGTGGTGGGAGGGGGAAGGGACCTTGAATAAGGATATACAAGGATAGAAAATGTGACTTCTTTATTCATAATAATAATAAGACAGCACAGCACACTGACAGAGGAGAGCAAAATCAAAGTGTTTTGTTTCTCAAGCCTTTAGGAGTGTTATCATCCATCTCTATGTGAACAAGGGGCTCCACATTCTTTGTGGATTTCTAGCTGTCACACAGCTACCCTTAGGTGTGGGACCCAGGAACTCTGGTTCATGGTTTCCTAAGTGTGAACAGCAGTCTCTATATGGGGTGATATGGCCAGCAGAATAGTAATGAAGCCAGCATATTTTTGGTTCTGTTGCACCCATAGTGAGTCAGGCACTGCCCTAAAAAGTTGACATTTTCATTTATTCATAAAAATTTCAAAGGTAGGAGCTGGAGAGATGGCTCAGTGGTTAAGAGCACTGACTGCTCTTCCAGAGGTCCTAAGTTCAGTTCCCAGCAACCACATGGTGGCTCACAACCATCTAAGATGACATCTGGTACCCTCTTCTGTATACTGTATACATAATAAATAAATATTTTTTTAAAAAAATTTCAAAGGTAGTGCCATAATATACCCACTTTTCAGAAAAGACATTCAAGTACAAGGTGGTTCTGTAAAATAGTTAAGAAGGTATAAACTGGGACTCCAGTCCTGTCTGATCCTGTGGCTGCCTTCCCCGTCTCCTTGCTGCTCCATGGGATGGGATGGGGACACCACGGAAGCCCAGACAGCCTGCTGTGCTGATAGGAGCAGTCTAGAAGTCAGTTTGCAGTCTTCTGCTTCCTCACTCCTGCTCACCCTGCGCTGTTCTAGCTGCTCCATGAGGCACCCTCCCTCTCCCTCCTCTGAGTGGCATGTCATCATTTGTCACCACAGACTCCAGTGTCTCACGAATAACTCAGGGCGGGGCTATGCCCCACATTCCTGTTTGAGTGATGACATGAGTTCCTACAATAGCTGTTTCTGTCCCCCTGTCGCTGTTCCACACATGTACATAAAGCTGGGACACACAATCCACATTGAGGGCACTGCATTCAGAGGCACATACGCACAAGACCACAGATGTACTACCATGGGTCCTGCCTGCCAAGGTGAGATTGGTACGCACACCCACCATGGAGAAGCTGTGCCAATGCCAGTCCAGCACTGCTCAGATGTGCACAGATGTGTATGCATACACTGCTTGGGCATACAGATGTGTGGATACATGCTGCTTGTGCACACTGTACAAACTGATATGCACAAGTAATCACTCAAGCTCCAGACCTATTCATTCACATGTGCGTGCACACAGGTGGCAGACAGGAACACTTACATACATGCAAGGTGGACACCAGGTGTGCCCAGTGTTGCCGGAAGTGCCTCAAGCCTGTATATCCTACTCACCAGCACTGATATGTCCTCCACATTCTGGTATGAGGCAAAGGGACACTGTCCAAAGCACTTAAAACACACCCTTGTTGAGACCCTTAAGCTGAAGTGAATTGAGGTAAGAAATAGGGAAGCATGACAGAAGGTAACAGAGGTCATGTGAAACCCCAACTTACTGGAGCCCATTTGTGGGTGAATGTTGGCTTTGCATTTCAGACACATGAAGGCCTAAATAGATAGTGCACACACACACACACACACACACACACACACACACACACATACACACACACACACACTGATTGTCTATATTATATCTGGCTCCTGCATAGGAACGGGAATACTCAGCTATGCAGATACACAGAAAGTCACCATCAATGTGGCTAGGCCTGAAGGGCAATCAGAGAGGGCTTCCTGGGGGAGTAGAACTTGGTTAGTTCACAGCAAGATTTATCTGTGCTGCACCTGTCCTAAGAACTGACCCTATGTACCTGACCCTATGTACCTGACCCTATACATCTGACCCTATGAACTGACCCTATGTACTGACCCCATGCACCTGACCCTATGACTGACCCCATGCACCTGACCCTATGCACTGACCCCATGCCCTGACCCCATGCACCTGACCCTATGCACTGACCCCATCACCTGACCCCATGCACCTGACCCCATGCATTGACCCCATCACCTGACCCCATGCACCTGACCCTATGCACTAACCTCATGCACCTGACCCCATGCACCTGACCTTATGCACCTGACCCTATGCACCTTCCTGTGCAGCCATGTGCCAGCCTAAAGAAGGACTACTGGACAGCCTTACTGTGACGATCTCAGGTCCTTTTGAGTTTTTACTGATTTTGCTCTTCTGCTATCACTTATGAGGGAGATTCCCTTCCCTCTCTATCATTCAGAGGAGGAAGCAAGCCTCTCTCTTGGCCATGATGGGTTGGGGCATTGCTCTGTTCCCATGTGGAGAGGATGCATGGAATTATTTATGCTTTGAACAGGGTCAGAGGACCCAGGGAGGGTCCATGGGAGGCAGGTGGTCTGAAACCATCTTTGTGGGTTGGGAAGCCAGACCCTCCTCCATGCATTCCAACTGTGTGATTTGTAAACAAGTATAAAGAGTGGATGGAATTAAGCAGTCCACAGGCCAGAGTACCCTCAGACTGTGTCTCCAAATGCCACCGTCCTCATTACAGTTACAGATTAATTGCAAAGCAAAGTGAGCACTGTCATTATGGTGCTGTGACAAAAAAAAAAAAAAAATGAAAATCAGATTTTAGTGTGCTGACCGGATGTCAGGGGCCAGGCTGGACAAGACTGCTAGGAGTGACATAGTTTCCTGTTGTGTGACCTTGGATATATCTTCCAACCCTTCTTATCAATATGAATCAAAACAACTACCCTGAGAGGGTTTTTGGAGTTCAAATGAAAGACAGAACAGGACAGTAAGACCCAAAGGTTTCTAAGCACAGCGTTCCCTGATGCACAGGAGGTCATTCAGACTGAAGACAAGAAAGAGAAGGTCCCCTAGCAAGCTCCCCTGTTCCTGTTCACTCAGGACTCTCAATAGATTTACAGTGTGTGTGTGGTGTACATCCTGTGTGGAGAAAAGGAGTCTCACCTATCCCTTTGATTCCACTTGACTTAACTTATATAGTACTTTTGAGCAATTTTGTATCGGGGAAGGGGATAGAGGGTATGCAGGGTTTTGGAAAATTCCCGAGTTCTGAGTCACATCTTTCTCCTCCTACATCGAAATCACGGTGTTTAAATGTTCGCACACGCATTTGTGCACTTGCACATGCATGCAGTGTGTGTCCAAAGGAAGGGGTGGGAGAGGAAGGGCCCAATTATGACTCATATTTGTTTTTCCTTCAATCTTTATGTTCATTTCAAATATATGTGTGCAGAGAGTTGTGAATTTTTATCCCTGACCTTTGTAGACATAAAACCATCCTATTATCATATACCTGTCAAAAGAGGGGGGGGGTGAATCAGACCGATGTTCTCGGCCTTTTATGCCTTGGGGAAGAAAAGGAGTCTGTTATTAGCATCGTTCCAACTGGAATCCAAAATGAAACAACACAAACCCTTGAATTCCTGAGGACTGCCCTGGGTGGGGGGTGTTTTGATCACTCATCCTGGCCCAGCCAGGGATCTAGCTTCTGCACCATGTCCTCTCAGAGACGTGCTCTTCATGGTCAGTGTCATGCTGCAAGGACATCTATTCCCAGCCCCAAGGGAAGCCCTTGTCCCATCCAGAAGGAGCCTGAGTGGCAGCTTGGAAAGAGGGGTGTGTAGAAAGTAAGAGCAGGGGGCTGGAGAGATGGCTCAGTGGTTAAGAGCACCGTCTGCTCTTCCAGAGGACCCGGGTTCGATTCCCAGCACCCACATGGCAGCTAACAACTGTCTGTAGTTCCAGTTCCAGGCAAACACCAAGGCAAATAAATAAATAAAGTTTAAAAAAAAAAAAAAAAGAAAGTAAGAGCAGAGGGTAGGAAACCTTTCACACCCTGTATGAGTTTTTCCCACTTGTTTTTTTTAATGGGAGGGGTGAAGGGATCCCTTGTTTTCGTTCTTTGTAGGCTTTTGTCTTTTTATTAAGCTATTTCTGGGTGTGGAATCTCAGGGAGCTTTGGCTCAGGGGGCTTCTGAGTTGAAGCAGCCATTAAGAGCCAAGGACAGCAGTAGAATAGTGATGAGTAATTGTAGCAGTCGGCATGTACAAAGAGCTGTGCATTGCCCAGAGCCATCCTCACAGCCCTGCAGACAGCGCCTGTATGTGCCCACTTTTACAGTTGAAGACATTCAGGTCTCAGTTGGCTAGGTGACATGGTCAGGAATAGTGAGGGCCAGACACTTAAACCCAGCCTTCTTTGTCTGCACAGTGGATGCAAATCTGGAAATGAGTTTAAAGGGGGTGTTGTTTTAAAGTAGGGAAGGGTTGCATCCCTAAGGGGTCCTGAGCTAGACAGTTGACCTCCAGTGGCATCTCTCTTGAGTACCCAACATCCTGGTGCACTCCCTTGGATGCTTCATTTCCCTCAGATTTCTCCTATGAGCTTGTCTGTAGCCATCATACTCCATGAGACCCTGGAACAGATGTCCGGTGGGCTCTTCTTCCCTCTGCAAGGTCTCAAGTCCAAAGATATGCCGCTGCAGAGAGCCTTTGAGGGGCAGACACCACCCTCATTTCTACAGAAACTTCACGTACTGTGTTTCAGGGGCAGATAGCTACTCTGCAGAAGGCAGGAATTTGGGTGAAGTCAACAATAAAGCCTAATTTTACCTCCATATTGCAAGTGGCTCTATAATTTCATATAATTATATTAACTGGAAAATCATGCCCGCCTCCCATAGACAGGACTGGATTATGTTGCAGACTTAGATCATGCTTTTTATCCCCTTTGCCCAGCAAGGTCTGCCTTGCAGCTTTAACTTTGAGAAACAGCCACATGCCGACATGCATCTACTGCCACTTCCTGTGGGTGCTTTTACATAAATACAAAGGTTGCTAAAATGTGTGTGTGTGTGTGTGTGTGTGTGTGTGTGTGTATGTGTGTGTGTGTGTTGGAGGGGGAACATTTAAAGGTGAAGTTCCTGTATTTGGAGCTGAAGCAGGTGTCAAGGAACTGGAAGATGTGACATGTCCTGGGAGGCTCTCCAAGCCAGGTTTTCTTATCATGGGTCTAACATTATAGCTTCTTCTCTGCTCCTCCCCATGGCTCTGAACTGAGGTGCCCACATGCAAAAACATCAGATAGTGTGTGGCTCTGGTGATCAGGGTGAACAGTTAGTAAAAAAAAAATGAGAAATTTGAATTTGGTGACATCTGGTCATTTTTCTTATTTTTCCTTTACTTACACTCCCCAATACAAAAAGATCCCCCGCCAGAGGCCACACCAGCTCTGGTTTGGATATGGCCCGAAGAAGAAGAATGCTCCAAGATAGTATTTTTTTCCCTCCAAGAAAGGAACTATAAAGGTGTTTATAAAATGAAACTAATGAGATTTGGAGCACAGTGTTACCTGATATTAAGCTGTTTTGATGAGGGAGGCAAATTGCTGTGGTTAACAAATGTAAAACCATCACTTTTATTGATACAGGTTTGTGTATGTGTGAAATTAATCAAAGCGTGGGCGATGATGAACGGTTTCTGTGGAACTCTGTCAAAGGTTAAGAGCTAGTTATTTTTAAGAATGACATGAATCTAGGAGAGACAGTGATTGCCTAAATGACCATTGTAATTACCAATTACTTCTCGAAGCAGAGAATGTATTCACGGCGTGCAGTCCTCTAAATACTGAGAGGCATTAGCCCATTTACGTACTAATGCACATAATTTAGCTCCTGAAAAGGGCAGATGGGAACACAATGAAAGATATAATAGATACCGCCTAATGTCATTCCATAAGAATATTGGATTCATCAAAGATGAATATTACTTTATGTCAGATTGTTTTTTTATAAACCAGTCAAAATATATTTCATCTTATTTTTGCATTCGGTATTTGGGTGACAGTGTCGACAGCATCTTTGTAATCTAAATTTAGGCATCCCTGGGACTGAGCCCTCACCCTCATGGGGGACAGCCCGGCTCTCAGGAAGTGGCAGATTTGTACTCTTCTGGGGAGGGTGTCTAGGAGCAGACAGGAGACAGGCAGCAGCATTAAGAAGCACAGGGTACAGGGCTGGGAGCCTACCTCTTTTTGGAGCATCTCTAAACGCTCCTGAAGGCACTTTCTCCGGAACCCCCTTCCTGTGGCAGGTGTTGAGCATTGGTCTCCAGGTATAAGGAGGAGGTGGAGGGGAGCGTCTCGTGCCCACACTGGTCTTAATGCCATATTTGGATTGATATAATGATAGCACAGATCTTGTTTCCCAATGCTGCAGAATCAATGTAATAACAGTAACAGAAATATTATTTAGTTAGTACAGTTCTGCTGGCATAATGTAGTCATGCTTTCAGCAAAATGATGGAAAATATAAACATTTAATCAGCCCTTATTCACAAAAAAGCCGAAAAATTAATCATGTTTAAATTCTGTGTCTTCGGGAAGCAATTCAGATGCTAAGCAATTCAGATTTTTTTTTTTAATTTTTATTTTTCTTGTGTTTTTTTTTTTTTTTTTTTTCAGATGCATTACCACTGATAACCTAGTGCCGGTCTCAATTACAGTCTCCTTGGGAGAGTCTCAACTGCTCACGTCTGCCAAGACTCTGTGACTCCAAGCTGTGGATTTGGTCTCTGTCCCTCTGAGTGGGTTGCAGTGTGTGTCTCGTTTTCTCCTTTCTGTTACCCATCAAGGGCAGGAGGTTATATAATACCCTGTCAAAACAGGCAGCCACCTGCTCCCACACTGCTGGCTGAGTGGTGGGGGCAGGGCTGGGCTGTTTTCAAGGATAGTCAGGATGCACAAAAGCCTACTGTGTGTGGGATCTATGCCAGGCAGAGATGTACTCTACCTTGCAAGGTTTCTTCAAGGTCATGGCCAGAACCCTCTCAAGTCCTGAGTCCCTGGGAACATGGGGGTGGAGAGGGCCAGAGGGAGAATGAGGAAGGTGAGTGACAGACAGAGTGATGGAAAGAGCAGAGCAGGAAAGAAGTGAAAGACAGGGAAGGCTGCTGGACACCGTGGACAGATGACCTTGACAATCACTTCCTTTTTCTTCACTTTCTTAATTCCTATGCGATCCAAACAAGGAAGAGCTCCTTAGTGTGTGCCATTAAGTACTGTCTTAACATGGAATACCCCTCCTTCTGCTTGGGACTCCATGCCCAGGGGCCTCCTGGACAGATTTCTCCACCCTCCTGCCTGTCTGACCATGCCAGAGCTTACTTCTTGCTCTCCATGACTCTGCTTGCACCCATGCAGGCTTTTCTGTGGGGTTTTCCTCTTTAGGGCCAATTATGCAACTCCTTCCCTCAGAGGCATTTAACAATGTCTGGGGACATTTTGGGTCATCATATATATATGGGATATTCTCTGGGCATCTCAGTAGTGGAGACTCCTAGAGACCTCTGCAATCCACAAGCATTGCATAGCTCCTGGTTTTGCTCTTTATCACCTCTTCCTTAACTTGGTTCAAATGAGTGAAGATAGAGAGAGCCTGGGTCCAGGGAACCACCACCATTCCCAACTCCAAAGAAAGGTAGTCTCTCCATTGCCTTGACATTCCATGATGGCCTCTGTTGAGCCCAATTCTCTGTTCTTAGCTCACACATTTTGACTGCCTCATCACCCACAAGAGGCTCCATCTGCTGGAGAACATAGCAGGAACAGCTGCCTCAGTGGCTTCTTTGGGTTGTGCTGTCTGTGATGACCTCTCTGTAGTTGATGTCTGGAGCAACCCATGGACCACACTGAGAACTCTGGACTGGAGCACACAGCCTGTGCCACTTCCCCCTGAGCAATCTGCAGCAAGCAGAGGGAATGAACTTACCCTCCCTGTGTTCCAAGCCAATATCTTAGAGGGATGCTCAAAAAGATGTTTCACACAACTGCTCAAGATTTTCCCAGCATCCCCTGATATACCTCTTTTATAGAACAAAAAAAAGGGGGGGGCTTTGGGGCAGGAATGTTGGTGGGTTTTTTTGTTTATTTGTTTGTTTTCTGAGACAGAGCTTTTCTGTGTAACAGTCCTAGCTGTCCTGGAACTTGCTCTGTAGATCAGACTGGCCCCAAACTGTCAGAGATTCACCTGCCTCTGCCTCCTGGGTCCTAAGATGAAAGGTGTGCACTACCATGCTTTTATTTTATTTTTATTTTCATCTTTATTTCTTGAGGCCTGCAGGATCCTGGGAGAAGCCTTGTCCTGTTTTGTACTTATGAAGAATTAGGAAGACCAGCTTGGGGCCAGCCATTCCGTCTAGTATGGCTATCGTTAGTGGCAATTAGGCAGACATGGGGTCCATGGAGGTAGAGTCCACTGGAAAACGGAGAATGGAGATTCAGCACTCTGGCTTGAATGTGTTTCCTTAGACACAGTGATACTGGGATCTTCTGGGAGCTGTTTCTGTCCTGAGGGCTTTGCCCTCACTAGTGGATTAAGGCCATCATAAAGGGAGTTGGCAGAAGGAAGCCTGAATCCCTTGCTTTTCTGTCTTCTCTACTGTTCCAGTTATAGAGAAGATATGAAGTTTAAGGTGTTAGTTTTTGGAAGCAGAGAAACACCATTACCAGATACCAAGCCTGACCACATCTTGATCTTGAACATCACTTTATCATGTGTGCTCGTAGCATACAAAGACAAACCCACTGCCCCTCTTTCAGGTTTTGGGGGAAAGGCATTCTAGGTAGAACTGGACACAGGTCAGGGAACAACCCACAGATCGTACAGAGATCGTCAAGATCTTAACCCTTGCCTCTTGGTACTGTTACCAAGGGTCCCTGTGGTGCTACAATCCACATAGCACTTTATTCAAGGAGTGGTGTTTCCTAAAGGGATGAACGCTTTGTGTATCCAGAACTACTTCAGGAATGAGATAGAGGCAGCATTCAGAGTGAGGACAGGACCAGAATCCCCTAACGGGCAGGAACATTGTGATCCAGGGCGGGCTTAGGGCAGGCCCCAAGGAAGGGCTTCAGGATTCAGCCAATTAGAAAGGCTTTGCTTTTCAATGTAAAGAAAATCCCTAAAGAAGAAGCAGGAAGCTTTTCCTTTAGGGAAGCCCTTGAAGTCCTTGGGGAAAGCTAGACTCACAAGCACCTCCTAATTTACTTCCCTAACTGCCCCAAGATCTAGAGTAATGGTTAAGAATCGCATTAGTGTCTTTTATTGTCTCTAATTTTTACTCACATGGTTTCTTCTGTGCTAGATTAAGGATGTTTTCCGCTTTCCTTACTCTCTTCATCCATCTCCTCTGGAGACACCTTTGGCCATGGACATGTTTTTATTTGTATATTTTCTCTCTTTTTAAAAATAATTTAAATTTATTTTTATTTTATATGTGTTAATGTTCTGCCTGCATGTAAGTCCGTATGAAGGTGTCAAATCCCCTGGAACTGGAGTTACAGACAGTTGTGAGCTGCCACGTGGATACTGGAAATTGAACTCGGGTCCCCTAGAAGAGCAACCAGTGCTCTTAACCACTGAGCCATCTCTCCAGCTCTATTTGCATATTTTCTAAAGAGACTAACTGTTTAAATGTTTTCTTCCTTCATTTAAGAACTGCCCTCTCTCCTCTCTTCCTTGTTCTGAGCAAGTTGAAGAGGGGTTCCTGGTCTTACTCTGGGAGACCGTGGCCATGGAGGCTTTGGGAGGGATGACTGTGTCCCCAAACCCCAGCACCTGTGAGCTTGAGTGAGGGTTGGAAAGCAGAGAAGAGTATATGCTGAAGCATCCTTGACTTTTCTTGACCTTGCAGGCTCTTGGCTGGGATGTGTTTCCCAGGGTGAAATGTGTATGACAGTGTGACATCTATACGACAGTGCAGTTAGCCAGAGCCCTTTAGTTAGAAGAAGCAGAATCCTGGTTGCAACAATGAGGACTGAGGGCTAAGAAATGTCTTCAGACATAGTTGGATCAAAGATGTCACAGGGGTTGTTCATCTTCCCAACTAACTTTGCCGTTTTCCTCAGGACCATCTTTTTTGGGTAGCAAAGAATGGGACAGTCACATCCATCAGCTTAACAGGCTCAGATGGGTCCAGAGATACTGCAGCACCTCTCATCAGGTACCATGCCCATGACTGCTTGGGTCTGGATCCCATGTCCCCATTTTGGTAGACTGTCTGGTTCAGGAGACCAGATAAGCTGAATAGCCTGAGGATGTGGTGGGGTCTTCCTAATGGGACATCTAGAAGCTGTGTCCAAAAAGGAATCTTGGCATGCCACTTCCCTATTCAGGCCCCTACTGCTCTACATTCATGCATAGGTGTCATCCTGCTGTGACTATGACCATTGAATTCTGGCTCCAGTAGACATAGCTGGGACAATCAGACACAGCCTGCTGAGTATCAGGCTCCACATCTGCCTTCTCTCCTGCATTGTCATCCAGCCTATGAGCATGCCCAAGGATGCTGAGCCCTGATCCACACTGCCAGGTCAGGTCTCAGCTTTTGTTCATGGACCTTTGTAGAGTCCTGATAAATGACAAGGGCAGCATTTTCTTGCTGGCTCAGGAGACTTCTGGACTTTTCTAGAAAACACAAGCCAAGCATCTATAAGATATCCCTCCCTACCAGTCTCAGCCTTGATCTCTCAAGAGCTTAAGGATTCAAAAGACTACAAGGTACCGTTTCCTGCCTCAGAGGCACAGAAGGAGGCACATGGCTGGAGACGAGAGTGGACTGAACTTTGGTCTAGCTCTTGAGGGTTCCTCTGAAAGAGACTAGGGTCTTCCAGTTCCTCCACCCTCTCCTCTGTACTCACCTCACTTTATTTATATTCTCCCTTTTGTCTCTTGTTTCTCACTTGATGGAGACACAGAGACTCGACATCTTTTGTCTAGGCTGCAGAGAATGGCCCCAGAGCTTTCCATCCACAGCAGTCTCTGTGTCAAATGTGCCCAGGGAAACCTGTCCTAGGGGAGCTTCCTCAAGGCCAGAGGCAGGGATTGGATAGGAGCTTCTAGGATGTAGGCTGTGAACTGGAGGTAGTTTCAGGAGGGAGCTCATGCCCCACTCGCACCAGCCCCTCTGCTTCTGGACAGCGTGGATATGAGTGGGGATAGTCGTCTCTTAATTAGCGAAGTTCTGCACTTAATAAGTGATTTTCTTTCAGAAGATAAAAGCAAAGCCTCTGAAAAGACATTTGGGGTATTTCAGAGGAATAGATGGCGCGAGCCACTTCTTCTCCCTCCTGATTCTTAACCAGTTCAGCACCCAAGATGGGTTGCAGCATGCCCAGGTCACCATGGCAACAGGAGGGCACAGAGCACATGGTCCCTGAAAAATGGGTTTCTGGACTCATGTGCCAACTCCAGGTTGTTCCTGCAGAGCCAGCCCATCGACTCCCTCTTGCATTTGCCATTTTTACTGTTAATAAACAGGCTGGTCCTCTCCTCTCCTCTCCCTTTGCTAGTGCCAGGAATTGAACCTAGAGCCTCTGAGGGCTGACGTCTCCATATGTCCCCATAATCTTCTGTTCCTAAGTCAGCTGTCTCAGAACTCCCCAAGTCCAGAGTTCTTATCCCAGGTTCTGCAGACCATGTTAAAGTGGGGCTCAGACCTTAGTGGCTCGGTGCCTGCTGGCCAAGAACTTCCACTAAGCTGAGCCAGACCTCTGCTGCTCATACGCTCCGAGCTCCCCAGAGCAGCAAATCTGAGCCCCTCTCTCTTGCATGCCCTGAAGTTTGTAATTTATTCCTAACCAAGAGTAAACCACAGAGCTGTCTTCAACAGGGGCCTTCCTTTGTCCTAGAAATGACAAGGGTCTGGATGTCACGCCAGTGATACCTTCTGAAATGACAGCAGCACCATGCCTACTTCCGGGTCAGCGTATTCAGCACAGATTGATATCACCTGTTGATATTATGCAGTTCACTGGTTAGTACAGTCTACAACCATGTTTCCTTATTCTCTCTACCTCTCACTTTCTTTCCTTTTTCTAGTACTATACTATGACTGAAAAATTAAATGTACTTTAATGTCATATTATCAACCATTATCTACTCATGAATATGTATATCCACCCAATTATCCATCCATCTACTTATCCACTCACCTACCTATCTACTACTCATTTGTCCATTACCTACTCATCCACCTCTCTACCCATATGCCTACTCACTCCCACACACACCTGTCTATCTACCCATGTATCCACTCATCCATCACACTATATATCTACCCATCCATCCATTTATACTTCTACCTATACAGCTATAACATCTATTCATCCACTCTTCTGCTTACGTATCCACTCATCTGTACTTCAACCCATTTACCCATGTATTGAATTGTCTAACTACTTCTCAAACCCCACCTCTTCCTTTTTAAAGATATAATGAATATCTACTTTAGTCTCTGTCCCTATGAAAGCAAAGGGCGTTTAGAACCCATCTGTGTATAGTATCCTCACTAGTACTAACCCTAACCCTAACCCTCTAACCCTAACACCCTAACCCTAACCCTAACCCTAACCCTCTAACCCTAACCCCCTAACCCTAACCCTAACCC
>PVIH01002349.1:152359-193605 GCA_004025045.1 Sigmodon hispidus | reverse complement strand
GATCCTGCCCACCCGGACTTCCTCTGATAATTTTTCACTCTCCTCTTTGGTTAACTCCCCTCTCTCTGCTTCCCCTCTCTGCCTGGAGCCTTACACTCCCCTCTATCCACCTCCCCTCCCCTTCCAAAGGCATTGCTTAAAAAGCCTCAGCATTCACTCAATAAACGAAGCCTTGATGTGACTCAGACTGACTCTTGTCGTTCTTTATGCGCTTGGCTTCCTCTCTCTCTTTCCCCCATTTGCTTCACAGGTGCCCCCCCCTCGAGACCTTCGAATAACTGGACCTGCTGGACAGGGACATACACCCAAGCACTCTGAACTTGATAGAAAAGAAAGTGGGAAATAACCTTCTAGGAATTGGCACTGGCGACCACTTTCTAAATATAACAGCAGTGGCACAGACACTAAGACCAACAATCAATAAATAGGATCTCATGAAGCTGAGAAGCTTCAGTAAAGCCAAGGACACTGTCAACAGGACAAAACGACAGCCTACAGAATGGAAAAATATTTTCATCAACCCTACAAGTGATAGAAGATTGATCTCTAAAATATATAAACTCTAAAATATATAAGGAACAGAAGAATCTAGAGCACAAAACCTTGAATAACCCAATCAAAATATGGGGTTCAGAACTAAAAAGTGAATTTGCAGCAGAAGAATTATGAATGGCTGAAAGACACTTGAAAAAGTGTTCAACATCAAAACAACTTTGAGATACCAGCCTACACCTGTCAGATTGGCTAAGATAAAAGACACAGCTGACAGCCTATGCTGGAGAGGTTGCAGAGCAAGGGGAACACTCCTCCATTTTTGTTGGGAGTGTAGGTTTGTTCAGCCACTCTGGAATGCAGTATGGTGGTTTCTCAGAAAGCTGGGAATCCATCTCCCCAAGGACCCAGCCATACCACTTTGGGTGTATTCCGTAAGGATGCACAGTCACACTCCAAAGGCATTAGCTCATCTATGTTCATGGCAGCATTATTCGTAATAGCAAGGACCTAGAAACTAACTAGATGTCCCTCAACTGAAGAATGGATTAACAAACTGTGGTACATCTACACAATGGAGTTCTACTCAGCAGTAAAAAAAAAAAAAATGAAATCCTAAAATTTGCAGGCAAATGGATGGCCATTCTGAGTGGCCCCATTGATGGATAATTTGAATGTCTTCACAGGATCAGTGAATTTAGGGGTATAGATGTTCTTTAGTGGATGCTTCAGTTGTGAGTGTAGGGAGTGCAGAAGTCAGTGGAAAACACAATGGTAGAGAGTCCTTCTGT
This sequence comes from Sigmodon hispidus, assembly GCA_004025045.1. Lineage (NCBI taxonomy): Eukaryota > Metazoa > Chordata > Mammalia > Rodentia > Cricetidae > Sigmodon > Sigmodon hispidus. The sequence goes on along the minus strand of PVIH01002349.1, from coordinate 192,322 downwards.
TCCCAAACAAAAGTAGCTTCTTGATTCTGGTCACCATTTTGAAGGAGCTTACATATGGGCCATCAAGATTTTGCAATTCTTGTCCAGACAGGCTTTCAGTCAAGAGAGCAAAAAAAGGACTATGTCCTACCTGCAGTCAATGTAGGGGAAGGGTTCAGGTATTATACACTGTCCCCATGATAACAATGAACAATCTGAACAGTCTGCTAACTAGTTCCTTATCTGTTGACCCTTCAGAGGGCTATCTGCAGTCCCCTGAGTTTTGTGTTTGGCTCATCAGATATTTGATTTTCTTTTCTTCTTCTTCTTCTTCTTCTTCTTCTTCTTCTTCTTATTATTATTATTATTATTATTAATAATAAAAAGGTCACATTTTCTATCCTTGTATATCAAGGTCCCATTCCCCTCCAACCACATCATGTCATTCTCTTTTCTCCACATCTCCCCATCCTCCCCCCCAAGCATGGGCAGGAGGTCCAAAGCCCCCAAAGTCCCAATATTGCTTAGTTCAGCATCCACTCCTGGCAAATCCAGTTTTTTTCCCCTCAAAATCAAGACTGAGTCAGGTGTTCTTCAAGGGGGAGTGGGATCCAAGGAGTCAGTCCAAGGCAGATGTTTGATTTTCACCCCCCATAAAGAAGCATCAAATACTTACCTACCTACCTGCACATAAAATGAGAGCCATGCACAGGCATACAAACACACATATATGCATGTACACACACACATACACACAAAGAAAAATAGTGAGTTGTACCAAGACCAGTGCTCCAGTTGCAACAACTGTTCTCTTGCTAAGACTTTCAAAGGGGAAAGCAAGTAGGTTTCCGACATGGCATACATGTTGGAAATCCTTACTGTATCTCTATGTCATGTTTCATAATTGTATGTCAACTATAATTGTCTCCACAAAGCTTGATGGAAGAAAATTTTTATTTACATGAAATTCAGTCCTACTCTCAAGTAAAGGCCCTTTGTCTGCATAGTTCAAGCTGATTGAGATCCATTTTTGCCGAAGTTTTCTTCTTCACTGGCTTTTTTTCTTTCTTTCTTTCTTTTTTGTTTTTGCTTTTTAAGATTTTATTCATGCATATGGTATTCTGTTTGGATGTAAGAAGAGGGCACAATATCTCATTACAAATGATTTTGAACCACCAAGTGGTTGCTGAGAATTGAACTCTTAATTGCTGCACCATCTCTTCAGCCTGAAGAAAAATTTTAATATATGTTATAATGTAGATTTATTCTAAGAATTTTATATTGTTCTAATATGAAACAATCACAGAAGTGCAAACAAATTACCCCACTTGTATGAAATATCTAGAGTAGACAAATATTTTGAGGGACAGCACTTCATGTAGCCTGTAATGACCTCCAGCTCACTGTGTAAATAAGAATGACTTTAAACTTCTTATCTGCCTACCTCCACTTCCACAACGAGTACTCAATGAATTAAACTACATTCCCAACCAAAAAAAAAAAAGGCAAAAACTGACAAGTAGATTAAATCTGGCATGGTGGTATGCTGAATAGTTTTAGGTCAGATTGACCCTTACATAAGCTAAAATCATCTGAAAGAAGGGGATATCTATTAAGAAAAGTGCCTCCTTAAGATCAGGTTGTAGGCAAACATGCAGGGAATTTTCTTAATTAGTGAATGATGAGAGAGAAAACCCAGCCCATTGTGGGTGGTGTCATCCTTGGGCTGGTTGTGTTGAATTCTATAAGAAAGCTTGTTGAGGGCAACAACAGGATATCCAGGAAGAGAGTGTGCAGCTTAGGGTAGTAGTTACCTTGTTTGTTTTTTCTTTGGTCTTTTTTGTTATTTTGTCTTTTTTTTTTTTTTTTTTCTGGAGTTGAGGACCGAACCCAGGGCCTTGCGCTTGCTAGGCAAACGCTCTTCCACTGAGCTAAATCCCCAACCCCAGCATAGGGTAGTAGAAACCTGAAGCCTCAACCAGACCAATGACTCTTTAATCCAGCACTCTGGAGCCAGAGGCAGATGGATCTCAGTGAGTTCTGGATCAACATATTCTACATAGAGAAATCCAGGCTAATCAGGGCTACAGAGTGAGAGGTTCTTTTGTCAGAGCAGCATTTCAGCTTCTTTCCTCTGTGTCTGCTGCCTTCTTGTGTCTGTGGCTGCTGTCTCTGGCAGCTCTCTGAGCTCTCTGTCTGTATCTCTTCTTCACTGGCTTTAAGGCACCAGGCAGCATGTTTCTTGTACTCTTTGAATACTGCACCCAGTGGTAGTTATGAACAGAACATCAGGACTTGGGCTCCAGCAAACAACAGTCCTGCTCTAGAAATATCAGATGTGCCTATGGTCTGCACACTCAAAGCCATGAATTAGAAGTCACACTGGAAGTTCTGTTCAGGGAACCTGCCTTAGTTCACAATCTAAATTAAAACTTGAACAAAATGAGAGCTGTGCTTCTATATAAACACTCAGCTTTGCACAGCTGTGTGTGTGTATTTGTAGAAAATAAAAGGAATTTTTAAAAATTAACTCCAGTTTTCATCTTTCAAAAGGCATCTGATCTTGAATTAAAATTTGGCCTGAAAAGGAACAAGTGTCATCTTTGTAAGTAAGCAGCCTGACTTGATGGCTTGCTTCTTACATTTTAGAGTAGGTCTCACTATATTGCCCAGGATGACCTTGAACTCAGGATCCTCTGTCTTCTGAGTACTGGAATCACAGGGGTGCCACACCACCGTGGTCCTTTTTCCCCTACACCTTAGCTCTAGGGATAGGAATCTTAAGAGATGTGGAATCCCTGATTCTATTACTATATATTCATCTGTAACTTAATAACCTTAAGAAAATTACACATTAACTGGGAATAAATCATTTTAGAATTAATCTTTTTTCAAAAAGAAGCAAAAGTAGGCCAAACTGGAGATCAAAGGCCTAAGAAGAAAGACAGGTAAAGTAAAGATGAGCTCCAATTTATCTGGAATGTGAAAGACAGGTCCTGAGCTTTGGAACAATGTCTATAAGCCAGCTCTGCTGGAACTACAGTCAGAATAATCATCTGACATCTAGTGGGCCAGAAGTCATTTCAAGAAGTGCTTGTGTGTACACATTAGCTAGTCTGCAGGAACACAAACTTCTTTGGCCAAACTCTTCTGTAAAAAGCACTTGGTGTTTATACATACACATCTTTTAAGACAGGGGGTATTGCACTTTGTACTCAGTAGTCTAAGGTAGAAAGAAAGTTAAGCCAGCCTTTGGTGTGTAAGGAAACCCTGTGAAGATGAGAGAGAGACAGATACAAAGAGAGAGAGGCACAGAGAGAGAGAGAGAGAGAGAGAGAGAGAGAGAGAGAGAGAGAGAGAGAGAGAGAGAAAGAGAGAGAGAAGAGAAGAGAAAGTTACTGTACAAGTGTAGGGATGTGAGTTCAATCCCTAGTACCCACACAAAGAGTCAGGCATATTGTTGAATTAGATTGATTAGTGGACAAAAGCACCTTATATTTATCTCTGGCTTTCAAGTTAACACCCAAAATATAAAACCAAGAACACAAGGAAATGTGAAGGCCAATGGATAGAACTAGAAAAAAAGTATCCTGAGTAAGGTAACCAAGACCAAAAAAGATAAATATGGTATGTACTCACTCATAAGTGGATATTAGCTTATGAAAATAATGGATGACTATACAATAGTTGACAGACTCATAGAGACTAGGTAACAGTGAGGATTCATGAATGAAATGAGTGCAGGTGGGAATGGGAACATGAGCTATCAGCCTGAGAATATGTGGAGAGGGAGAGTACTGAACAGACTACAAGGAGGGGGAGCATTTGGGGGGTCAATAAATCCAGCACAGAAAGTCTCCCAGGAATCTACAAGAATGACCTCAGCTAAGACTCCTAGTAGTGGTGGATATGTAGTCTGAACTTTCTGTCTACTGTGACCAGATTGGTGTCTATCTCAATTGCCATTAGAGAGACATTATCTTTCAACTGAAGGAAACAGATGCAAACCCACAGCCAAACATGAGGCAGAGTTCAAGGAATCCTGCAGAAACAGGTAGAGAGAATTGTAAGAGAGAGAGGGGTCAAGGACACCACAAGAGAACCCACAGAATCAACTAACCTGGACTCACAGAGACTGAACTGACATTCAAGGAGACTGCAAAGGGACTAACCTAGGCACTCTCTTTATAAATATGCAGTTGTATAGTTTGATCCTCTTGTAGGACTCCTAACAATGGAAGCAAGTGCTGAGTCTTTTACTGGCTTTTGAGACCCTACTCTTCATACTGGGTTGCCTCACCCAATCTTAATAATGGAGGGATACTTAGTCTTATTAGAACTTGATATGCCATGTTTTGTTGATATTCACAGAAGATCTGCCCTTCTCCAAACCAAAAAAAAAAAAAAAATGGTGAAGGAGTGGTTTGGAGGATGGGTGTTATTAGAAGTTTCTGTCCCACTCAGGCAATCTCACAGCCATTTAGTCCCAAATAAACATACTGGGGCTTATACTGAGTACATTCTTTTTGGTCTATGGCTCAGGCACATAACTTGCTAACTCTTACTCTTAAACTAACCTATGATTCTTATCCTGTTTATCCAAGTGGCTTGGTACCATTTCTCTGAACAGCATTTTCATCTCACTTTCTCTGCATCTCACTGTTGTCTGTCTCCTTGCTCTTCAGCTTCCCTGAATTCTCTTAGTCTGGTAGCCCACCTTTACTTCCTGTCTAGCTACTTGACCAATCAGGATTTTATTAAACCAATATTTACAATGACAAATATTTGCAGTGTACAAAAGCATAATCCCATAGCAGAGCAGAACGGGAGGGGACTGGAAGGAGAGGAAGGAGAGGCAAACATGACTGAGATAAAAAACTATTAATAAATTGAAAAAGTAGGGCAAATATTGGTAGCATAAAATTTTAAATTTGTATTTTAAAAATGAATTTGTATTTTAAAAATGAATTAGATACATGTGTATTCTGTGGTTTCCAGGACATCTTCAGGTATTTTTGCAGATTAGTAAAGACAGCAGCACCTATTTATTAAAATGATTTGAATTGGCTATGCTGGCTTACACCTTTGATCCCAGCACTCAGGAAGGTGAGAGAGGCAAATCTCTGTAAGTTCAAGGCCAACTTGATCTACATAGTGAGTTCCAGAGGAGAACAATGTCTTTTTGAAATTGCAAAATATGAATGCTGCTTCACCATGAACAGCTACCCATAAATCTTAGCACATCTTAGCCCACTTTTTTCCTGTGTGTGAGGAAAAAGGAAACAAAGCCTCTTGACATCACATGAAACAAAGCCTGTGTGATACTGACCTTCATCCACAGAGTCCACTGTTTTATTTAATTTTTCTTTCCTCCTTCCTCTGCTTTCTAAATCTGCATTTAAAGAGAGACACAGTACATTTCTTCTTTTTCCAGTAGACTCTCTTGGTCCCAGTGCCAGAGGAGATCTATTATTTTATCAAATGGCACTATGATAGATAGAGAAAACAGAGCCATCTACACAAAGATCTTGTCTAGTCAAATGTTTTAAGATTAAGACACTGGCATCTTATATCACCATATAGCCAATGGGCTGTGTGGAACATCCATTACCACTGGCCAAATGATTTGTTGTTTTTAATTAAATCCAGCAACAGTTACCACCTCTTTTGCATGAATCTTGAATGCTGCAGTGTTTTTTTTCATAGATGATGGATCTTGCTTCAGTAAAAAAATGTATGAAGTTCTGTTTTATTTTATTAAATTTAAATTAGTTGGAAGAATTAAATAAATCACCAGTGAAAAGAAGAGTGAGCAAGTATTATCAGCTTGATAAATATATTCCTGTGCATTGAAGACTAGTTTGGACTCGCTTGTAGCTGCACAGGAAAGTTACAGACCTGAACCTATTAGAAGCATTTGGAGAAATAACTCATGAGTGAAACTGCAAGAGGCACAGGCCAGCTTTACCTATGTTTCCTTCTGAAGGACTCATCTCCAACAACAGTGTGTCTGCTTCTTGCTCTGACTTGAATGTTACCTCTTTCCAACTTACCAATGTTATAAAAATGAACAGACACATGGCCAAAGTAACAAAACATAAGGATTGAGGGGAATAATAACACGAGAAGTTCTGAGCTCCTTTACACTGGTGCACCACTACACCTTCATTCCCATAATATACTGAAGTTCTAATAATACATTTCCTCTCTAAAATCAGGAAAGGAAAACACAATGAGACATGGTTTTGTTTCTTGTGTATACAGTGTTCTGTCTTCCTGCAAAACAGAAGAGGGAGCCAGATCTCACTACAGATGGTTGTGAGCTGTCATGTGGTTGCTGGTAATTGAACTCAGGACTGGAAGAACAGCTGTGCTCTGAAACTCTGAGCTATCGCTCCAGCACCAAGACATAGTTTCACTATATGAACATGTTAACATATACATAGGGTCTGAACAACAAAGTAATGCAGACTTTTGTGCTTCTGATGATCAACTGATACATCAGTTCTACTCCATGTTACATGTTGTTCATATTCTTGCATATTGCAAACTCCCTGTAAAAGTTCCAGAATGCTATCTACAAACATTTCTTTTTTAAAAAAATATTTGATTGTATTTGTTTATTTATGGTATGTGGGCAGGTATACAGATACTATATATAACGCATGAGTTCCAGGAATCAAATTCAGATTTTCAAGCTTGGTAGCAAGTGCTTTTACTCACTGAACCAATTTGCCAACCCCACATATTTCTTTTTATGCATGTATGTATGTATGTATTTATAAAATGAAGTTCTTTTTTTCCATGTATCTACTCCCTTGCTCTTCCTTCCTTCCCACTCAAAATCCCTCCCTGTCAGCCTTTAGCCTCCCTCTTCCCCATCCTCCAATTCCCTCCCCCATAAGGGCAAGAAGTCCCAAGGTGGATCAGCTCAGCATCCACTCCAGGCAGGTCTGATTTTCTCATCCTAATGTCATAAATGAGATAGGTGTTCCTCTGAAAAGAATGGGCTCTGAAATGCCAGTCCAGGCATAGAAACATAGTCTGATCTTTCCCCTTGAGTCTCCACATATTGCCCATGTCAGTGTTGCCTATCCTTGGAGGGCCACGTTTCTTTTCTTGAAAGTTCCCCAATGGTTGTTATTAATTCAATGAGCTCCTCAGAGCTCCAGCCAGCCCATCACTGTGGGAATTTTCCTCATAAGCCCTATCCCCTTGCTCATATATACTCTGCTTGCCTGCACTCAGCTGGAAAAGGAGCTCAACGCAGTGCTCAGCCATGTTTCTCTGCCTCTATTCATTGTTGGATGTAAGTTCTGTGAGGGCACTTAGGGTGGCTATTCATTTTATTATGGGGAAAGTCCTGTCTAGGTAACACTTTCACTATTGATTGGAGTCCTAGACAGGGACATCCTGTGAGTTCTTGTAGCACCTGGTCTTTTTCCAACTCCACATTGGCTTCCTTTATTAAGATCTCCATTTTTTTTCTCCCTTTTGCTACTCTCACTCAATCATCTTTTTCTCTATGAATTTTTCCCCACATCTTCTTGGTTGTGACCCCTTATGCTTCCAATTAGCTAAGGAGATTTTCTCTTCCTAGGGGAATCCCTGAATGTCCCTCTTAAGTTTCTTCAGATACCAAGCTGTTCAGTGGTTGTGGTTTGCAGCTTGGGTGTACTTTGTTTTTTGTATAAAGTCCACTAATGAGTGAGTACATCCCCTGTTTATCTTTCTGTGCTTGTGATACCTCGCTCAGGAGGATATTCTCCAAAACCATTTATTTGCCTGCAAATTTTAGGATGTAATTTTTTTTTTCCTGCTGAGTAGTACTCCATTGTGTCAATGTACCACCATTCTTCAGTTGAGGGGCATCTAGGTTGTTTCCAGGTTCTTGCTACTACAAACAATGCTACTATGGACATAATTGAGGTAATGCCTTTGAAGTGCAAATGTGCGCCCTTTGGGTATATACTAAATAGTGGTACTGCAGGATCCTTGGGGAGATTGATTTCCAGTTTTCTGAGGAACCACCATACTAAATTTCAGAGTGGCTAAACAAGTTTACACTTCCACCAACAATGTAGAAGTGTTCTCTTGCTCCACATTCTCTCCAACATAGGCTGTCCTCTGTATTTTTGATTTTTTTTTTTTTTTGCATTTTCTTTTTTTAATCCATGTATCCACTTGTTTCAACTCCCTTCTCTTTCCCGACCACTCCTGGTCAGCCTTCAGGCTCCCTCTTCCCCATCCCCCCATTCCTTTCCCAGAAAGGGCAAGAGGTCCCAAGGTGGATCAGCTTAGCATCCACTCCAGGTAGGTCTGATTTTTCTCATCCTAATATTAAGACTGGGTTAGGTGTTTCTCTAGAGAGAATGGGCTTCAATTTGCCAGTCTATGCACTGAAACACAGTCTGAGCTCTTTCTTTGAGACTCCACATATTTCCCACATCAGTGGACAGTTGCCTATCCTTGGAAGGCCTAGTTCCTTTTCCTGATGACTCCCAGGTAGATGTTGTCAATTCAGTGAGCTCCCCAGAGCTCCAGCCAGCTGTCACTGTGAGAATTTCCCTAATATTCCCTATCACCTTGCTTATATAGAGTCTCCTTCCCCGCTATCAGGTGGGCCAGAGACTCAGCCCAGTGCTCAAAAATGTATCCTTGCCTTTACCTCTATTCATTGTTAGATGTAAGTTCTGTGATGGCACTTAGGGTAGTTATTCATTTGATTATAGGAGAATTTCTATTTAGGGATCACCTTCACTATTGGTGGGAAACCTAGCCAGGAACATCATGTGAGTGCTTGGAAGTTTCCCTAGCACCCAGTCTCTTTCCAAAGCCACATTTCCTTCCTCTATTAAGATCTCCATCTCAGGGAAGGAAGGGTAAAAAAAAAAAGATCTTGATCTCTTTTTATTTTCTCCCTCCTTGTTGTTCTTCTCCCTCAGTCATCTCCTTCTCTCATGATTTGTTCCCACCTCTTCTTGGTTGCAATCCCTTATGCTCCCAAATTAGCTAAGAAGGTCTTCTCCATTTTCTCTTCCTAGGGAAATACCTGGATGTCTCTCTTAAGATCCTTCAGATCCCAAGTTGTTCAGTGGTTGTGGTTTGTAGCTTGGGTGTTCTTGGCTTTTTCTTTAAAGTTCACTAATGAGTAAGTACATCCCTTGCTTATTTTTCTGGGTTTGTGATACCTCATTCAAGAGGATAGTCTCAGAATCCATTCATTTGCCTGTGAATATTAGGATGTCATTTTTTTCTGCTGAATAGTACTCCATTATGTTAATGTACCACAGTTTGTTAATCCATTCCTCAATTGAGGGGCATCTATATTGTTTCCAGGTTCTTGCTATTACATTATGAACATAGATGAGCTAATGCTTTTAATTTGCAAATGTGCTTAGGGCATATGCTGGATTCTTGGGGAGATTGATTCCCAATTTTCTGAGAAACTGCCATATTGCATTCCAGAGTGGCTGAACAAGTTTAGACTCCCACCAACAATGTAGAAGTATTCCCCTTGCTCCACATTCTTTCCACCATAGGCTGTCATCTATGTTTTTAATTTTAGCCATTCTGACAGGTAAAAGGTGGTATCTTGAGATTATCTTGAGGTTATTTTGATTTGTATTTCTCTGATGGCTAAAGATGTTGAACAAATTTTCAAGTGTCTTTTTGTCATTTGTAATCCTGCTGGGAAGTCCTCTTTTAGTTCTGAAACTCATCTTTTAAACTGAATTATTTAGGGTTTTTGGTCTCTAGTTTCTTGAGTTCTCTATGTATTTTAGAGATCAATCTTCTATCCCTTTTAGGGTTGGTGAAAATGTTTGCCTACTTTTTAGGCTGTGATTTTGTCTTATTGACTATGTCTTTGGCCTTACATAAGCTTCTCAGATTCAAGAGGTCCTATTAATTGATTGTTGTTCTTAGTGTCTATGCTACAGGTATTATATTTAGGAAGTGGTCACCTGTGCCAATGCATTAGAGGGTATTTCTCACTTTCTTTTCTATCAAGTTCAGTGTAAAGGTCTTTGATCTACTGGGATTTAAGTTTTATGCAGGGTTATAGGTTTAGATCTATTTGCATTCTTCTACATACTACCATCCAGTTGTGCCAGCACCATTTGCTAAAGATACTATCTTTTTTCCATTGAATAATTTTTGCCCTTTTGTCAAAAATCAGGTGTTCATAGGTGTGTGGGTTAATGTCTGGGTCTTCAGTTCAATTCCATTGATTCACAAGTCTGTTTTTATGCCAGTACCAGGCTGTTTTTATTACTGTAGCTCTATACTATAGCTTGAAGTCTTGGATGGAGATGCTTCCTAATGTTCTTTTGTTGAGCAAAATTATTTTGGCTATTCTGGGTTTCCTGTTATTCCAAATGAAATTGAATATTGTTTTTTCAAGGTCTGTAAAAAATTATGTTGGGATTTTGATGGGGATTGCATTAAACCTGTAGATTGCTTTTGGTAAGATTGTCATTTTTTACTATGTTAATCCTGCCTATCAGGACACATAGGAGATCTTTCCATTTTCTGATATCATCTTCAAATTATTTCTTCAGTGATTTAAAGTTTTTGTCAAAAAGTTCTGTTACTTCTTCGGTTATAGTTACAATGAGGTATTTAATTCTATTTTCTGCTATTATAGAAGTTGATGTCTTCCTTATATTTTTTCTAGTGCTATTATCCTTAGTGTATAGGAGGGCTACAATTTTTTTTTGAGTTAATCTTTTATCCTGCTACATTGCTGAAGGTGTTTATCGGCTGCAGGAGTTCCCTGGTAGAATTTTGCAGGTCATTTATGCATACAATTGTATCATCAGCAAATAGAGATATTTTCACTTCCTCTTTTCTGTTTCTCCTTAATCTCCTTTCATTTTCTTATTGCTTTTGCTAAAATTTTGAGAACTATATTGAATAGATAAGGGGAGAGAGGACATCCTTGTCTAGTTTCTGATTTTAGTGGGATTGCTTTGAGTTTTTCACCATCTAGTTTGATGTTGGCTCTCAGCTTGTTGTAAATCTCCTTTATTGCATTTATGTATTTTCCCTATATTCCTGATATCTCCAGGACTTCTATCATGAAGGCATGTTAGATTTTGTCAAAAACTTTTTCAACACCTAAGGAGATGATCATCTATTTCTTTTCCTTCAATTTGTTTATTTGATGGATGACATTTATACTTTTTCATATGATGAACCATGCCTACATTTCTGGGATAAAGCCTACTTGATTGTAGTGGATGATGTTTTTTATATGTAACTGTATTTGGTTTGCCAGAATTTGTTGAGTATTTTTGCATTAATGATCATGAGGGAAATTGGTAATTTCTGTAATTCTCTTTCTTTGTTGCAACTTTGAGTGGATTGAGTGTCAGGGTAATTGTGGCTTCATAAAAAAGATTTTGGCAGGATTCCTTCAGTTTCCACTGTACAGAACAGTTTGATGAGTATTGGTATTAGTTTTTCATTGAATGTCTAATAGAATTCTGAGGTGAAACCATCTGGTTCAGGGCTTTGTTTATTTGGGAAACGTTTAATAACAGTTTCAATTTTCTTTGGGGTTGTAGGTCTGTTTAGGTCTTTAATTTGTTCTTGATTTAATTTTGGTAATTTGTACTTGTCCGGAAAGCTGTCCATTTCTTTAAAGTTTTTCATTTTAATACAGTATAGGTGTTTAAAGTATGACCTGGTCGTTCTCTGGATTTCCTGGGTATCTGTTGTTATGTCTCCCTTTTTATTTCTGATTCTATTAATTTGGATACTCTCTCTCAGCCATTTGAATAAAGGTTTGTCTATCTTATTGAATTTCACACAGAACCAACTGTTCATTTCATTGATTCTTTGCAATGTTCTCTTTGTTTCTATTGTACTGACTTCAGCCCTAAGTTTGATTATTTCTTGCCATCTACTTTTTCTAGATAAGTTTTTTTCTAAGTGTTCTAAAGCCTTCAGCTGAATTGTCATGTCTCTTGTGAAAGATTTCTCTTGTTTTTTTATATAGACATCTAGTACTATGAATTTTCCTCTTAAGACTGCTTTCATTGTGTCCCATAAGTTAGGGAATGTTGTAGATTCATTTTCATTAAATTTAAGGAAGTCTTCAATTTTTTTCTTAACATCTTCCTTGACCCAGAGGCGGTTCAATGTAGAGATGTTCAGTTTCTATGCATTTGTAGGCTCTCTGTAATTTCTGTTGTTGCTGATTTCTAACTTTTGACTATGGTTGTCTGGTATGATACAAGGAATTATTAACATTTTTTGTATCTATTGATATTTGCTTTTGCTTAATAACCAAATATGTGGCCAATTTTAGAGAAAGTTCCATGGGGTACTGAGAATCATGTATATTCCTTTGTGTTTGTGTGGAAGCTTCTGTAAATATCTATTAAGTCTAATTATGTCATAACATCTGTTGGACCTCTTATTTCTCTGTTGAGTCTCTGTCTGGTTGATTTATCTGAGGGTGAAAGTTGGGTATTGAAATCTCTTACTATTAGAATGTGATGTTTGATGTGGGGTTTAAATTTTAGTAGTGTTTCTTTTACATATGTATGTGACCTTATATTAGGGGCATAAATATTCAGAATAGAGATTTCATCTTGATTAATTTTTCCTAAGATGAATTTGTAATGTTTGTCCCGGTCTCTTTTGATTGATTTTAGTTTGAAGTCTTCTTTGTTAAATATTAGGATGGCAATACCAGCTTGTTTCTTTGGGCCATTTGATTGAAAATCTTTTCTCAACCTTTACTCTGAGCCTGTGTTTGTCATTGAAGTTGTATGTTTCTTGTATGCAGCAGAAGGACGGATTCTGTATCTTTTTTTTTTATCCACTGTATTAGGGTGTATCTTTGCATAGGTGAATTGAGTCCATTGGTATTCCATAAGGAATATTAATGAAGACTGATTTTTATTTTCTGTTATTTTTGGTGGTCGTTTATATGTATTTCCTTTTTTCAGCTTTTCTTCTGTGGGATTCTCGATTATTTGTAGTTTCATGGGTTTATCTAGGTTCCTTATATTGGAGTTTTACCTCTAGTGCTTTTTGTAAAGCCAGATTTGTGAATAGGTACTGTTTAATCAGATTTTGTTGTGAAACATCTTATTTACTCTTCTATGGTGATTGATAGTTTTGTTGGGTATAGTAGTCTAGTTTGGCAGACAAGGTCTTTTAGTGTCTGTATAACTTCTGACCAGGATATTTTTGCTTTTATTTTATCCATTGAATAGTCTGGTGTTATTCTGATGGCTCTGCCATTATAAGTAAGTTGTCCCCTTTTCTTTGCATTTTTTAATATTTTTTTGTTCTGTATATTTTGTGGCTTAATTATTAATTAATTAAAAGTGGCAAGCAGACTTTTTTGGGGGTCTAATCTATTTGTTGTTCTGTAGGCCTTTTGTATTTTTGTAGGCATTTCCTTCTTTTGGTTGGGATAGTTCTCTTCTATGATTTTACTGAGTACATTTTTTTTGTGTCTTTGAGCTGATATTCATCTCCTTCTTTGATTCCAATTATTCTCAGGTGTAATCTCTTCATGAATCCCAAATTTCCTGAACATTTTTTGTTATGGCTTTATAGTTTTAGTTTTTTCTTTGCCTAATATCTAGTTCTACTATTTATTTTCCACTCTAGACATTCTTTCTTGTATCTCTTGAATTCTGTTGGTTATGCTTATATCTAGGAACATGGAAAGGTTTTCATTTTCTGATATCCTCTTCAATTTATTTCTTCAGTGATTTAAAGTTTTTGTCCAATAGATCTGTTACATCTTTGGTTATAGTTACTCCAAATACTTAATGTTATTTGTAGCTATTATAAAGGGTAATGTTTCCTTTATTTCTTTTTCAACCCTTCTATCTTTAATGTATAAGAGGGCTACTGATTTCTTTGAGTTAATCGTGTATCATGCTACATTGCTGAAGATGTTTACCGGCTGTAGAAGTTCCCTGGTAGAATTTTGTGGATCACTTATGTATACAATCATATCATCTGCAAATTGTGATAGTTTCATTTCTTCTTTTCCAAAATGTATTGCCTTAATCTTTTTTTTTTCTCTTAATGCTTTAACCAAAACTTCGAGAACTATATGGAATAGATAAGTGACAGCCTTGTCTAGTTCCTGATTGTAGTGGGATTGATTTGAGTTTTTCTCCATTTAGTTTGATGATGGCTGTCAGCTTCTTGTAAAATGCCTTTATTATATTTAGATATTTCCCCTGTATTCCTGGTCTCTCCAGGACTTTTAGCATAAAGGAATGTTGGATTTTGTCAAAGGGTTTCTCAGCGTCTAAGGAAGTAATCATGTGGTTTTTTTCCATTAGTTTGTTTATACAATGGATGACATTTACAGCTTTCCAAATGTTGATCCATCCCTGTACTCCTGGGATGAAGCATACTTGATGGTGGTGGATGATATTTTTTATATGTTGTCCTTTATAGTTTGCCAGAATTGTGTTTAGAATTTTTGCATCAATATTCATGAGGGAAATTGGTCTGTAATTTGAGTAGCTTGGGTTTTAAGGTAATTGTGGCTTCATAAAAAGAATTTGGCAATAGTCATTCAGTTTCTATGGTATAAAACATTTTGAGGAGTATTGGTAGTAGTTCTTCCTTGAATGTTTTGAATGTCTTGAATGTCTGGTTTCTGCACTGAAACCATCTGGACCTGGGCTTTTTTTTTAGTTGGGATGCTTTTAATGAAAGCTTTAATTTTCTTTAGAGTTATAGGTCTGTTTAGGTATTTAATCTAATCCTGATTTCATTTTGGTAAATGGCACCTGTCCAAAAATCTGTCCATTTCTTCTAGGTTTTCCATTTTTTGTGGAGTATAGATTTTCAAATGACCTAATAATTCTCTAATCTTTCTGGGGGTCTGCTTTTATGTCCCCCTTTTGATTTCTGATTTTGTTGATTTGAATACTCTCTCTCTCTCTGCTTTTTGATTAGTTTGGATAAGGGCTTATCAATCTTGTTGACTTCCTCAAAGAACTATCTCTTTGATTCATTGATTCTTTGTATTGTTCTTTTTGTTTCAATTGTATTGTTTTCAGCTCTAAGTTTATTTCTTGTTGTCTACTTCTTCTAGATGAGTTTGCTTCTAATTGTTCTAAGGCTTTCAGCTGTGCTGTTAGTTCTTTAGTGTGGGATTTCTCTAGGTTTTTCATATAGGCATCTAGCGCTAGGAATTTCCTCTTAAGACTTTTCTAAGTGTGTCCCATAAGTTTGGGTACACTGTGGATTCATTTTTGTTAAACTCTAGGAAGTTTTTGTTTTCTTTCTTAAATTCTTCCTTGACCCAGAGGTGGTTCAGCTGAGTGACGTTTAGTTTTCATGAGTTGATAGGCTTTCTGTGATTTTTGATGTGTTGAAATGTAACTTTAGGCCATGGTGGTTTGATATGATACAAGAGATTATTTACATTTTTTGTATCTATTGATATTTGCTTTATGACCAATTATGTGGTCAATTTAAGAGAAAGTTCCATGTGGTGCTGAGAAATATGTATATTCCTTTGCATTTGAGTGAAAGCTTCTGTAAATATCTATTAAGTCCATTTTCATTATAACCTCTGCTAGACTCCTTATTTCTCTGTTGAATCTTTGTGTGGTTGACCTATTCTAAGCTGAAAGTGAGGTATTGAAGTTTCCCTCTATTAGGGTGTTAGAATTGATGTAGGATTTGAGCTTTAGTAGTATTTCTTTTACATAAGTGGGTGCCTTTATATTAGGGGCATAAATAATCAGGATTGAAATCTTATCTTGTTCAATTTTTCCTGAGATGACTAAGTAATGTCCACCTGGATCTCTTTTAATTGATTTTAGTTTGAGATTTACTTGGTTAGATATTAGGATGGCAACATTAGCTTGTTTCTTCAGGCCATTTGCTTGGAAAATCTTTTCCCAACCATTTACTATTAGCCTGTGTCTGTCTTTGTGGTTGAGGTGTATTTCTTGTATGTAGCAGAAGGATGCCTTCTGTTTTTGTATCCAGCATGTTAGTATGTGTCCTTTTATAGGTGAATTCAGTCCATTGATATTAAAGGATATTAGTAACCACTGAGTGTTATTTCCTGTTATTTTTGGTGATAGTTTGTATATATTTGCTTTCTTTGGGCATTTCTTCTGTGAAATTACCAATTGTTTGTGGTTTCATGGGTGTGTCTTGGATCCTTAGGTTGGAGTTTTCCTCTAATGCTTTCTGAAGGGCCAGATTTGTGGATAGGTATTGTTTAAATCTAACTTTGTCATAAAATATCTCATTTACTCCACCTATGGTGACTGATAGTTTTGCTGGGCATATTATTCTAGGTTTGCAGCCAAGCTCTTTTAGTGTCTGTATATCTTCTGACCAGGACCTTCTTGCCTTTATTTTTTTCCATTGTATAGTCAGGTATTATTCTGATGGGTCTGATTTTATAGATTTTGAAGCTCTTAAATTTTTTTCTTTAATATGTATTTTTTGTGGCTTGATTATTATGTGGCAAGTGGTCTCTTTTTGGGGGTCAAATCTATTTGGTGTTCTGTAAGCATCTGGTATCTTTATAGGCATTTCCTTCTTTAAGTTGGGAAAGTTCTCTTCTATGATTTTATTGAGTATATTTGTATCTTTGAGCTGGTGTTCTTCTCTTTCTTCTATTGCTATTATTCTCAGGCTAGCCCTTTTCATGGTGTTCAAATTTTCTGAACATTTTGTGTTATGGCTTCCTTGGTTTTAGTGTTTTCTTTGACTGATGTGTTTATTTCCACTATTGAGTCTTCCACTCTAGAGATTCTCTCTTTCATTTCTTGGATTCTGTTATGTTAGATATTAGGTTATGCTTGTATCTGTAATTCCAGCTCTTTTCTTCATGTTTTCTATTTCTACCTTTGTCTCACTTTGTACCTTTTTTTTGTTTTTATTTCAATTTTAATTTCTGAAATGTTTCTTTTATTTTGGGGTTTTTCTTTTCTTTTTTTTGTTTGTTTTCTTTCTTTCAAGAATTTGTTCATGTCTTCCAATTTTTTGTTTGTATTTTTTTTCTATTTTTTATGGGAATTTTTTATATCCTCTTTTAAGGCATCACTACTCTTCATAAAGAAGTTTTTGCTGTTGTTTTCTTCTGTTTCCTTTTTATTGCTTTCTTCAGATCTTGGTTTTGTAGAACCTCCAGTTTTTTCTGGTGTTGCCTCGTTATTCTTTATATTGTTATATGTATTCTTGCATTGGCATCTGCCCATGGCTTCAGTGGTTCACATTTAATCAGGTCCTAGTGCGTTGTTACTAGAGGGCTTGTGTGTCTCCTGTATGCTCTAACCAAGGTGTCTGCATGATCTCTGACTCTGCTCTGGACATTGGTCTGAGTTTCAAAGGTGTCAGTTAATGTCTAATGATGCAGTTCGCTCTAGAGGCAGAGCCCAGCCATAGGATGTCCCCTTCTGTTAGAGGTAGTTGAGCAAGACCCCTCCCGGCTAAAGCCTAAGGCCTGTCTGCTAGCAAGAGTCTGAAATCAGACCCTTGGGTATGACCCCGGCACCAGAGAGGGATTCTCTGGAATGTCAGCCCAGGAGCTAGGATCTGCCCATCTCTGATTCCACTTTGGACACAAGTCTGCTTCTTTAATTTCTCTTTTCAGTGACTTAAATTTTTGCCAAAGAGGTCTGCTACTTCTTTGGGTAGAGTTATGCCAAGATATTTAATGCTATTTGAAACTACTATAAAGGGTGATGTTTATTTTCTTTCAGTCCTTTTTTCTTTAGTGTATAGGAGGGATATTGATTTTTTTAGTTTATCTTGTACCCTCGTGCATTGATGAAGGTGTTTATGAGCTGCTGGAGTTCCTTGGTAGAATTTTGGAGGTCATTTATGTAAACAATCAAATCATCTGCAAATAGAGATAGTTTGACTTCTTTCTTTCTGCTTTATATTTTCTTGATCACCTTTTGTTCTCTTATTGCTTTAGCTATAACTTTGAAAACTATATTGAATAGCTAAGGGGAGACAGGACAGCCCTGTCTTGTTCCTGATTTTACAGGGATTACTTTGAGTTTTTGTCCATCTACTTTGATGTTGGCTGTCAACTTGCTGTATATTATCTTTATTAAATTTAGGTATTTTCTTTGTATTCCTGACCTCTCCAGGACTTTTATCATGAAGGTGTGTTGGATTTTGTCAAAGGCTTTTTATGCATCTAATGAGATGATCATGTGGGTTTTTTTCTTTCAATTTGTTTATATGATGGATGATATTTACAGTTTTTCATGTTAAACCATCCCTGTGTCTCCAAGGTGATGAATATGATCACTCATATTCCTAACAATATCTGCTTACATGTTCATTCACTACATCTTCAGAGATGTTCATCTCTGCATCTCTGGAGTAATGAATATATTCACTCATATTCATAACAATGTCTGCTTACATTTTTATTCACAGTGATGAAACATGCTACATATACATATACCTAAACATATATGCATGCACACAATTATGTATGCCAGCATACTCAATTGCTGTAGTGAAGCTTAGCATGCATTCCCTTGAACTCTGATCATTCTCTTTAAAAAGGCAAACACACCATATTCTGGTATTTTCTTAGACATTAGAACTGTCATTAGGAAAGATGTCTCCAAGGTTCAGAGAAGACATCAGTCAGTCATTAGTTCAAAGGCTATTGGTGATCGCCTTAAAAATAGAACTCACATTGCTCTTCTTTCTTTCTTAGAATATCCTTTTTTTCCTCTTTCTCTAGTACATTCATTAAACCAATGTAAAAATGAACTGACAGGGGAACAAAGTATCTTCCTGACTTCTTATATGCAGAGTACATTTGCAACTAGGGAATGGAGGCACTCAATGTTCAGGCTTAGGCTTGGGGAACCCAGAAGGAAAAAAAAAGGATGAAAAGATTAATTTCCACTTGAGAAAATCATGTTAGTGGCTACAGTACCTCCAAAGAATAACTGAAAACAAAGTTATTTTGGGATACAATCTCATAGAATTTTTGTCAATCTCGGCACAGGAAGCATCTCAGAGTGACCTATAGAGGCAGAAGCAAGCATTGGAAGCTCTTTACATCAAAAAAGACTGAAGAGCAGAGAGCACTGTTTGAACCAGGGGCCAGGCAACAACTTAACAAAAATCCACCTCTAATGACCTCCTGCTGCCAGTGAGTATTGCCTCCTAATGCTGTCATAGCCTCCACAGGGAGCCATCACTGCACTGGGTACAGTCTCTTTGCTGTAGAATCATACCTGGAAAAAGCAGTTTAAAAACAGGAGGGCCAGTTAGGAGTAAGTTTGAAGAGATGCAGACTGCCATAGCAGAGTAATCATGGCAGCAGGAACAGGAGTGGCAAGTCACATTGCCTCTGTACTCAGAAAGTAGAGAGTGGTGCTCAGCCCATTTTTTCTTTTTCAATCGATGCTAGAACACAGGGCATAGGATGGTATTGCCACATGCAAGGTGGTCATCTCCCTTCAGTTAAACTTCTCTGGAAGCAGCTTTATAGACCCATTGGAAGGTATGTTCCTATGGTGATTCTAAATACAGTCAAGCTGACAGTGGAGCATCATGAACAGTCAGGAACAGCATTCAAAATACAAGCCTGTGGGAGGCATTTCAGATTGAAATAACAAAAAAGGTTCAGATCAGCAGGTGATCTGCTATATCCTGCAGTGATCACCATTTGGTAATAATTAAACTGAATTGAAATGCCATTGCTATCAAAGAATAGATTTGTTTTCATGATGTTATGCATCACTGCCTTCTCATGCCTGATAGTAACCGTGTCCTCTGAAAACCAGTAATCAGTGGAACAATATGCTTGTAGAATGAAGAGACTGCCATTTGTCATAACCCCTCAATGAGGTAGTGGTAATTAGACTTGTTTCCCACAGTAAACAATTACACGAATGAATAAAAGGGGCTGGTAAGATGGCTCAGTGGTTAAAGGCATGTGCCATGAAGACTGACTGTCTAAGTTTGATCTGCAGTCTCCACATGGTAGAAGAAGAGAACTTCAAGTTGTTCTCTGACTCTTCTGCTGCTGACCTCCCCATGTAAACTGTGGCACACACTTGTGTGAGCAGACACACACATATGCAAATGAATAGATACAATTTTAAACATAAAATGGATTTTCAGTTGTTGAAAGCAAACAGCCTGGCACTTCAATAATCATGAGAGGAGAAGTACAAGAAAAGAGCTCTATATTCACCTAAGATTCTTCTTCAGGGCATTTTATAAACTACACAAAGAGAACCTGAGTCTGAAAAAAAAAACATAACAACTGAATTCTAAGATGCTAAGAAGAATAGAATTTCCATGGCAAGATAAAGGGGAAGATAGGGGCAAACAGAGAAAATTCCCAGAATCTCCATGGACATATGCCTTACTAATTTGTACAACATGAGACTGCACAAAGTGTAAGAGAATCAAAGATGGGGAAAGTTGGAAGCTGCATGGAGATTTCCATGTTCCAAACATTCAATAGTTAGGTCCCAAGCACTCAAAGAGCTGAACTCTTTAGGCACTAGCAAAGGTTGCTATGTTGGTAGTAGCTACTTCAGGGGCTCCTGGTTGTGGGCAGTTTCATTTCTTGGGGGCATTAGCAATATTTAGCCTCATTGAGGTTGTTACAATTTGCTAAACAATACATAGAATCATCTGCTCTGAAATTTACAATTGCCAGCTCAATGTGGCATTGTTCAACTTTAATTCTAGTTTTAGAAGGTAAAGGCAAGAAGACCTGAAATAATACACAGTAATGTCCTACCTAATAATAACAAAAATACAATTATTAGAGTTCAATAACCACACATTAAAGGGTATTATTCTGGTCCTGTACTCTATATCTGTTAGTGAAACCACAGGTTCTATACTACCAAAGCTTTGAAAAGAATCCAATTTTTCTTACTTAGCTACTTCTAAACTATCACTCAAAACAGCATTTAAATTTGGGGCAAGGAGATGGCACCTCAAATATAAGATCTTGAGGTGTAATTCTTGATATCAACTTGATCTTGGGAATCCACTGAAAAGTAGAAGGTGAGAACTAGCTCTTACCCCCACATGTACACACACACACATACACACACACACACACACACACACACACACACTATCAGTCAAGCAAACAAATATATACACAAATAATAATAAATAAAATATTTTTTAAAGGCATTCAAACCTTTTTGAAACAATCAGTATAATTTCCACATAGCAGTAGAATTTTTATAATGTCCAGTGTAAATGAAAAGTTTTATAGAAAGACAGGAAAAACAGAGCAGGTAAAATGGCCAGTATAACTGGCCCATTGATAGCTGTTGTCTTAATTAGGATTTCTATTGATGTGTTAACCACCATGACCAAAAGCAAGTTGGAGAAGAAAAAATTTATTTCATCTTACACTTTCAGGTGACAGTTCATCACTGAGGGAAGCCAAGGAAGGCACCTTCAGGCAGAAACTGAAACAGAAGCCATGGAGTAATACTGCTTACTGGCTTACTTTCCAAGGCTTAATCACCCTTTTTTATTATATACCTGTGGACCATTTGCTCAGGAGTGACACTACACAGAGTGAGCTGGGCAATCTCAAATCAATCATTAATCAAGAAAATTCTCTATAGACTGGCAAACAGGTCAATGTTTCAGAGGAAGTTTTCTCAATTAAGATTTCCTCTTCCCATGTATGCACAGCAGTTTAAACTGTGTTTGAAGGCACAACAGAAAGATAATGAGAACGAATAAACTGATGGCATGTCTCAGCAAAAAAGACAGAAAATTAAAGATTAGAAATCTATAGAACTAGAATCAAAAATTTAAAAATTACAATCTCTAAACTGAAAAGTAAATGATTAGACATTGTAAAGAAAATGAAGGACTAATGGACCAAGATTCAAAGGAGAGAGGAGGTGGGTAAATGTTGATAGTTGAAAACATGGGCTGGCTGCTGGGCCCCAGGATGCTTCTGATAAGGAAGTCCAAAGTTGACTATGGATCACAGAGAAACAGACGTCTCTCTTAACCATATTACCCCCATGATGTTCAGGGCAGAGTAAGATTCAGACATCTTCAGGCAGTTAAGATCCCAGGTCCAGAGCAGAGAGGGAGAGCAGAGTGAGAGACATACATCTTCAGAGAGTGCAGATCCTGTGACCTGTCCAGAGTAACAAATATTGCAGACACCATGTCCAGAGCAGACAGGAGACAAACAACCCTGTAGCCACAACTGACTAAGAATCCACTAAGACCTGACTAAGAGTGAACCAAAGAAGCAATGGGCAGACACCAGTGCAAAGATACATACAACAATATAAAGAACAACAAAGCACCACCAGTTGTAGAAGCTGATGACTCTACAACACCAATACCTGAACATAACAATGAAGAAGAAACAGAAGGAAACAATACAAACACTTTTGTGAAGACTATAGAAGCCTTAAAAGAGGATATAAAAAGTTCCTTAAAGAAATAGAAAAAAATAAAAGTAAATTGGAAGAGATGAACAAATCATTGAAAGAAAATAAAGAAAAGAAATCCAACAAAGAAAAGAAACATTCCAGGAACTAAAACTTGAAATAAAAACAATAAAGAAGGCACAAAATGAGGCAAAGGAGGAAATAGAATATTAAAAAAAAAATGATCAGGGATTACAATTACAAGCATGACCAACAGAATCCAAGAGATGGAAGAGAGAATCTCTGGAGTGGAAGACTCAATAGTGTAAATATATACATCACTCAAAGAAAACACCAAAACCAAAAAAGCCATAACACAAAATGTTCAGGAAATTTAGGACACCATGAAAAGACCAAACCAGAGAATAATAGGAATAGAAGAAGGAGAAGTATACAAGCTCAAAGACATACATAATGTACTCAATAAAATCATATAAAGAAACTTTCCCAACCTAAAGAAGGAAATGCCTATAAAGATACAAGAAGCTTACAGAATATCAAATAAACTAGACCCCCCTCCAAAAAAAAGTCTTTTTGCCACATAATTATTAAGCCACAAATTATACAGAACAAAGACAAATATTAAGAAAGAGCTGCAAAGAAAAAGGGGCAACTTAAATATAAAGGCAGACCCATCAAAATAACACTAGATTATTCAGTAGAAACAATGAAAGCAAGAAGGTCCTGAACAGAGGTTACAGAGACACTAAAAGAACATAGCTGCCAACCCAGACTACAATACTCAGAAAAACTATCAATTACCATAGGTGGAGTAAGTAAGATATTTTACAACAAAGACAAATTGAAATAATACCTATCCACAAATCCAACACTACAGAAAGCACTAGAGGGAAAACTCTAACCTAAAGATCCCAGATACACCCATGAAACCACAAACAATTCAACAGAAGAAAAGACTAAAGAAAGGAAATACACACAAAAAAATTAACAGGAAATAGCAATCAGTGGTCATTAATATTCCTTAATATCAATGGATTAATTCACCAATAAAGACACACCCTAACACGAAGGATACAAAAACAAAAGCCAACCTTCTGCTGCATACAAGAAACACACCTCAACTTCAAAAACAAACGCAGCTCAGAGTAAAGGATTAGGAAAAGATTTTCCAATCAAATCACCCCAAGAAACAAGCTGGTGTTGCCATCTATCCAACAAAGTAGACTTCAAACTAAAATCAATGAAAAGCAACCAGGACCAACATTATTTATTCATCTCAGGAAAAATTGATCAAAATGAGATTTCAATCCTGAATATTTATGCTCCTAATTTAAGGGCATGTACATAATGTAAAAAACACTATTAAAGCTCAAACCCCACATCAAATGTCATACACTACTGGGAGACTTCAGCACCCCACTTTCACCCTTAGATAGGTCAACTAGACAGAGGCTCAACAGAGAACTAAGGAGTCTAACAGAGGTTATGATGCAAATGAACTTAATAGATATTTACAGAAGCTTCCACCCAAACTTAAAGAAATATATGTACTTCTTAGCACCACATGGAACTTTCTCTAAAATTGACCACATAATTGGTCATAATACAAATATCAATAGATACAAAAAATGGAAATAATCCCTTGTATCATATCAGACCACCATCATCTAAAGTTAGAGTTCAAAAACAACAAATGTCACAGAAAGCTTACAAACTCATGAAAACTGAGTATCTCTACATTTGAACTGCCTCTGGGTCAGGAAAGAAGTTAAGAAAGAAATCAAAGACTTTCTAGAATTTAATGAAAATGAATACACAACATTCCTAAACTTATGGGACACAATAAAAACAGTTTTAAGAGGAAAATTCATAGCACTAGATGCCTATATGAAAAACCTAGAGAAATCCCACACTAGAGAGCTAACAACTCAGCTGAAGGCTTTAGAAGAATTAGAAGCAAACTCACCAAAGTGTTGGGAGCCAAAGTCTAACTTAGCCATATTTTATAAGTTAGCTCCTACAGATAGCCATTTGCCAGAAGGCTACATCCTTATTGTTTTAAGCTAAACCATGACTCCAGGTGGTTTCCCTTGATTCCCTCAGACCAACAGGTGACATCCTCCAGGCCTTCTCCTTTGGCCCTCTCAACTCAGCAGGTGACATCCTCCAGGCCTTCAACTGATAACAGAAAGATTTCCATATCAATTCTACCCTGTCTGTTACTTCCTCTCACAGGCTTGCCACCTGCTTTTGTATATCCCACCCCTTTCCTCCCAGCTACCTGCATAGCAGAGATTCTGTATAAATATTGGCTGAATAATAAAGCTATGGAGGACTTGAACAGAAAAATTTGTCTTGTCCTTCTGTTCTTTGTGTTCCTGCCTTCCATTTGTTTCATTCCCAGGTTCAGGTCCACCCTGAAGACCCTGATGGTCAGAGAAAATTGGCGCCCAGCGTGTCCGGATCCACGGGATGGAATGAACGTCTCACCATTAAGAGGATGGCCGTCAATCAGACCATTGGATCGCCATGAGTGAAGATCCTGAACTGTGACCGTGCGAGAAATGCCCGGCCTGTGAGTCAGGTCCGAGGACAATCACAGGTGAAGACGCAGGTAAGTGATTCATCAAGGGGCAGGCATTAGGCAAGAAAGAGATGTTCTTGTCAGGGCTTAAGGAAGCTCTTCAAACACAAGGAACCAGGGTCAAAAAAAAAAAAAAGAAGGATCTTAAGAGGTTTTTTGAATTTATTGGTGATGTCTGCCTCTGGTTTCCACAGGAGGGGACGATTGATGCAAAAAGATGGGGAAGGGTTGGTAATTTTCTCCAGGATTATTATAATGCTTTTGGGCCTGAGAAAGTCCCTGTTTAGACATTTTCTTATTGGAATTTAGTGAATGATGTTTTGAGAATATATAATAATTTCCCAGATATCCAGGCAGTTTATTAAGGAGAGAGGCATTGAATAAGGATCACTTATTCTACCAGCATTTTAAAAATCCTCCAAACACGGAGAATTAGGGCTAAAGACAAAGCGATTTTTTTTTCTCACAGAAGCAGGTATGCTATTGCATTTGAATCATAGTGTTAAGGAACTTTTACAGTGTTTTTATACTTCCTGGCCTAAGAGGACAGGTCTGATACAGGTGAAATGCTGATGGTGTTTTTAAGTTAACTCTTAAAGTATGACGGTAGTAAGAGCATGAAAAGTTTTGATCAAGAATCAAGATGCCTCCCAACACTCGGGAGATAGAGATAGATGGATCTCTGTAGCCAAGGCTACACAGAGAAACCTGCATTATATCTAGCTTCTTTTCTCAGCATAATGTTTTGACGTTCATTTATGTAGCATGTGTTAGTATTTTCTCCTTTATTATTTCTAAATGCTACTGCATGAACTATATATTGCATTTTGTTTGTGAACCTCTAATAGGGGAGTAGATATTTTTATTTCTCTTGGCTAGATTCCAAGAAGTGAGATTCCAGAGTCATGTGGCAGCTTATGTTTCTTATATACTTGAGGAACTGCTAATGTTTTCTAAAAAGGCTATATTCTGGGTTTAGTTCCTGGTATAGCCAGTACAGCAGGCATATTATACCATGTCTCTTATCTTTTCTTTAGAATTTTGCTACTGTACCATGAATGTGGTTTAGTTACAATCTCTTATAAATACTGCCCTACTAAGTTGTTCTGTCTTATTGCCTGGCTGTATTAAATGTAATTCCATAAAGATTTAAACTTAACTTACAAATATTTGATATCATATAGTATAAAATTTTAACATCTTATGCTAATGAAACCTCCCTTTGGCCCTGCTACTACCAAGCCCTAGACTTCAAGGCTCAACCTCAGCAGGAGCCTTCAGTTCAACCCACCTTAGGCTCTAGAGGCCTGGGCAGTCACAGTTTTTTTCTTTTTAAACTTTATTATTTATTTACTTATTTGCCTTGGTATTTGCTTGGAACTGGAACTACAGACAGTTGTTAGCTGCCATGTGGGTGCTGGGAATCAAACCCAGGTCCTCTGGAAGAGCAGACAGTGCTCTTAACTGCTGAGCCATCTCTCCAGCCCCGGCAGTCACAGTTTTTAACATAAGAATGAAGGCAAGGCCCAAGCCACATGAGCAGGTTTCTGATCTGAGTAGCATAGACTCTGGATATTCATAACACTCGTGAGTACAAGCCACTAATTCAAAAAAAACTTTTTATGTGCTCAAAAATGTGTGATTTTAATAATCACTATCCTTCCCAAATTGATTGACTTTTTAAAGACTCATTCAGTGTGTTTTTCCAGTGTTATTTCATTACGAACTTTAAAGAATGCTAGAAAATGCTGTACAATGGTGGCTTCTACATCTCATACAGAGGTGCAAATCACAGCAGCCAAATCTGCTCAAGTTGCATAGTTTCTAGCTGTATAGCTGGCCTTAATACATATTCTCTTAAACTATTTAATCTGTTCACTGATAGTCAATATGTGGCACAGATCCCTTTAGAAACACCTAGTTATATTGCGCCTGTGAGAAAAATATGTCAGCTTTCATTAAAAGTACAGGCTTTTGTGAAACAGAACTCAGCTACTATATGTGGGATATTTACAGGCTCATTCTGACCTTCCTAGTGAAAGCAATGTCCGTGCTGATCAGTTTACTGAATCAACATATGTTATGTTTCATGCATTTGCTACTGTATTTTAAGTCCATCAAAGATTTCATCTTAATGCTGGATCTTTGAAATTTCATTTCAAGATCACAAAGGACCAAGCCATTCAAAAAGTCAAACAGTGTCCTTTGTGTATAAAATTTCTGTCAATAACCTATTTTGGAATGAATCCTCAGTGCATTTTGCTCCTAAGTCATATTTGGCAGATGGATGTTACTCATATTCCCTCCTTTGGAAGGATGGCCTATGTCCATGTTTCTGTTGATACTTGTTTTCATCTTAACTTTTTGCCTCTGCACATTCTTTGGAAAAGGCTAAGGATGTTAAAAGCCGTTGCTTATAGAGTTTCCAAAAGTAATGAAATTAAGTAATGAGATAACATTTTGCTAAATTTTGTGCTGAAGGCTGAGATTTCTTATAATTTTTATGGGTCTGACAATTGTGGAAGCAACTCTCATTACACTCTTAAAGTTTGTCTTAAAACTAAGAAGGGAGAGTATGCAGCCATGCTCAAAGACCATTTATCCTTCATTTCTTTTATATTTTAAATGTTTTAACTGTGGATTCTCAGTCACTTACTGCAGCTGACAGATACTGGAGGCTTAGCAATGTGGCCTTATCTTAGAATCAATGAAAAAATCTGACAGATGGCACTTAACTTAGACCAGACCTAGTTCTGGTATGGGGAAAAGGGTCTGTTTGTGTTTTTTCCATAGAATGCAGACTTTCACAGGATGCAGATGACTGACACCTCGGAATACTCCTAGACTGCAGTCTCCCTGGGACAGAGTCAACGACCTCCTGCTGACTGAAGCTGACAACTCAAAGAGGAGAGCAGAGGAGCAGCTGCCCTGCTGTCTCAGCAGAAACTAAATCAACAATTCTTGTCTTTGAATGTAAATTTTTCTCAAACCCTTGAAGCTGGTTGCTTTCCATTTCCAGAGTGTGGCTCTGTTCTTTGGCAGACAGGAATTATTCCTTAGATGTATGCCTTCTTCTTACTGTGTGCTTATTTACTTCTTACCTACCCTCTAGACACTTTGCATTAGAGATAGTATGGCTAGTTTAGAGAAGGATTGGAGCATAAAAAAAAGCAAAGAGCAGGAGGAAGGATGTTTTAAAAGCTGGTTTTCCATCTCCTTAGGATTACTACACTTTAACCTTCCCTTTTAAGACACTTTATAGGATTTTTGCTTTATTGGCTTTTAGATCATGGACATTTAACAGGCTCACTACCAACAGGTAGACTCCCTGACCACACACACAGACTCCATACACACACAGGTCTGTTACTTTACAGATCAAGGGTTTGTGAACCCTCAGGCGATAAGATTCCTAAGGGAACTGTATAGAATTCAGAGCTATGCAAGCTTGCTTGCAAGCAAGCTTGGATACCAATGAAGGTGCTAGGAGAAGCACTGCAAAGAGAAAACCATGTATTCTGTCTCTGAATCTCGTGAGGAGCAAACCTGATTGCATTGAGGTTCATGTCGAAATGTGTTAATATTAATAACCTAGCCCCTCTCCTCCTAAAAAGGACATCTGCCATGTGGAAAGGAAGTTCTTTCACCAAGCCGTAGAAGGTTCCTTCTGCTGAAGCTGGAAATAAGCTTGGAGGATCAGGTCTCTGTTCTCTCCCTCTTGGTTAACGCCCACTCATATGATAACTCATATGATAAGTGATTCACCTCAAAAAAATAATTGTAAGGGAGGAACTGTTGGGAGCCAAAGTCTAACTTAGCCATATTTTATAAGTTAGCTCCTACAGATAGCTATTTGCCAGAAGGCTACATCCTTATTGTTTTAAGCTAAACCATGACTCCAGGTGGTTTCTCTTGATTCCCTCAGACCAGCAGGTGACATCCTCCAGGCCTTCAACTGATAACAGAAAGATTTCCATATCAATTCTACCCTATCTGTTACTTCCTCTCACAGGCTTGCCACCTTCTTTTGTATATCCCACCCCTTTCCTCCCAGCTACCTGCATGGCAGAGATTCTGTATAAATATTGGCTGAAATAATAAAGCTATGAAGGACTTGAACAGAAAAATTTGTCTTGTCCTTCTGTTCTTTGTGTTCCTGCCTTCCATTTGTTTTGTTCCCAGGTTCAGATCCACGCTGAAGACCCTGTTGGTTGGGGAAAACCTAGAAAGAGTAGACAGCAAGAAATAATCAAACGTAGCGATGAAATCAGTACAATAGAAACAAAGAGAATAATACAAAGAATTAATGAATCAAAAAGTTGGTTCTTTGTGAAAGTCAACAAGATAGACAAATCCTTATCCAAATTAACCAAAAGACAGAGAGTATTCAAATAGACAGAATCAGAAATAAAAAAGGGATACATAACAACAGCCAGGAAATCCAGAGAATTATCAGGTCATACTTTGAAAATTTGTACTCTACTAAAATAGAAAACCTAAAAGAAATTGACAGCTTTCTGGATAAGTACCAATTAAATAAAGAACAGATTAAAGATCTAAACAGACCTATAACCCCAAAGGATAGTGAAGCTATTATTAAATGTTTCCCAAATAATAAAAGCCCAGGACTGGATGGTTTTACTGAAGAATTCTACCAGACATTCAAAGAAGAAATAATACCAATATTCAACAAATTGTTCCATAAAGTGAAAACTTAAGAAACCCTGACAAACTCTTTTTATGAAGCAACTAAGAAAGAGAACTACAGAGCAATCTCTCACATGAACATTGATGCAAAAATATTCAACAAAATCCTGGCAAACTGATTACACCAACATATAAAAAAGTCATCCACCACAATCAAGTAGGCTTCATTCCAGAAATGCAGGGAAGGTTCAACATACAAAAAAGCATAAATGTCATCCATCAAATAAACAAATTGAAGAAAAAGAACCACATGATCATCTCCTTAGATGCTAAAAAGCCTTTGACAAAATCTAACACTACTTTATGATAAAAGTCCTGGGGAGATTAGGAATGAAGAGAAAATACCTAAGTATAATAAAGACAATTTACAAGAAACCAATGACCAACATCAAAGTAAATAGAGAGAAACTTAAAGCAATCCCACTAAAATCTGGAACTAGACAAGTATGCCCTGTCTTCCCATATCTATTCAATATAGTTCTCAAAGTTTTAGCTAAAGCAATAAGAAAGGAAATTAAGGGGATACAAATTGGAAAAGAAGAAGTGAAAACTATCTCTATTTGCAGAAGATATGATTGTATACATAAATGATCCACAAAATTCTACCAGGGAACTTTTACAGCAGATAAACACCTTCAGCAATGTAGCAGAATATAAGATTAATTAAAAAAATCAGTAGCCCTCCTATACATTAAAGACAAACAGGCTGTAAAAGAAATAAGTGAAAATCACCCTTTATTAATAGCCGCAAATAGCATTAAATACCTTGGTGTAAACATAACCAAAGAAGAAAGACATCAGTTTGACAAAAACTTTAAATCATTGAAGAAAGAAATTGAAAAGGACATCAGAAAATAGAAAGCTCTCCCAAGTTCCTGGGTAAGTAGGATCAACATAATAAAAATGACAATCTTACCAAAAGCAATCTATAGATTCAATGTAATTCCCATCAAAATCTTAACACAATTTTTTACAGACCTTGAAAGAACAATACTCAATTTTATTTTGAATAATAGAAAAGCCAGGATTGCCAAAACAATTTTGCTCAACAAAAAAAAAACCTCAGGAGGCATCACCATCCCTGACTTTGAGAGGTACAGTAATAATAATAATAAAAAACAGCCTGATACTGGCATAAAAATATGAATCATGGAATCAAATTGAAGACCCAGACATTAACCTACACAACTATGAACACCTGATTTTTGATCTTTTGGTCAATAATATTCAATGGAAAAAGTATAGTATCTTCAATAAATTGTGTTGGCATAACTGGAAGGCAGTATGTAGAAAAATGCAAATAGATCCAAACCTATAACCCTGCATAAAACTCAAATCCAAGTGAATCAAAGACCTCAGCATAAAACCAGCCACACTGAACCTGATAGAAATGAAAGTGGAAAATACCCTCCAACGCATTGGCACAGGTGGCCACTTCCTAAATATAACACCGGTAGTATAAACACTAAGAACAACAATCAATAACTGGGACCTCCTGAAACAGAGAAGTTTCTGTAAGGCCAAGGACACAGTCATTAAAATAAACAAACACCCTACAGAATGAGAAAAGATTTTTCACCAACCCTACAAGTGACAGAGGACTTATCTCTAAAATATATAAAGAACTCAAGAAACTAGATCCCAAAATCCTCAACAACTCAATTAAAAAATAGGGTTCAGAACTAAAAAGGGAATTATCAGCAGAAAAATTACAAATGGCTGAAAGGCACTTGAAAAGATGTTCTACATCTTTAGCCATCAGAGAAGTGCAAATCAAAATAACCTAGAGATACTACCTTTAACCTGTCAGAATGGCTAAGATCAAAAACACAATTGACAACCTATGCTGGAGAGGATGTGGAGCAAGGAGATCATTATTCCATTGTTGGTGGGAGTTTAAGCTTGTTCAGCCACTCTGGAATGCAGTATGGTGGTTTTTTCCAGAAAACTGGGAATCAATCTCCCCAAGGATCCAGCAATACCACTTCTGGGCATATACTCTAAAGATGCATATTTGTACTCCTAAGGCATTAGCTCAATTATGTTCATAGCAGCATTATTCATAATAGCAAGAACCTGGAAATTAACAAACTGTGGTACATCTACACAATGGAGTACTACTCAGCAGCAAGAAAAAAATGATATCCTAAAATTTGCAGGCAAATGAACGGATTTGGAGAATATCTTCCTGAGCAAAGTATCACAAACCCAGAAGAATAAGGAGGGGATATACTCACTCATTAGTGGACTTTAAGCAAAAACATTCTCATTTTATTGAAAAATGATGGGTAAATATAGTGACTTAAAACACACACACACAAAAATAAAACAAAACTTCTGGTTTGACTGCAGAAGGATTGCTTAGCAGAAATTTGTGGTGGCCATTAGCTGTGACCTACTGTGCTTTTTCATCTATAGCTGAGCCTAAACTTGGCTTGGGGAGCTTTGGATTTTATTTTTTATGATTCATGTATTTTAGAGACAAGAGAAGTTTTATTAGTGTATGTTCTTGGGTTTTTGTTTTGTTTTGTTTTTTTGCTACCCTGAATATTTTGCATTTTTATATAAAGTTTGATAGTGATTTTCAAAAAACTATTTTAAAAAAGTTGACTATGGACTCCTAAACTAAGGCCTCAGTGATATCTTCTGCAGGTCCCCAGAAGTCATAAAGCTCCTGACAAGGGAGACCAAAGCTGATGCAGAGTCTGAAGTTAAGAGATCTTCCTTCTACTGAGAAGAACAACCATACATACCCTGTCCACCAATGGCACCACCTCATACCCCTAGTACCCATTCCACTTTCCCTACCTTACCACCCCCAAACCTTGACCAAACTGCATCACCTTCCTTCAGTAATTACAGGGCTGAGAATGAAGTAGGCCAGACTTGCAGATAGGATCTTCCAACCTAAAAGCTTCCTCAGCCCTAGCACCACAACTGAAAATGTGTGAAGAAGTCATATGGGAAACACGTACTCTATAAACTAAGCAAATAACATGTTTCTTAAAAGTCATGAAAGTTAGCTCCACACTGCCTACCAGGAGAAAAGAGTAAGAATTATTACTATCGTGTGCTCAGAGACCATATGAACCAGAGGACAAAAAGATTGTTAAAATGTCCAAAGACACTGCTTTTAACTCAGGTTTTTAATATTCACTGAATACATTTTTCAAAAATGAAGCAACAATAATTAAGAAAAAGCACCCCCGAACTGTGGAGCATGAATACCAGAGCATTAAACCACAAGGAAAGCCAGTCCCCCAAATGGTAATTTTAAATAAAAGGAATAGAGAAACATTGTTACATGGATGCCTCTCCTTGAAGAACTGCCACAGAAAGATGCTTGGGCTGAAGGAAAATAAATAAGACAAATATTTCAACCTGTGGGGATAGGGAGGGGTGATTTGGCCCCCTGTCTCTGCCCAGTAAAGAGTTTCTATCTCCATGCACTGTTGGCTCTATTCTGCTGAGTAGAAAGCTGGCTGAAGAACTCATTTTCCTGTTGCTCTGTTGTTAAACTTGACCAGGATGGGCAGTGTTGGTTATCCACCTAATATGGCCTTCTGAAAAGCAAACTGTGTTTGCAGAATGTAAGGCCAGCATTCAGGTTGTGAAGGTAGAAGATGAATTCAAAGACCCTGACTCAAAGAAAAAGTAGTGCAGGGGCTGGAGAGATGGCTCAGTGGTTAAGAGCACCGTCTGCTCTTCCAGAGGACCCGGGTTCGATTCCCAGCACCCACATGGCAGCTGACAACTGTCTGTAGTTCCAGTTTCAGGCAAACACCAAGGCAAATAAATAAATAAAGTTTAAAAAAAAAAAAAAAAAAAAAGAAAAAGTAGTGCAAATTGACTGCACAAACACCAAGCCTCACCCCTAAGTAAAACATCCCAGTCGACCCAGAAGTCGATATGATCTAACCTAGCCAATGACTGCATCTGCCTTTGTCCCATGTTCTTGCCATTCTGTTGTTGATACCTAATTCCTTGAATGGTGCCTTCTTATCATTCTTTCCTCCCACAGGGCTTTTAGATCCCTTAAATGAGCCTCCTGAAACAGCATATCCTGCCTTCACCAAGCTCAATCACCTTCCTTCATTGGCAGGGCACTTCTCTGACTGTCCCTGACCCCTGATCGTCTCTGTGAAGGATCTGACAGCACTTACCTCCTCGCCATGGAGCAGAGAAAGGCATTTGCCCCCATGACTATGGGAATGCTGTGACTTCAGCATGACTGTCAACCGGAGGAGGACAAGGCCAAATGTCTGTCTTTTATTAGTAAATCTGAAACTAAGCAGAATGACTACCTGTGAGTAAATATTTATAGAGTAAAAGTGTATCGATTATTGATAAACTCAATGGAGAGAGCTCTCCAGCACCTCCTCAAGAGTGTTGCCATTTGTAGCAGTAAACACAGCTACAAAGGTACCTATAGAGCAGCAGAGACCACACTTCGCAGGTCTGTGTGAATTCCAGGGGAGGAAATAGATCTTTGAAGCCAGTCTGTGGAGAGAGACTAAAGAGTTGCCTCTGCAGGAATCAAAGCAAAAAGAAAAGTCTACACTTATTTTAAATCCTACATAACCAGGAAGTGTTGTACCAGAAGATACAGAAATAGCTGGAAGATGGCAGTGGGCCAGTCATTTATAACTTTCTTTTTGATTCTTTGTGAGGAATTTTTACACATGAAAATGTAAAGAATGTAAAGAATGTATAAAGAGTGCTATTCTGTTCAGCTGTCTCGGGTTCTTAATTTTTTACTTTAGCAACTAAATGAAAACCAGACCACCCTGCTGCGTCACCAGCAACTCGTGAAATTTCTTCATGTCTGGCATGAAACTGGCTAGAGCCATGGAGAGCTATGAAGTACCTTTTGTTCTCCTGAAGCTAGCAATATACATTTCTTTACATATGGAGAAACTTTCTATCATCAAGTGTGCAAGCAATGACACTTTTCTAGTGGATTTTCTGTCTATAAACACCCGTGCACTGGTTATTCAGGCCTCCTTCCTTTCTGACTTCTGGAACTTTGTGAATTTAGGGAAAAGTGACTATAGGTATTTGTAAATGATCGACAGTTAAGCTCTGCCCAATAAGTGCTCCTGTCTTGAAGAGTACCTTTAAGGGTGTGAGACAATTTTGTAATCCTATTTTTTCTTTTAGATCTTCTTTAG
Source organism: Sigmodon hispidus (assembly GCA_004025045.1). NCBI lineage: Eukaryota > Metazoa > Chordata > Mammalia > Rodentia > Cricetidae > Sigmodon > Sigmodon hispidus. Next base: position 157,481 of record PVIH01002349.1, on the reverse strand, counting down.
AGTTTAGAATAAATAGACCTTTGTTAAGGCCATCTTTTATTATTCAAGACTGTTACGAAGTGTTCTGTTCTGCCAGGTGTTATGAGTCATCAATAATTACAGAGAACACAAATGACAGAAGATGCATCTGAACTAGGCCCAAATCCAGGTCTGCAAGCACACACTTCCTTGCTTTACCAAGGGTTGTGACTCAGATGTTTTTCCCACAACCCATTCTCTCTGCCCTCATGCATCCTTATGTATGTACATACACTCATGTATGTGCATTACAGAGGCACCATCAACACCATACTGGTGTGCACAAATGCCCATAATTATATCCATACATAGATACAGACTGACACAGTACAATAGTAGATTTAGAATAGATGTTAGAATTTCTCTGAAGCAGGTTGGGAAATGGCTCAGTCAGTAAAATCCTGTCATACAAACATGAGCACTCAAGTTCAGGTTAAGATCTATATGTGGCGGGCTGGAGAGATGGCTCAGCGGTTAAGAGCACCGTCTGCTCTTCCAGAGGACCGGGGTTCGATTCCCAGCACCCACATGGCAGCTCACAACTGTCTGTAGTTCCAGTTCAAGGCAAATAAATAAAATAATAAATAAATAAAGTTTTAAGATCTATATGTGGCATTGCACTTCTGTAACCCACACACTGAGTGTTGGGACAAAATACATTTCAGGGTCTAAGTGGTCAGACAGTCTAGTCAAGTTAATAAGCTCCAGGTTCAGTGAGAGACCTTGTCTGGAGAAATAAGGTGGTGAGTCCCACATGATACTCAATATTGACCTGCACCTTACCCATGAAGAAAACAAGTTAATTAAAAGATACAAAATTGAATCCCACTTAGAATAGTTCAGACACATTTTAACCAAAGTAACATGGGGGAGTAAATCCCTTTTATTCTGTCAGTAGTTGTTACATCTGATAATGAAACACTGTCCAAATGAAGTAGAAGATATGCAGTTACATAGGCAGTGTTTAGAACAAATTCTAAAAGGAGAGCATATTCATCTGTATTAGTCATGTCCTCTTCATCCCAGTCGTTACCTGAAGTGACTACAGTGAATGAGGAGCCTCTGAGAAGAGGAAGTCCTGTCAGCTGGGAGCACAGGTGGGTTTCCTCTATACATGTGGGCTGAATACAGGTACTCAGCAAGCTGGCACTGGAACCATTATGGTGCCTCAATCACTGTCCTCTGCTCTCTCTGGAACTACAAGCAAGCCTCACCCGGAAGGGACCCAGCTGCAGTCCAGCTGGTTTTACATAGCTACTCCTGCCTTGGTGACTTCAATCACTGCCCTGGGTAGCTTTATGTCAACTTGACACAAACTAGAGTCATCTGAAAGGAGGAAACGTCAACTGAGAAAAATGCCTCCATAAGTCCAGCTGTAGAGCATTTTCTTATGTCATTAATGGGAGGGGTCATCCCGGGGCTGGTGGTCCCCAGTTCTATAAGAAAGCACACTAAGCAAGCCATGAGGAGCAAGCCAGTAAGCAGCACCCCTCTATGGGCTCTGCATCAGCTCCTGGTTTTGCCCTTTTTGAATTCATATCCTGGCTACCCTCAGCAGTGTGCTATAATGGTGGAAGTTTAACCCAACAAACCACTTTCTTCTCAACTTCTCATGCGCGACCCTGTCTGCAAGGACAGCACGAGACCCAGGCTTCTTCCTTCTATGGTTTATTCGGGCATTTTTACAGAAGCTTCTATTGTTCCTACTACTATTACCCCCCTACTACTGCTACTCTACGGGGAGACCCCGCTCAATAGCTTAAAAGCTCTCAGGGCTTCAAAATCAAAATATACCACGTAGGTACTGCTCATAAGTCCACATTCGCGATAGCAAGCCACAACTCAAGACCAAACCAAATAGGGAGTTTGCTTATGGCAAGAGAGGAATAGTTTATGTTTAAGAGAGCACTTTCCCACGAGGGGCAGAAGGCACTTTCCCACGAGGGGCAGAAGGCACAGTCACAATGACTCAGCTCTCTACATCAACTTACATTTTGGTCATAGTGCTTCATCATGAAATCAATCCATCTTCACTTTTTAGTAAGAGTTCTCATAGTAAACCTCCAGCCCAGGATAAAAGCATGCATACATTTTCTTTCATGTTTTCACTTATATTCTTCTACTGTGTTGTGAGGGAACAACTCTTAACCAAAATTTCCAGAGGCAGACACAAGACCCCCATGATAAATAGATACAGTGCTTTTACCCCCAAGTAAAAGATGAGAAGCCTGCCCTTGTTTTAGAGCCCTGTGTTATCTAATAAAATAGAATCCATGTAAGAAACACACTGGGAGATAGGTCTGGGACAATCATGGCTGTATAATGTGAATGAAATTAAAAAAAAAATAGCCTGTGCCCCCTTCAGTGTGTCTGTGATATTCACACAAAGACCATATCACAAAGAAACGCTCTGGCAGATTGGAATATGATTTCTGCAGATATACTTCATTTCCCCTCTGCTCTGTTAAGAATTGCAAATATAGAAAAATATACACAGCGGCAGGGTGGGCATTTGTCATTTACCTTTGGTAATGTGTAATGGAAATACTTTGAAAACTGTCATTTTTTTTCTTTTTTTATTATTATTATTATGAACAAAGAAGTCACACTTTCTATCCTTGTATATCCTTACTCAAGTTCTCTTCCCCCTCCCGCCACATCAGGTCATTCTTTCTTCTCTACAACTCCCCATCCCCTCCCTGAGCAGGCAGCAGGCAGTCCCATGGTCCCACTGACCCAATATTGCTTAGTTCAGTCTCCACTCCTGGCAGATCCAGTTTTGTTCCCCCTCCCTCAAGAGTGAGTCAGGTGTTCCTCCAGAGTGTTTCTGTTCCCAAGCTGTTCAGTGGTTGTGGTTTGCCGCTTGGGCATGTTTAGCTTTTTTCTTGTTTGTTTGTTTAGAGACCACTAATGAGTGAGTACATCCCCTGCTTATCTTTCTGAGTTTGTGATACCTTGCTCAGGAGGATATTCTCCAAGTCTATCCATTTGCCTGCAAATTTTAGGATATCATTTTTTGTTACTGTTGAGTAGTACTCCATTGTGTATATATACCACAGTTTGTTAATCCATTCTTCAGTTGAGGGACATCTAGGTTGTTTCCAGGTTCTTGCTATTACAAATAATACTGCTATGAACATAGTTGAGCTAATGCCTTTGGAGTATAATTGTGCATCTTTGGGTGTATACATCCAAAAGTGGTATTGCTGGGTCCTTGGGGAGATTGATTCTCAATTTTCTGAGAAACCGCCATACTGCATTCCAAAGTGGCTGACCAACCTTACACTCCCACCAACAATGGAGGAGTGTTCCCCTTGCTCTGCATCCTCTTAAGCATAGACTATCTTCTGTGCCTTTTATCTTAGCCAATTTAACAGGTGTCAGGTGGTATCTCAAAGTTGTTTTGATTTGTATTTCTCTGATGGCTAAAGATGATGAGCACTTTTTCAGGTGCCTTTCAGTCACTCTTAATTCTTCTGCTGAGAATTTCCTTTTTAGATCTGAACCTCATTTTTTGATTGGGTTATTCAAGGTTTTGGGCTCTAGATTCTTGAGTTCTTTATATATCTTAGAGATCAGTCCTCTATCATTTGTAGGGTTGATGAAAATCTTTTCCCATTCTGTAGGCTGTTGTTTTGTCCTATTGACAGTGTCCTTGGCTTTATAGAAGCTTCTTAGCTTCAGGAGATCCCACTTATTGATTGTTGGTCTTAGTGTCTGTGCCACTGGTGTTATATTTAGGAAGTGGTCACCTGCGCCAATTCGTAGAAGTGTATTTCCCACTTTCTTTTATATCAAGTTTAAAGTGGCTGGGTTTATGTTGAGGTCTTTCATCCACTTGGATATGAGGAAAACTGTCATTCTTGGTTTTGTCTTTATTTTTGTTTTTGTAACTTGAAACTTAAGAGAATCATCAAATTATGGCCTGGACTTTAAATCCAGCAGTGATGAGACAAACACCTTTGTGGAGAAGTGAAGCTCTCAGACTTTGCCCTCCCTTTCAGGGTTGATGTAAGTGAACTGTTCTTTGAGAAACCACAGAGAAAGGCCACAGGGCCTTGAAATACGTGCAAGGTACTGTATTGTTCCTGATAAAAGATTACAGAGTCAGCATTTTCTTCCTTTTTTTAGCTTTTTTATATTTACTGCTTGAACAACAGTATTTGTGAACAAGTGCGGACAGACTCTTCTTCTCCATGTCTTCAGCACCTAATCAGTGTCTGCTGAAAAAAGAATACTGATATAATAAGTTATGTTTCATTATTAATGAGGCAAGATTAATATTAAATAATTTTCACACTACTGTTTTGGTCAGTAACATTAACACTGTTTGCATTTAAATTTTTTGATGTTCAACTATTTATTACCTGCATATTATAATGGTCAATTGAGCAGTGGCTATATGCTATGTACGTTAAACACATATACAAAAGACATTCTATTATTTATTTATTTTTGTTGTTTTCAATACTTCTGGACTATAGTGTATTCTCTCTCCGTTCCTCCCTTTCCCTCTGTACCTCCCCTTTGCCCCATATATACTCCTCTGTTTTTCTTCAGGAAAGATTAGGCCTTCCAGGAATATCATCCAGTAAACTTGGTATCCAGTAAACATGGCATACCAAGATAAAATAAGATTAGATTCAAACCCTCATATCTAAAGTAGCCAAGGCAACCCAGGAGGAGAAAAATAATCCCAAGAACAGAAAAAGAGTCAAAGACATCCCTAGTCCCATTGTTATGAGTTTCACAAAAACACCAAGCTAACAACCATAACATATATGCAGAAGATCTGGCACAGACCCATGCAGGCTCCCTGATTGCCACTTCAGTCTCTATGAGCCCCTGTGAGCACTGCTTAGTTGAAGTCTGTGGGCCAACAACACTATTTTTATCTATAAGCAAAACTTTTCAAAAATGGACTTAAGCATTTTAGGTCAGCAAAAACCAAGTTTAGAATTTTGAGTACAGATCAGCAAAAAAAAAAAAAAAAAAAAAAAAAAAAAAAAAAAAAAAAAAAAAAAAAAAAAAAAAAAAAAAAAAAAAAAAAAAAAAAAAAAAAAAAAAAAAAAAAAAAAAAAAAAAAAAAAAAAAAAAAAAAAAA
>PVIH01002349.1:127216-152259 GCA_004025045.1 Sigmodon hispidus | reverse complement strand
TCTCCAAACATACATAAACGTATATGTTTATAGTTACATATCTATATACTTGAACAAATCATTTTCACTTATGAAAACGTAAAGGAGTTAAAAGCAGCAAATTCCAAAACATCTTAAATAAATTATATCACTGGTGCTCTGTTAAATATTAGAAACTAGGGTTGGTGATATGGCTTTTTGGGATACAAGCAAGTGCACTACAAAAAAAAAATGAATGCCTATTTTTTAAAAAAATTATCAACTGAATTCTTTTTTTAAAAAAAATTTACTATTGCCAAATGTAGTGGTACACACCTTTAATTCCAGCACTCAGAGGCAGAGGCAGAAGGATGTATGTGAATCAGAAGCCAGCCTGATCTATGTAATGAGTTCCGATTATTAGACTGGGAGAATAACTCCAGAGTAGAGTTTTTTGCCAGCATTTTTTGAGCTCTGGGTTTGACCATTAACATGGCAAAATAACATATTAATTTAGACATAAATTTATTGTGAAGTGTCTTAGAATTTCTATTGCTGTGAAGAGACACCATGTCCATGGCAAATTTTATGAAGAAAAGCATTTAATGGAGTGGCTTACAGTTTTAGAGGTTTAGTCCATTATTATCATGGATATTACCACTTAGTAGCATGCAGGCAGACATGGTACTGGAAAAAGAGATTATAGTGAAGAAAGAGCTACATCTTGATCCCACTGGCAACACTGTCTCAGTGGACTTGAGCATAGGGGACCTCAAAGCCCTCCCCCATAATGGCACACTTCCTCCAACAAAGCCACACTTCTCATTGGTGTCATGCCCTTTGGGGGCCATTTCCTTTCAAAGCGCCACAGAAACCTTATTGAATATATGCTGCTATTGTTCACAGCTATCTAGCACTAGAGTCTGGCTCCTGTGCACAAAGTGTGCTGATCATGCTGTAACTCAGATAATACCTAAGGGTACCCATGCCTGCTCATACAAGAGATATGTGACAATATCAACTTTCTACCACAGCTCATGGATTACCCCATCTCCATTCTCATGACTTGGGAGAAGGAGTTATCAGATTTTGAGTTCAACTTAGCTAATGGGTTTTTGAAGTCTGAATCTAATTAACTTCTTCGTAAATACCTTTCCCAGTCTCTCTGCTGCAGGGATTCTCTGGACCTTTAACATTTTAATGAGTGCTGGGACTCTGAAGAGGAAGGCAGAGAAGCAGAACTTGCAACCTCTTTATTCACCCCCAGGTTTTAGTTTTTACCAAGCATAGCAAAATTAGTCAAGTGTCTTTTCCATGCCAGGCACAAGAGAGAATTCCTAGACATTTTCAATATAGCTTTGGCATTCAGAAACCTTTAAAACAACTATTGCACAAGGCTCTCTTGAGGCAAACATCAGCTTTGATTATTCTGGAAATGGAATAAGCATGAGCAGCAGCCATTAAAGTGTGTGGAATCTGATGAGACAGTAGCCTGACTTCCTTGATGTGTATATTCAGTCCAGCTGGCATCTCCAGTTGTGAGCTGAACAGACTGGAATTCTTGTTTGGATTAGGTACGCCCTCATCAGTAACCCACCTTAGTTCTTTCTTTTTTAAATATTTATTTTTATTCTATGTGAATTAGTGCTTTGCCTGCATGTATAACTGTGTAAGGGTGTCAGAACTTGGAATTACAGACAGTTGTTAGCTGCCGTATGGATGCTGGGAATTGAACTCAGATCCTCTGGAAGAACAGTCAGTGCTTTTAACCGCTGAGCCATCTCCCCAGCCCCAGTTCTCTCTTTCTATAGGATGTTATTTACACCCTGTTAATTAAGCATCCTAACTCCTGAACCTGATAAAATAAAATAAATGCAGTGAGAACCCTGATAGATATGACAAAATCTTACTTTTGGCAGCTGAGGATGGGGATGGTGGAAAGCTTTGTGCAAAGCCACACTGCTGATTATCCTCAGAGTAAAGTCTACAAAAAGAAACTCAAAGCCTCAAAAAATATATGGGTCACTCTGATATGTGATAGCCATTCAGCATTCCCAAGCTGGTAACATTTTAACTCATATGTAATTTTCCCTTCCTGTCTCATTTATTGTTCTATTGCTATAAAGAGACAGCATGACCAAGGAAACATATGAAAGAAAGCATTTAGTTGGGAGCTTGCTTACAGCTTCAGAGAGTCTCTGCTCATCATTCCATTCCTAGCCTCCCATAGGCTTGTAGCCATATAACTGAAGAAGTGTGTGTGTGTGTGGGGGGGGATCTTCTACATATGAAGGAGAAGAAATTGTATTATAGGAGATTACAGGTAGAGGCAGAGTGGATATGACCATACTGAGCTGGGCCATGTGAGGTGGCAGGGAAGGGAGAGAAGAGACCCAGGAGCCACAGTCAAGAGGCCAAAGGTACAAAAGGAGCAGATATTGAAATGCATTAATTATTTAAGGAAGAATCTAGGGGCAAAAACAACCCAGGCCCTGGACTGGAGAAGTTTAAGGGAGAGGCCAGGATATGCCAGCTGTCCTGTTAACAGGTAGGGACTGAGGGAGGCTGGGAGAACTTGTGGGCAGTTAGGTCTGCTTTGATATATTAAGTAGGCATCTCAGCTGTTTGTCCTGGTTGCAAACTTAACTATTATAAAGCAAAATGGACTTAGTTCAACTTCAAAAGTCCCCATAGTTTTTCAGTATCAACACTGTTTAAAATGCAAAAGCCAAATCTAATCAGAGACCCAAGACAATCTCAATTGTAACCCTGTGTAAAACAACAAATCAAGTACTCCTATCATACACTGGCACAAATATTCCTTACTATTTTAAAAGAGATGAATGGAGTAGTCATAAGAAAGTTCTCAGACAAAGCAGGCTAAATTTTAAATCCTTAGCTCCAGGCTCCTTGTCAAAGGAATTAGAAAGCTCTATCCTTCCTTCTGGCTTGGCTCACTATAACAAACTTCTCTTTCTTGGTTTGTTCCACTAGCTGTCAGCAGCTTTCCCTTGAAGACATATCACTGGCACCTCCAACATCCTGGATCTCCAAAGAACCCAGGCTTCACCTTCATAGCTCCACAAGTGGCCTCTCTGGGCAGACTCCCCTGCCACACAGCTTCTGGCTCAGCAGCTTTCCTTAACTAAAAGAGGAAGAAGATTCCCTAACTGCCTTATGACTATATCCTCAGGATTCTAAAGCCTGGGCCTCTTTATCTACGCTGCTAACTTCTCCTGCCTGTTAGGTGTGGAGCATGGCTGCTTCTCTGAATTACATTTGCTTAAATTTTGATTGGTTGATGCTTTTCTTTTTCAAATTGCTGGATTAGTTGGGTGGGATCTTATCTTGAGGGTACCACTTTCTTTCTTTCTTTCTTCCTTTCTTTCTTTCTTTCTACCTACCTACCTATCTATCTATCTATTTATTTTTATTCTGTTTAGCACCAGGTCACTTCTTTTCCTCCTCAGCACAATCCTTGGCTACAATATTAAATTTCATGGTGTTCTTTTTCTCCTCAAACTGTACATCTTGTACCGCTTTCTGTCCCACGTGCTCTTTTTCATTGTAAAACTATGTAAGGGTGATCACTAATAACTGCACAATATAGTCAACCTCAGGCTGTCCTGAAACTTCAACCAAAAATATTAGTCCCAAACTCTCCAATTTAGCTTCAGGCAGATTCTTAGGACAGGGTAAAAACCAGCCAGCTGCACTCTTCACCAAACATCCTAGAAACTGTGTCTTGCTTAGATGCGATCTGTTGTCCTCTGAAACCTCTACAATCCACAACGCTCTCAATACTGCCATCTTCCAAGCTCCTGCTAGACTGGCCCATTAAACCCCACTTATGTTATATAACCGCTTACCTAGTCCTCTGAATTCCTCCCCTAACCATCATGGTCAGGCCTGTCACTGGGCCTGTGGTACCAACTTCCATATTAGTTACTTTTCTATTGCTGTGGAGAGGCATTATATCCAAAGCCATTTATAAAATGCAGGTGTGTGCGGGGGGATGCTGGCCCATACCTTAAATCCCAACACTCAGGCAGGCGAATCTCTACAAGTCCAAGGCCAGTCTGTTCTACCAGGACAGCCAGCAAAACCCTGTCTTGAAAAACTGAGAAAGGGAAGGGATGTCACACATCTTTAATCCCAGCATGAGGTAGCAGCCTTAGAGGGGCAGGGGTTCAGAGACAGATGGATTTCTGTGATTTTGAGGCCAGCCTAATCTACATAGTGAGTTCCAAGACAGCCAGAGCTACATAGTAAGACTCTTGTCCATAAATAAATAAATAAAAGCTTTTAACTGGAAGGTTCTTACAGTTTCAGAGGATGGGTCTACGAACATCTTGGCAGGGAGTGTGGCAGGCAGCAGGCAGCAGGCCTAGCACTGGAGCAGAAGCTGACAGCTCATATGTTATCCACAAGCACAAGGCAGAGAGAAACAGTGCTAACGAGGAATGACTTGGGCTTTTTTCCCTAGTGACACCTCCTCCAGAAGGACATACCTCCTCCAGAAGGACACACCTCCTCCAATAAAGCTATACTTTCTAATTCTTCCCAAACAGTTCTACTAACTGCAGACGAAATGTTCAAATACATGAGACTATGTGAACTGTTCTCATTCAGACCACCACATCTCCTGATGATTTGTAATCTCAATTAGTGCTCAGCAATTGGATAAGCATGATACCATCCAACCAAATGTTCTTTGGCTTGTATAGTATCACACATTTAACATTAAGTAAAACACTGATTTTTCAGTGTTAAGCTACTGGTGTTTATGTATTTAACATATTTTTTTTCCACTGATGGGGCATTAGCACCACAAAGTAAGAACTACGTGAATGTAGGCTCTGAAACATAGGCTTCTCTTCTCTTCCTGCATGGACTGAGTAGCTGGTTCATTTACTGTTCACCCAAGACCAGTGAATCAGGTTTAGAAATGTCTGCTATGTGCCTGCTGTGGGAGACACAGCTAGGCTTGGAAAATCTCATTCCTAAAAATCTCACAGTTGAAAAACAGTCACTAAAAATAGCATATTTGTACAAGAACTGGGCCTCAGGAAACAGTACTCCAATGGGACACTTTTCTGGCTGTTATTTGAGCTGAAACCACAGCCATCTCAGACCAAACCCTGTTTCCTACCTCTGTTCTCCTCCTGTATTAGTTACTGTTCTTTTACTGCTAACAGAAGCCAGGACCAAGGTAATTTAGAGAATAAAGCATTTAATTGGGAATTTGCTGACAGTTTCAGAGGATTAGATCATGATCACCAGGTGGGCAGTATGGTAGCGGGCAGGCAGTCATGGTGTTGGAGAAATAGCAGAGAGCTCACATCTGATCCACACATTGCAGCAGAAGGAGAAAGATTCAGCATGGCATTTGCTTTTGAAACCTCAAAGCTGTTGTAGAATATTACTTTAAGGTGTGTTATGTTTGTTTATGCTGTGAAACATTTGTTCACTGATGCAAAGATATGTTGCACTTCTTTATGTTGCCTTTGTTTAATTCTGTGAAGCCATTATGGCTAAATGGCCAATAGCAGCAGGAACAAAGATAGGTGGGCTGGCAGATAAAGAGAATAAAGAAAAGGAGAAACATAAAAGGAAAAAATCCAGTGCAAGAGAAGAAATTAAAAAGAGAAGAAATTAAGAATAAGCCTCTGTGACTGATTTATTCTGGAGCTGGGTGGTGGGCCCACCAAAAGAGCAAAACAGCCAACCACACTCACCACCCCCAACACATCCCTCCACTAAGACCACACTTGCCAGTCCTTCCCACAGAGTTCCACTGACTGGAGAACAAGCATTCAAACCTAAGAGCCTCTGTAGGTTATTCTCATTTAAACCATGGCACTTCCTGAAACACAGTAAAGGACTTTTAAAAAATTGTTTAACTTATTGTGAATGCCATATGTGTATGGAGGTCATAGAATCAGTTCTAATTGACTAGGATCAGTTTTCTTCTCCTAATATGCTGGTCCTTGGGACTGAACTCAGGTTGTCAGCCTTAAGAGCATGCATTTTTTTCTGCTGAGCCAATTTACCAGTTCAATGAAGAGATAAGTTCCTTCAGAGAACTGAAGACTAGATTCCCTAGAAGATTAGCTCAATGGGAAAGATAACATCTCACAGAGAGCTCATATGCCTTTGACCTAAGCTACTCTACTCTTAATCCCCCGAAATACTTTAATTCACTTTTAAAATTGTCTGAAATCTCACTGTCCTCCACCTCCTGAAAGAGTAAGAGAGCTTCTAAGCCCTAGTAGAAGGGCTCATGAACCAGATACTTTCTCTGCCATTTCTTCTGCCTGCTTATCACAGCTTTATCTCTTCAACTGAAAAACTAAACCTGCAGAGAGGAGAGAGTAGGTCCTTTGCCTCTACAGGGGGAGCTGTGAGAATTCAGAAGAGTCCTTGTATCAACCCTGGGGAATGGAAAGCTGAGCACCAGGGGCCACAATATAGAGAGACAATCCAGAAGATAGTAAGGAATAATAACGAAGGTTAAAGATATGAAAGAACAGAGAAAAGTAAGGGGAAGCCAAACCAAGGCAGTCCCTGAGGCACAACAACTGTATCCACAGCGCTAGACCAGAGAGGTTGTGGGTTGAGGCAGGAAGTAAATCACAAAGAGTGAGAGAGTCTAGAGAACTTTGCGGCCTTTGTCCTAGGTCTGCGAAGCTCAACTCAGTATTTCTGCCATTTGGGGTAAGTTAATTTTTGAAGGGCCATCTTTTGTATTATAGAGTATCTAATAAAATTACTGGATTCCACCCACAAGATGCCAGTTGCTAGAAGCTGCCAAGTCTCTCTTAAAGGGAAAACCAGTACCCACTCAAAGATCATTCAATCATTTTCATTGTTCAAGCACCATTGGTCAAAGACTAGAGGTAAGACTGGGTAAGGGTCTGGTGGGCAGAAGTGTCACCTAAAGGAATGACCCGGACTGATATGAAAGTAGTTAGACCTGGTCTCAACAGTGGGACGTGGTGGCTGATAGGTCATTCTAATGCAAAGTTGGAGTCACTGAGCATCCCATTAGAAGTGTGTGCTGGTAAAGATTCACTGTGAGATTCCTTGACAAGAAGCAAGTAAGACAAGAGTATTAGTGAGCCTTCCAAAGATGTGACTATTTAGACATAAAGAAATCAACCTAAAGGGGAAGAGTTGGATGCAACTCCCACTGTCAGAGGTTTTCTTCTGGGCTCTCTTGGCTCCACTTAGCTTGTGGTGCTGTGGCAATCACATCAAAAGCACGTAAGCAGAGAAAATTGCTCACTTCATCAGACAGCAAAGAGAGAAACAGAAGGGTCCAGGGACTTGGCATCTCTCTCAACAGCATGGCTTTCAGCATCCTCTCTCTAGTCCTATCTTTTATAGGGTTCACTAATTTTCAGGAGCCAGAAGCTGGCAATCAAACCTGAATACATAGGTGTTTGGAGACATTTAAGAACCAAATGGTAACAGACAAATAGAAGTTCAAATTTTCTCTCTAGATATCACCACTCTACAGGCTGTCACTGTAGACTGTGACTTGAGCCTCCCTGAGAAATGTTTTGGAACAATAAAATAAGAGACTAGAAATGAGGACCCAGATAGACAAGGATAACAGAAAAAGCCCACAGGAAATCAAAGTCAGAGGTCACAGAGAACAAGACAGACAGCTATCCATAAATGGAATAAATGCAGCCAATAGTCCAGGAGGTAAGGAGGACACAGAGAAGAGGTACGGAAGAGTAAAAAGAGGCCTGTGCACCCAGGACCAAACACATTTACACTGCCCTGGGAATCAAATGTTTTTTGTGTGTGTTACCTCATATCAGTACTGTTCTGTTTGTCTTTCTGTCTGGTGTGCAAATGCATACTACCAGCTTCAATATTCTTGACAATCCAATTATCATTCTTGCACATGCAAGTGGAAAGCCCCAACATCATTTCCCCTAGTCCTTTTCTTTCCCTTGGTAGCTGATATCAATATTAATATGGCTGTAGCAATGTTTTTTCTGTGAGTTCTAACATCATCTTGTTCATATACATTGCAAAAGCCATTGCTTCTGTGTCTACTTTTCTGCGAATTTCTCTCTTATATCCAATCTAGAGTATTGATTATATAATTATCTTTCTAAAGTCTCATTTTAATCATTTCATTGCTCTGCTCAGCAGCCATCTGTGAGTATCTCATGAACTCAAGCCAAAATATGTTCACCTTAACCTATTATATAAAGCCCTCTCCTCTAAGGCCTCACACACATATTCCCATGGAGACCCTTTGATCCAGCCTCTGCTCTCAATGTCTTTACCTATGTGTTTCTTCCTGATTGGCAGAGCAATGTCCATCCATCACCTGCCTGACTTTAGTATAACTTCTTTCAGGCATCCTGTGGCTTTCTTTTTTTTCTTTTTTTTTTCCATCTCTTCCTCACAGTACATTATTATCTATATGCTTATTGTATCTTCTGAGGAAGCTGTGGATTTGTGAGGGAATGACAGAATTGCCTCAGTCAAGACCTGTATGTGGTCAATGCTTAGCAAATGCAAGCTGAGAATGAAGTAAATATCCACAAAGAAACAATTTCATTATCCTCCTGCTGTCTGAATTGTTAGTATTATGGGTAAATGGACATCAAGAGATGCAAGTATGGAAATTATCCACTTTAATTAAAGAAAGAGAGGGATGGGAACCTAAAAGAGAGAGGAGTAAGGGAGCTCTGGCTTTGTCTATTGGGTGAGAAACATGTTCCGAATACTGGGAGAGAGGAGAGGGGGTTGGCAAAGGCATACCATTTAGACCTTTGCTGAACTCACAGGCAGAAGTCACTATATTACATAATAATAAATGAATTTATTAATTAATAGAGAGACTAGAGAGATAGTTGTTTGTCAGTTCAAAGCACTGGCAAGAACAGTTCCAACATCCACATGGCAGCTCAAATCAGCTGTAATTCAAATTTCAGAGGATCCAATGCCCTCTCCTTGATTTTTCAGGCACCAAGTACACCTATTGTACATATGCATAAATGCAACAAAACACACGGATAAAATGAAATGAAAAAATTTTAAACTTGTTTGTCTATTTTTAAGGTTAATTTTCTTAATTATTAAATAATTGCTGTGATAATTTTTATTAATGTAAAATATGCAGTGTTTTCTCTTTATCTGCAGGAATATATTACAAAACCTCCAGTGGATAATGTTCCAAACTGCAAATAATACTGCATATATGTGTCTTGGTTAGGTTTAACTAGCAGCTTGACATAACCTAGAGTCATGAGAGAAGAGAAGCTCAATGAGGAATGGTCTAGATCAGACTTATTTGGGGGAACTGCCTTGACTATTAATTGATATAAGATGACGCAGATCACTGTGGGTTGTACCATTTCTAGGCAGATGGTCCTGAAACTGTATTCATAGCTAGCTGAGTGTGAGCCGGCAAGCAAGAAGCATCCTCCATGGTCACTGATAGAATGTAAAGTGAGCTCCTTGTCTTAAAAGTATGCTGCATGGTAAAGTAACCACGCCTGCCTTTAAGTTTCAGCCTTTACTTTAGTCAGTGATGGACAGGGATCTAGAGTTGCTAGCTAAAAGAAAAATGCTTTCTGGAACTAGAAAGTTGCATTGGCTGATATTCCAGAGAACTCGGGTTGAATTCTCAGCACTGATATGCCAGTTTACAACTATCTGTAACTCCATTTCCAGGCCCTCTGACTCTCTCTTCTGCCTTGTATGCTCTGAGCACACACATGGTACATACACTCCTGCAAATAAAATAATTTTTATAAATTAAGCCTTCCCTCTTCTAATTGGCTTTTTCCCTGATTATTTCCTCAAGCATCAGTCATAAAATCAGAAGAGTGTGTTTTCTTCTACATGTGCACATATGTTGTGTCCTTTTTCTCTACATGTGCACACAAATTCAATGTCTTTCCCCTTTGAACAAGCACTTGCTATATACATTGTAACCTTAATTTTTACAATTTGAGATGACTTGCAAAACTATCATAAACTGCTTTTGTCTTTTTAGCATAAGATACATTGAAATTTTTCTTACCATAGAACTCAGCAACTTCAGCATATGATTGTTTTGTTTTGTTTCTTATTGAGAACATCCACCTTGACACTCAAGGATGCCACTACTTTAGTTTCTCATTTCAATTTCTGAGTTTCCAGTGTCAATTCTTGGTGCTTAGGGCAGTATCCAGTATAACAAGAGTAACTTGACCATGAATGCTGTAATTCAATGAGAGTCTATTGAATGAATAACTGATTTAGTCACTAAGGGACTAAAAATAACACTATGTGATAAATATCCTAGACAGGACAATGTAGGAGATAGATAGGACATATACTCGTACATTGTCCTAGTTAATTAATACCTCAAAACAGAGACTTATCTGTGTAAGAAGTATCCAATGAGAACACTTGGTGACAAGATCTGTAGAACCTGTGCTAAAAAACCAAAATGGAGATACTCATAAATTTCACTGAGCACAAGGCTCTATATTCTCACACAGACCAGACACTGATGATATCAGGTGTGCTGGCCTTTAAGGAGTAGGAAAAGCTTGGTCACAAACATGTCTAGCAAGTTGTCTATGATTGTATGCTTCCATAGTTGATGAACATAGACACAAGTCCAGCCGTCTTCTCTCTAGCCCACTGACCTTCATGAGAGCAACAGCTTCAGCCACAGCTATGTGAATTACTTTTTGAATTATTTGATATATTAAACAATTCCCTGCTCTAAATTGAATCCACCCATAGTAAAATGTTTGCCACCAATGTCTTCCTCGAGATACCAGTGAACACAAACCTACAAAGATAGAAGATCAGGTACCAGGTGAGCCTTTGCACAATTCTGTACAAAAGGCAAAAGCCATAGGTGATCTTGGAGGACACTGGGAATCTGGAAACAAGGACTAATAAAAGCTCAGTAGCTGCTTCAAGTATGAGTTTTGTGGAAAACTTTATGCTGTGCTCACAAAGCAAGCACAGGTTCCCATGTGAATACAGGATGAACACGTTAATTAGCTCACTAGGAGGAGTCCAGCAGGGTGGCAAAGCTGGTTCACTGAGTCCACAGAACAAGATTCATGGCATCTTCCATGAGAAAGGAGGAAACATGTTCTTGAAGTATACTTTCTAAGTAGAGATAAACTCCACTAATGCACTAAGAGGCAGAGGGGGGGGGGAGCACAAAACAGATTCTGGGCCTTTGATGGAAACCACTCTACTGGATACCAAAAAAATCGTACCTCCATGGACAAGGGCAAATTTACAGTCACTTATAGTCTAATATGACCCACAACTACAGAGCTTAATCCCAGGGACAGTAACATGATAAAAAATTCCATGAAAAAGTTCACAACAAAAGTGACATTGCTGAAGTAATGAAGATGTCTAAGTCATCCTTTGAGCTCAGGGAGCTTTAATCTAATTTTAAATTTTGTTAAAAATACTTTTTCTCTATCTGGTGACAGAATGGAAAGTTGAAGGGAAGGGTGGAACATGGCAGGAAAAGATTCTGAGGCTTGGGGATGGAAAACATATGCACCAAAACCCCCAGAGTAGCTCAAGGTTTGGGAACATCCCAATTTGAACAGCAATGGGAAATGGGAGGTCAGTCCTCTAACCTCAAGGACCTGGAGAGCAAACAATACCTAAAAGAAGAGCATAATAGGAAGAATAGTCATCTCTTAAATCATTTATACCCTTTCCAGCTGGCTTCAAGGTTCTTGTGATGTCTGCTCCATTCTGAGTCAAAGGAGAGTGTTTCAGAGCATTGCATCTTGAGGTCAATGCGTTGCTGTTGTTTTTTTATTAACTTACAAAATTGCCCCTGCCAGCAGGGTCTTCAGCATGGACCTAAATCTAGGAACGAAACAAATGGAAGGCAGGAACACGAAAGAATGGAAGGACAAGACAAATATCTCTGTTCAAGTCCTCCTAAGCTTTATTGTTACAGCCAGTATTTATACAGAATCTCTGCCAAGCAGGTAGCTGGGAGGAAAGGGAGTGGGAAATACAAAAGAATGTGGCAAGCCTTTGAGGGAGCATAACAGACAGGGTAGAATTAGTATGGAAATCTATCTGTTATCGGTAGAGGGTCTGGAGGATGTCACCTGCTGAGCTGAGAGAATCAAGCCAGACTAACAGGAGTCATGGTTTAGCTAAAAACATTGGGAATTTAGCCTTCTGGTAAATTGCTATCTGAGGTAAAGACTTCTGGCTAGCTATAGGAGCTAACTTATAAAATATGGCTAAGTTGACTTTGGCTCCCAACACAAAAAAATTTACTGAACATTGCAGCCCAATATAGACACAACAGTGGCTTCTGTTTGTGAGGGACATGCTCCTTCATTGAATACCTGAAACCATGATTATGCTGAACCCTATAACAAAGCTACTAATTTATAAACCAGGACAAGTAAGGTCATACAGCAACAGTAAATTAAAATAATATTCTATAACATAAATGTCATGAACATTCTCTATCTATCTCATTGCATCTAGCCTGGTTATAGTAATGCAAGAATTGAGAAACCTACTAAGTGGCTGGTGACACACACAGCATAGACACATTGGTTATAACAATGATTCACAACCAGGGTGAGATGGAGGAGGACAGCACAAACTTTGGTCACGATGCTCAGAAGACCATGCAACTCAAGAATTATGTACCATTTATTCTAGAATTTTCCTTTTTAAATTTGACCACAAATGACATCAAACAACTAAACTATTAGAAAATAAAACCACCATATAGAGGATTATTATATTCAAGACTAAAATTTGACAAAATGCCTAGTAACTTTTATCAACCAAAGTTTGTCCCCTCAAAATGTATATGCTAAAGTCTTAGCTTTGGGAAATTCGTAATGGGCATTTATTTAGAGATATCTATTTAAAACCAAAATTAAAATAAAACCATATATATTAAACATAAACCAGTATAATATGAATTCTTGTTGGGAATAAGAATTCCCAACTTATGTCAACTTATTTTTTAGCTCCTATAGTTAGCCAGCAGTCATTTGCCAGAAGGCTACATTCCCTATTGTCTTTAGCTTAACCATGATTCCTGATAGTCTGGCTTGATTCTCTCAGCTCAGCAGGTGACATCCTCCAGCCTTCTCCTGTAGCTCTCTCAGCTCAGCAGGTGACACCGACCAGACCCTCAACCGATAACAGATAGATTTCCATATTAATCATACCCTGTCTGCTACTCTCCCTCAAAGGCTTGCCACATTCTTTTGTATTTTCCACCCCCTTCCTCCCAGCTACTTGCATGGCAGAGATTCTGTATAAATATTGCCTGTAACAATAAAGCTTTGGAGGACTTGAACAGAGAGATTTGTCTTGTCCTTCCGTTCTTTGTGTTCCTGCCTTCCATTTGCTTCATTCCTAGATTTAGGTCCATGCTGAAGACACTGCTGGCCGGGTCAAATCCTGGTATAAAAAAGAATATTGGTAAGTGGCCACACAGAGGAAACCAGGGACAAGGAAGCATCTGAAATCCAGGGAGAAAGGTCCAAGAGTAACTACCCTTTTTGACCCCTGGGCTCCAGAACTGGGAGTTCTAAGTTTCTCAATTTGTGGTACTTTCTTAGGGCACTCTGGGCTAATCTGATTCAGGTATACCTGGATGTTTTCTGGTTTATTCCCTTTCTTTTTATAAAATTTATTTTTGTATTTTTGTGTGTATGGATGTTTTATCTGAATGTACGTCTGTGCACCATATGCATGCAGTATCCACCAACATAAAAAAAGGCTGTAGTCACAGACAGTAGTAAGCTGCTGTGTGAATGCTGGGAATTGAACCCAGGCTGTATTTTCAGACTCAGGTCTTATTTTAAAAAGACAGGTTCTCACTCTGTAAACCTGGCTGGCCTAGAAACCACAGAATTCTTTTTGCTTCTGTCTTCCCTGTGCTGGAATCAAAGACAGGTGCACCACACCCAGCTCTAATCCTTTTTCCCAACCTCTTTAATGCTATTTGTGGTCAATTGATTCCAGAGACAAGTGTTGTGGAGTATTATTTTAAGATATGTTACATTTTTTCATGCTGTGAAACATTTGTTTATGCTATGGAACATTTGTTTTAATGATGCAAAGATATGCTGCATTTTTTATGTTGTATTTGTTTAACTCTGGAAAGCTGTGTTACTTTGCCAGTAACTAGAAGACCTGATGGTCTAAAAAAGAGCTGAACAGCTAATAGTAAGGCAAGAGAAAGCATAGGAGGGTCTGCCCACCAGAAAGAATAAAAAGAAGAAGAAAAAGAGGAATAAGGAAGAAAATCAAGGAGCAAGAAAAGAAGGATTCAGACACCAAGCTAACACAAACAGCAACAGATTAAGAAAGAAAGAAAAGTTATACAGAAATAGAGAAAGGTAAAAACCTAGAGGCAAAAGATAAATGGGATAATTTAAATTAAGAAAAGCTGATTATAAACAAGCTAAGCTAAGGCCTGGAATTTACAAATAAGAATAAATCTCTGTGTGTGATTTTTCTGGGAACTGGATGGAAGGCACCACAAAAGAGCAAAAGAGAGAAAAATACCAACAACACCCAAGTAGACCTCACAAGCTGAAAAACAGAATTTTAACATCCTCTGATTTTCTATACCACTAACATAAGACAAGCTATTACTAGCTTGAAAAATGAAAAATTCCATATGTCCAGTTCAGACAATCAGCTTGAAAGATGGAGGCTAAATCTGGAGCCTCCACAGTGGAAATTAACTTTTTCAATAATTCCTAAGACAAATGCAATAAACGACCCTCTCTACAACCCTTTGCAGCACAGTACATGAACCTGAGTATACAGAGAGGAGTGTGATTTTTCAGCTTTTCACAAAATTATGTTCTGTCTTTGAATGTATCTTGGTTACCTAACTCCTAAATCACAAAACAAGGAACAAAGCAGGAGCAGCATTGAGGTTTAGTATTCATGCATTCTGGAACTGCAGGAATACGTGATATAGCCAGGGCTTGGTGGAATCACTTTTATATGAAAGTCAAGAAATAATGCAGAAGCAAAGCCAGAGCTTGTGACATTTTTAAGAGCAAATTATTACCTCATGATCACATTCTGCTTCCACATTGGTCCAAAATTAAAGACTTGTGGTAAATATCCCTCATATCATCATCTCACTATTATCACCACCATCATCATGGCCTAGTAATAATTGCCTTAATAATGAGAATGTGTGTGGAATTTCATAGCTCAGTAAGCACTTCTTACAAATAGCAAATTTTTGCAGCTATTAGATTCAGGAATTAGGATATAGTAGTCTAAGCTTTGAGTGTGGTGTGAAGTGCCTTGTGCTCTAGCAGTAGAGAAGTATAAGCCAGGGTTCCAGCGCGGCCCTACTCCTCCCACAGATCTTGACTGAAGAGCTCCCTTTCAAGGTGGGTATTAGACAGCACACCTACTTTCTGTCTGCTAAACTCCCTGGACCATTTATCCTCCTCACTTTCATCTCCTTGAGGGCTTTCAGTCTGAGTGAGATGGGTGCACATATGTGTGCTTGTAAATGCATATCTACACAAGTGTGTTTTCCCCATGTGTTCATGAGTATGATTTGTGTGTGCCTGTGTAAAATGACTATATTTAAGAATCTGGAGTGTGCTCTGGTGTCATTTTGTTTTATCGTTAATTGATATATATTTGTACTTATATGTGGAGTAGAGTATAATTCAATACATGTATTCAGTGTGGCTCATCTAGTCTGGGTAACTCATACTTTTGACTCCTTCAACTTCTCCACTCATTATTTGGATATATGAAAATTACTGCTTTAGACTGTAGTTGCTTTCTGCTGGGCTCTGTGGCAATTAAATGACTTTCTACCTCTTGCTATGTCTTGGTGCCTGGTATCCTTGTTCTCCATTCTTTTACTCTTACCCTAATGACCTGTCCACCTTAGTGTGCCCAGACCTTCAGAGGGTGCTTCTCAGGCTGCTGCCAGCCACAGGTGGTACTTAGAGGGTTCAGAATGTATAACATTCATGGTTCACTCACCAAAACCAAAAAGAAGTTTGAACCATTTTACAGTCTTTTTTTTTTTTTTTTTTTTACATGAATATGAATGTTACAGCTCATGAAGTACAAGCCAAGCAGCAAGCCACACTCCTCCAAGGCAACTTGGACAGAAACATAATGTGAAGCATCTGGGATTTTGTGGAGCTGCTTGAAGCTGATGCTGTAATTACAGAGAAATCACAGTCTGTAACTCCAGGGAGAATAAGACTATGGGGCCTAAATGCAGCCTCCTCTCCACTGGAGTTGCTTAAAGAGCTTGTGAATTCCATTCACTTCCTTGATGGGTTTGAGGTAGATACTGTTTCAGGGAGTGGTTAGTGTAATGTGAAATATTATTCCTTTGAAAGGAAAAGATGGCATGGCAGTGCACTTCTGCAACCTCAACATTCAGCTGGCTGAGGCAGTGGGAGCACATGTTCAAGGTCATTCTGATCTACATGGTGAGACCGACTATATCTAAAAAGACAAACTGTGATGTCTATTCTTGGTTGTCAACTAAAATGAACTAAAACTTAAGTGGCTAAGTATGCCTATGAGAGATTTTTTTTTTTTTTTAAATTAAATCACTTGAAATAAGAAGGCCTACTTTTAATTTGGATCTTTTGAGATGGAAATATAACCTTTCATATGAGCTACATTGTCTGCTGGCAGCCTATATATAAAGGACATAGAAAAAGGGATCTTGCTCTCTTTGCCTATTGCTTTCATTCTTGCTGGCAACTCCATCCTGTCCCTGGGATTAGAACCTATTTCTCTGAGATTCTGATGTATACTGGAGACTAACTAAAGCATCCAGCCTCATGAACTGAGCACCTACTAAATTCTTATACTGTCTGTGGTAGACAGCAATTTTGGACTAGCTGGACCACACCCTGTAAACTATTCTGTTTCACTATAAAACCATGACTAATATTCAAACAAACAAAAACTGAGCAAAAAGTTATACCCTTAGGAGGTAAGGTATATCCTGGAAACAAGACTTCATTTCTCAGGTCTAAGGGCTTAATCAGACCTGACCTGAACACACATGGATTCCCCACTTAAGAAGGGATTTCTTGCACAGCCCAGAGCAGCCTAATGCTGTGTTGGCGAAGCTTGGCCTGCAGGCTGTGCCACACCATTTCATAATTTCCAGCAAGCCTCTGTAGCACAAGGCCATTTCTTTCTTGCTCCTTCACTGTTTTCTCAACGTCCTGGAGTCTGGGAAATAAGATGTAGGCCCCTGCAGGCTTAGAGGTCTTAGTGAGCCCAATTACTTCTTCTACATTGATCCTTGAGTGCTAAATTGTCTGAACTGGAGGGACACTGTCCTCAAATAATTGGAGGTGATGAGGTGAATTGAACACAATGTGGACCCCAGATCTTAGGGCCTTCATCCTAAGCAAGAGAAATAATACCCAGGCTTAATCCCGATTAGAGTATATCTCTGAGTAATATCGGAGTGCTCCAGGAGTAGGTTCTCTCAGCATCAGCAGTTTGTGCAATAGCAGCTCTGATACCCATAGCTTTTGAAGGAAACCCTCACCAGTTCTTTCCTGGTGAACGATACCACTGTGCAGTGCATGGCTCAAATGAGAAGCCAGGCCTCTATTGTCTACTTTATCTAAAGATGCTGCTAGAGCATGATCAGTGCGTGATAATGTCAGAAGAAACTGAGGAAAAGGCAGATCTTAGGGCACCTCATCCTGGGGGCTTAAGGTGGAACATCTGATACAGATACCCAGCTGTGCAGCTCCTCCTTGCCCCGCAGCTGCCCTTCTTGCCCACACCCACCTGGAGCTCTGTTTTTATAGGACAAGAATGTTAAGAAACTTCTAGTTCCAACAGTCTGTGGGGTTGGAGGGGAATGAGCTCAGCTTCCTTAGTATGCCTAGAGGGAAGGACGCATGGGGGAGCACAGGAGTGCAATAGACTGTGGTCAGAATAATTCCTATCATAGTAGCTCCAGTTAAACGTAAAAAAGAATTTTTTTTTCAGATTTTTATTTCAGTTGTATTTGTTAACTTCCCAGTTTAACTCACATTCTTTACTGATATATAGCCATAGGAATTTTAGGTCACTTTTCTGAAAATGCACTAAAATTACTTTTGCTTGCCTGCAACTTTTTAAAATGCTGATGACAAACATACCGCTGTTTAAGTACACCATTTTCTTCTTCTTCTTCTTCTTCTTCTTCTTCTTCTTCTTCTTCTTCTTCTTCTTCTTCTTCTTCTTCTTCTTCTTCTTGACACTTTTTGGCATTTTTTAAAATTTTATTACTATGAACAAAGAAGTCACACTTTCTATTCCTGTATATCCTTATTCAAGATCCCTTCCCCCTCCCACCACATCAGGTCATTTTTTCTTCTCCACAACCCCCCATCCCCTCTCTGGGCAGGCAGGCAGCAGACAGTCCCAAGGTCCCACTGTCCCAATATTGCTTAGTTCAGTCTCCACTCCTGGCAGATCCAGTTTTCTCCCCCCTCCCTCAAGACTGAGTCAGGTGTTCCTCTAGGGGAAGTAGGATCCAAGGAATCAGTCCAGGGTGTTTCTGATCCCAAGCTGTTCAGTGGTTGTGGTTTGCAGCTTGGGCATGCTTTGCTTTTTTCTTGTTTGTTTGTTTGTTTGTTTGTTTGTTTAGAGTCCTCTACCTTTTTTAAAGAGGCAAAGTGATTCAAATAGGAATGAACCTCAAAAACACTGGACAAGGACAAAAACCAAGTGAGAGTAACATCGCCAGATACTTCTGTCAATCTGTTGCTCTCTTCTCCATTAGCCAGCCCAGGGTGGCCGCTTGAATTGCAGGCCAGCATTATAATATCCAGCTTATCCTCTTCTTCAAATTTAAATGTCCTCAGTGTGTCTGAGTTTAAACTTTTCCAGTGTTAAATGGAAGGCTGACACAGATGGAGTTATTGTCACAAGACTCTAGGATAGAGAAATACACGGTAAACAAATGACACCATTGGGTGCTGGCCACACATGCACTCTCGTTAGACCAGACTGCCCAGGATGGCTGGGCTCAGAGGCAGACCTGGACCTTGTAGGTCATTCTTAGTTTATTGGGTTCTATTTTGTTCCATATTTGCTTATCAACCTATTTTGTAATTAGGGCAAGTTGAGAGGTTCAATTAGTCTAAGAATGCTTAGCCATACCTCAAACTGCCTCACTCAAATATTATTATCCTTCTGAACATATACCTAATTTCCACCTAGAGTCCTTTTAGAGATATACAAGTCAGCTGAAAAGACAAGTGGGACTTGGGGTGAGGACTGCCACCACCCTTGGGCATAGTGCTAATGAGTGACTTGCTAAGTGGTGGTAGGCAGGACCAGTTAGTGAGTTTTCTCCAGAAATATCTTGCAGCACCTGAGGCATTGTTGATATACCAGCTAGACATAATAAGGATATTCAGTAATAAGTTGGTTCTGTGAACCATAACTCCCAAGTAGTTTGATTTTAGCCTTGTATTTTTTTAACTTGATTACTTTTTCTCATTTAAATCTCCCAGATTGCTTTCACCCATACATAGTATATAATCAAATGTGGCAAAGTCTTCTCTTATAATCTGTCACACAACATAATTCATGGGGATGTCATGTTTTCTCATGCAGCTCTGCCTGCGATAGTCAGGGGGTTCTCCCATTTCATAGATGGTATATCTATGCTACTAGTGGCAGGGATGGGGTGAAGGGGCTGCTATTGTTTCATTCAAATCATGTAGGTGTACCACAATACCACTAAATTTTACTGTATTTTCCATTGACAGGAATTGCATGTGTTACATATAATAATTCACTTGTCAAAGAGCCACTAGCAAAAAAATGGCTTGGGTTTATGATGTGCAGAGGGGAAAAAACAGAACCATTTTAAAAATCATGTTATTGATAGGACAAGAGTTTAAAGTGAGAAGCTAGATTAGGCAAGTGTTTCCAGTTTTACAGCAAGTATGTATCCTATGTGTATAAATGTGTATATGTGTGTGAGTATTTCTGTGTGTGTGCCTGTGCATATGTGTGAATATGCTTGCATGTGAGTCTGCATGTATGTGTACTTGTGTATATATGTGAATATGCCTGTATGTGAATGTGCCTGTGTATGTATACTTGTGCATGAGTGTGAGTGTGCCTTTCTGTGAATGTGTATGCCTAGGCCTATGTGTGAGTGTGCTTGTATGTGAGTGCTCATGTGTGTGTACCTGTGTATGTGTGTGAGTGTGCCTGTGTGTGTACCTGTGCATGAGTTTGAGTATACATATGTATGAGTATACAAGCATGTATATATGAATGTGAGGGTAAATGCACATTAATGGGCAACTTTCAGAGGTGAAAAACAGAAGCAATCTGCATATTTGGGGAGGAGCTTATGCATTGGAGACCATCTCGGTTGTTCTCTCAATATTTTTAATTTTAAAACATATAAATGAAGAGGAACACAATTAACCTAATGATGTTTTGTGGTATTTTACATTTTATTAAATTGGAGAAGATTTGTAGACACCTGGAAAATCTTCTGCGAGAAAGAAAGGCCTTTCCTACTGAGAATACTGCAGTGCTGACCAGAAGACCCTCTGGGACTGGGCAGTGACACCCTGCTGAATGCTGCAGCTGTGAGGACTGGGTGACTGAACACCTCAGATACCATTGTCCTGGCTTTTCTAGATCCAAGCCATTTCAAATGGGAATTTATGGCCTTAAATAAAAATGAAGCAAGAGAAACTAAGACCCTTTGGGAAATTAAAATTTTTTTAAAAGACAAAGGCTGAACATTTTATTGTTAAATTGTTAAGTGTTCTTAATCTTCAGGCAAACTTGACATTATTCTCAGTTCCTGTAAAAACTCAGTGTTTGCTGCTAAAATACATTGCCAATAAACTTATCTGAGTAAGTACATATATCCTGACTTCGTCGTTATTATAAAAACCACAGGAATCAGGAAATGGTGGGTTCTGTTTTAATTTTTTGTATTAATAACTAAAGTTCAACCTTAACAGTGCAGTTTATTTTTAAATTTAAATTTCTATATGCTGGTTCCTTAATATTACTATCAGTCTTATACACCACACACACGCACACCAGAGAGCGCGACAAAGGAATGTCTCCAGGACAGCTTCTCACTATAACACAGAACTTTGTATTATTTTTCTACAGGATGTCAAGTTGTTTATTTTTATGGTAATAAAATAGCAATTTGGGGAAAGTTACAGGTATCAAGGGAAACCTTGTTGTGAGGCATGTAAATTACTTATTCAGGATGCCAATGGCATTCTTCAGGAGCTGTGACAACTGGCTGGCCTCTTCCTGCTTTCTCTAGAATGCCTGGAGCTAGGTCATAATTCTCCTACATCTTCCAAATCCAATGGCTCAGAGAACACTTCTTCAGCAGAGGGTGTGTTGTAATACGATTCCAACAGAAGGTGAGTGCATGTCTATAGTCTCGGCAGTCAAGAGGCTCATGACCTCCAGGCCATCCTAGGTTATCTAATAGCCAGAATCTGTAGCAAAATGAACAAATGAAAGTAAAATTCATTTAAAAAGTTTTGTCTCATCTACCAGATAGTCTGTATGGCATTTAATTCATTTCTGCATTCACATCAGAACTCCTTCAGAATCAAAGGCTGAGTGAGAGTCCAGAGGTGAGAAAATGCTCACAGGCTGAGTGTCCTCTTTCCTCTCTGTAGGATTCTGAGGCTGTGGTGCCAACATGTTGCCTCCCATGCCCATGACACCCTGAGATTCTAAGAAAGCTTGCAGAACTTGTCTGTCCCCACCCCAAACTCTTCCTTCTAAAATGGCCCACTTTTGTTGTTGTTGGTAATGACAGTCTATTAGATTTAGACAGATCATGTTCATTTCTCGTGCTACCTTTCTACCAAATACAACATGGGAATCCATGCCTAGTGAGGTAGGCCTGTCATTGCAACACTCAAGAAGCTGAAACGGGAGGATTTCAAAGCCAAGCCAGCCTAGGCTACATAGCAAATTCCAAGCCAGCCTGAGCTATGCAGCAAGACCCTGTTTCAGAGGCGAGAGGGATGCATTATGAGAATTTCCCCAACACAGTCAAGAAAAGAGTCTTGGCCCTGCTGGCATCTTGGCAGTAGCTACTGAGAGATGATGGATGGTTTTAGGCTAGGAAGGCAAGCTTTCCTCTTTTAGTATTGGCACTTCTCAGTGAACATAGTTAAAATAGAGCTAAACGTTTTTGTTTTTTGTTTTTTTTTTATTTTCTTTAAAAAAAAAAACACACACTTCTTTGTGTGGCTTAGGAAAGGAATTTAGATGAGAAGCAAGACAGTATCAGATTAAATCATTTTAATTGCATGACCAGCACTCGCTGTCCCAACCCTAGGTGGCTTCAGAAGATTCCGTTATCAGCACTGTGGGCTATTCACCACTAGATGGAGGTATTGTCTACTATGCACACCCAGCCTCTGTACTTTTTGCCTCAGTGAGGGAGCAAAGAAAAAAATCCCAGTTTACTTTAACATATGCATCCTGTATTAAGACCACAAATGCCTCTAAGTCTTTCTTTGTCAGAGGCACTCACCTGAAGTAAAGTCCTCTTCAGCCTCTACAGGCTTGGAGGATGGTGTTGATATAGGATGCATCTTTATCATTATTACTATTATGATGATGAATAAAGTCATGTTTTTTATCCATGTATACCCTTGTTCAGTTGTCCATCCCCCTCTAGTTCCTCCCCATCACTCACTCTTCTCCCCAGCGAGGGCAGGAGGTCTCAAATTCCCAGGGTCCGAAGATGACTTAGTTCAGCATCCATTCCAGGTAGATCCACTTTCCTCATACCAACATCAAGACTTGGTCAGGTGGTCCTCTGGAGAGAGTGGGCTCCAAGGTGCCAGTCCAAGGTGTTTCAGATTCCAAGCTGTACAGTGGTTGTGGTTTGCAGCTTGGACATGGTTTAGATTTTCCTTTAAAGTCCACTAATGAGTGAGTACATCCACCGATTATCTTTCTGTAGTTGTGATATCTCAGGAGGATATTCTCCAAATCCATCAATTTATCTGCAAATTTTAGGATAACATTTTTTCTTACTACTGAGTAGTACTCCATTGTGTAGATGTACCACAGTTTGTTAATACATTCTTCAGTGGATAGGCATCTAGGTTGTTTACAGGTTCTTCCTATTATGAATAATGCTGCTATGAACATAGTTGAACTAATGCCTTTGGAGTGTGAATGTGCATCTTTAGGGTATATGACAGTAGTGGTAAAGCTGGATCCTTGGGAAGATTGATTCACAGTTTCCTGAGAAACCCCCATATTGCATTCCAGAGTGGCTGAACAAGCTTACACTCCCACCAACAATTGAGGAGTGTTCCCCTTGTTCTGCAACCTCTCCAGCATAGGCTGTCATCTGGGTCTTTTATCTTAGACAATCTGACAGGTGTAAGGTGGTATCTAAAAGTTGTTTTAATATGAATTTCTCTGATGGGTAAAGATGTTGAGCACTTTTTCAAGTGCCTTTCATCCATTTGTAATTCTTCTGTTGAGAATTCCCTTTTTAGTTATGAACCACAGTTTTTGATTGGGTTATTCAAGGTTTTGGGCTCTAGTTTCTTGAGTTCTCTACATATTTTAGAGATTGATCCATTGTCACTTGTAGGGTTGGTGAAAATCTTTTCCCATTCTGCAGGCTGTCATTTTGTCTTATTGAATGTTGGCTTGGCTTTACAGAAGCTTCTCAGTTTGAGGAGGTCCCACTTATTGATTGTTGTACTTTGTGTCTGTGCTACTAGTGTTATATTTAGGAAATGGTCACATGTGCCAGTACATTGGAGGGTATTTCCCACTTTCTTTCTATCAGGTTCAGTGTGGCTAGGTTTATTTTGAGCTCTTTGTTCCACTTAGATTTGAGTTTTCTGCAAGGTGATAGGCTTGGATCTATTTATAGTTTTCTACACACTACCAACCAGCTATGCCAACACCATTTGTTAAAGATACTATCTTTTTTTCATTGAATATTTTGGGCCTCTTTGTCAAAGATTAGGTGTTCATAGTTTTTTGGGTTAATGTCAGGTTTTTCAGTTCATTTCCATTCATCCACAGGTCTGTTTTTATGCCAGTACCAGGGTGTTTTTATTACTGTGGCTCTATAGTATAGCTTGAAGTCGGGGATAGTGATGCCTCCTGACATTCTTTTGTTGAGTAAAACTGTTTTGGCAATCCAGATGTTCCTGTTATTCCAAATGAAATTGAGTATTGTTCTTTCAATGTCTGTAAAATATGGTATTGGGATTGTTATGGGAAGTGCATTGAATCTGTAGATTGCTTTTGATAGAATTGCCAATTTTACTATGTTGATCCTACCTATCCAGGAACATGGGAGAGTTTTCCATTTTCTGATATCCTCTTCAATTTCTTTCTTCAGTGATTTAAAGTCTTTGTCAAATAGATTTGTTACTTCTTTGGTTATAGTTACTCCAAAGTATTTAATGCTATTTGCAGTGATTATAAAGGGTGATGTTTCCCTTATTTCTATTTCAGCCCTTTTATTTTAAGTGTATAGGAGGGCTACTGATTTCTTTGAGTTAATCTTGTATCCTGATACATTGCTAAAGGGGTTTATCAGCTGTAGAAGTTCCCTAGTAGAATTTTGTGGTTCACTTATGTATATAATCATATCATCTGCAAATAGAGATAGTTTCACTTCTTCTTTTCCAATTTGTATTCCCTTAATATCTTTTTGTTCTCTTATTGCTTTAGCTAAAACTTTGAGAACTACATTGAATATATAAGGGGAGAGAGGACATACTTGTGAAGTTCCTGATTTTAATGGGATTGCTTTGAGTTTTTCTCCATTAAGTTTGATGTTGGCTGTTGGCTTCTTGTAAATCACCTTTATTATATTTAGATATTTTTCCTGTATCCTTGATCTCTCCAGGACTTTTATCATAAAAGAGTGTTGGATTTTGTCAAAGGCTTTTTCAGCATCTAAGGATATGATCATGTGGTTTTTTCCTTCAGTTTATTTATATGATGGATGACATTTACGTTTTTTTTTTTTTTTTTTTAAACATTTCTATTTA
>PVIH01002349.1:95740-127116 GCA_004025045.1 Sigmodon hispidus | reverse complement strand
GAAGCCTACTTGACCATGGTGGATGATATTTTTTATATGTTGTTGTATACGTTTTGCCAGAATTTTGTTGAGAATTATAGCATCAATATTCATGAGGGAAATTGGTCTGTAATTCTTTTTCTTTGTTGTGTCTTTGAGTGGCTTGAGTATTAGGGTAATTGTGGCCTCATAAAAAGAGTTTGGAAATATTCCTTCAGTTTCCACTGCCTGAAACATTTGAGGAGTATTGATAATAGCACTTCTCTGAATATCTGGTAGAATTCTGCACTGAAACCATCTGGACCTGGGCTTTTTTTACTTCAGAGGCTTTTAATGACAGATTCAATTTTCTTAAGCGTAATGTGTCTGTTTAGGTAATTAATATGATCTTGATTTAATTTTGGTAAATAATATCTGTCCAAAAAGCTGTCTATTTCTTCTAGGTTTTTTTATTTTTTTTGTGGAGTATAGATTTTCAAAGTATGACCTGATAATTCTCTATATTTCCTGAAGGTCTGTTGTTATGTCCCCCTTTTCATTCCTGATATTGTTGATTTGGATACTCACTCCCTGCTTTTTGGTTAGTTTGGGTTGACTTCTTGACTTTCTCAAAGAACCAACTCTTCAATTTATTTATTCTTTGTATTGTTATTTTTGTTCCAATTGTATTGTTTTCAGCTCTAAGTTTGATTATTTCCTGCCATCTACTCCATCTAGGTGAGTTTGCTTTTAATTGTTGTAAGGCTTTCAGCTGAGCTGTTAGTTCTCTAGTGTGGAATTTCTCTAGGTGTTTCATATGAACATCTAGTGCTATGAATTTTCCTCTTTAGACTGCTTTCATTATGACCCATAAGTATGGGTACATTGTGGATTCATTTTCATTAAATTCTAGGAAAACTTTGATTTCTTTCTTAATTCCTCCTAGACCCAGAGGTGGTTCAGTTGAGTGATGTTTAGTTTCCATGAGTTGGTAGGCTTTCTGTGATTTTGATGTTGCTGAACTCTAATATCTAATATGATAATATCAGAACATGGTGGTCTGATATGATACAAGAGATTATTTCCATTTTTTGTATCTATTGATATTTGCTTTATGACCAATTTTATGGTCAATTTTAGAGAAAGTGCCATGTGGTGCTGAGAAATATGGATATTCCTTTTTGTTTGCTTGGATGTTTCTGTAAATATCTATTAAATCCATTTGCATCATAACCTCTGTTATACTCCTTATTTCTTTTTTTGAGTCTCTGTCTGGCTGCCCTATCCAAGGGTGAAAGTGAGGTATTAAAGTCTCCCACTAGTAAGGCATGAGAGATTATGTGGGATTCGAGCTTTAGTAGTGTTTCTTTTACATAGATAGGTGCCCTTATATTAGAGGCATACATATTCAAGTTTGAAATCTCATCTTGATCAATTTTCCCTGAGATGAATAGGTAATGTCCATCTGTGTCTCTTTTAATTGATTGTAGTTTGAAGTCTACTTTGTTAGATATTAGAATGGCCACACCAGCTTGTTTCTTTGGGACATTTGATTGGAAAAAATCTTTTCCCAATCTCTTACTCTGAGCCTGTGTCTGTTTTTAAGGTTGAGGTGTGCTTCTTTTATACAGCAGAAGGATGTCTTCTGTTTTTGTATCCACTATGTTAGTGTGTGTCTTTTTATGGGTGAATTGAAATCATTGATATTAAGGAATATTAGTGACCACTGATTGATATTTCCTGTTATTTTTGGTTGTAGCTTGTATGTATTTGCTTTATCTAGGTTTCTTTTGTGTGGTATTATTGATTGTTTGTGATTTCATGGTTGTATCTGGGATCCTTAGGTTGGAGTTTTCACCCTAAGGCTTTCTGAAGGGCCGGATTGGTAGATAGGTATTGTTTAAGTCCAACTTTGTCATGAAATATCTTGTTTACTCTGTCTATGGTGATTGCTAGTTTTGCTGGCTATAGTAGTCTAGGTTGTCAGGCATGCTCTTTTAGTGTCTGTGTAACTTCTGACCAAGCCCTTCTTGCTTTCATTGTTTCCACTGAATAGCCAGTTATTATTCTGATGAGTCTGCCTTTATAGGTAAGTTTGCCCTTTTCTTTTGCAGCTCTTAAAATTTATTCTTTTGTCTGTATGTTTTGTGGCTTAGTTATATGGCAAGTGGTCTTTTTTAGGGGGTCAAATTTATTTGGTGTTCTGTAAGCTTCTTTTGTCTTTACAGGCATTTCCTTTTTTATGTTAGGAAAGTTTTCTTCTATGATTTTATTAAACACATTATCGGTGCCTTTTTTCTGGTATTTTTCTCCTTCTATTCTTTATTCTCAGGTTAGGTCTTTTAATGGTGTCCCAAATTTCATGAAAATTTTGTGTTACAGCTTTTTTGGTTTTTGTGGGGGGTTTTTTGAGTGATGTATCTATTTCCGTTATTGAGTCTTCCACTCCAGAGATTCCCTCTTCCATCTTTTGGATTCTGTTGGTTATAATTATATCTGTAATTCTAGCTCTTTTCTTCACATCTTCTATTTCTGCCTTTGCCTCATTTTGTGCCTTTTTTATTTCTTCTATTTAAATTTTTAGTTCCTAGAATGTTTCTTTCATTTTTTGGATTTCCTTTTCTTGGTTTTCTTTCAAGGATTTGTTCATCTCTTCCAGTTTTTTGTTGGTATTTTCTTCTATTTCTTTAAGGGAATTTTTCATATCCTCTTTGAAGGCTTCAATAATCTTCATAAGTGTTTTTGCTGTTTTTTTTTTCTGTTTCTTCTTCATTGCTCTGTTCAGGTCTTGTAGTTGTAGAACCACTAATTTCTTCTGGTGTTGCCTTGTTGTTTTTTTGTTGTTATATATATTCTTGCACCGGTTTCTGCCTATGGCTTTGGTGGTTCATACTTAGTCAGCTCCTACTCAGTTGTGGCTAGAGGGCTTTTGTGTCTTCTCTCTGTTCTGAGCAAGGGGTCTGCTCGATCTCTGACTCTGCTCTGGGCAGGGGTCAGAGTTTCAAAGTCCTCATTGTAAGGATTTCCAAAGCTTGCACTTACCTGGAATGTAACTGTCAATCATCCCTCTGGGTGTGGCAATGCAAACTTGAGATCAACAGTGAGCTTGAGACAAGCACACTCTACCTGAGGAGTAAACTTAACTACATGAGAAAGATCTCCCAGCCTGGAAAGTGGGGGTTAGGTAGCTGGTGACTTTGACCCATAGATGCCTTAGGCTATTTGGAGGTATGCCCTCTTTTGGCAGTGATGACACAGCACCATGTGTTCTGCAGGTCATAACTATTTTATTCTCTCAAATGAAGTAGTGAGTTGAGGCCTCTTCTACCCTGTAAAATAATAGTACTGGCTACATGTCCTACAGGGAGCTTTATTTGCAGTAAATCTGGGACCAGGGAGCAGATGAGCAGGAATTGTCAGTCCCTGATGAAGGCAGAGGGAACAAAAGAACGTCACCTAGCAAGCATCAAAGCTGCATGCCCGGCTGCACTGATGGCTACAATGTCTCAACTGTGTCTATTACTGTGAAATGACTCTGAGAAATAGTAACTTCACAGCTTTATTGGGTGGTGTCTCAGATTCCACCCGGGGCCTTGTATATGCCAAGCAATATACTCTATTTCTCTATCACTAAACTGATACCTCCAGTTGCAGCAACAGCTGCTTTAAAGAGAATCTCAGAACATCTGAACTACTGTCCTGGTTACTAAGCCACATGGGATAGTTCTGCTCTGGTGATATGCCAAAGAGTAAAACTGAGAGGAAAAGGTAAAGGAGACTCCCTTCTTTGCAACTTCCCAGTCATGCTGATGAGCCCATGAGCTTGATGGCATTGATCCACATCTACTTTCAAACAACAGAATTTGCCACAGCTTGACAATGAGAAATCTGGTACTTCATCTATGCAACATCCCTGCTGTATGCAGGGAAAATCCCTCTTTCAGACCAAGAAACAAGAGGGCCCTATAACAGACTTCGAACACATTCCTCTCAGGGAGCAAATGCATGCTTCATTTTGGCAGCCCATGGGGAAAAGCAGAGCTGCACCCTTCAGTTTAATAGAGACAGAAAAATGATTGTGGGGGCCTCCTTCTGCTTCCCACTCTCCATAGCACTCAGGCACCACTGTGATCAAATGGGCAAGGCAAATGTTATTTTAAGAACTACAATGTCCCAGAACTCTGAGACATTCCAAGAATGATCAAAGAGAGCTATCTGTCCTCTGAAGGTCAGGCTAACATTGAATCCCTCTCGAGCCATCTAATTTATTACAAACATAAACCCTTCTCCAGGGTCCCAAGAGGAAAATGCGTCCACAGTACAAAGCTTTGACTTTCTTGTGACAAGCAATGACAGTGCCAAAGTGTCCCCCTCCCCCGAGAGACAATGTGGACCTCATGTTTGCAAAGATCCTACATCACTGCAGGTATGAGATGAAATTCCTTCTTTGTGCACTTTTTTCTCTGTCCCTAGAATCCGAGGCCACTAAGAAAGTTTAACATGAGTTATAGAAAGCAAGATATCACCTTTCTATAGGTCAAATGCAAATTATAAATTTAAAAGGCAAAAGAGAATTCATATGTATTTGCTTATAAAATAATTGTACACTTTTTCCTGTTGCCTAGTGTAAATTTACTTAATGATAGAAGATTTTTAATTTTTTAATTAATCATAAATAAGTGCCAACATTTTCTGCTTCCAGTGAAGCCTTCGGCAACCATAACTAAATACTGCCTGACCTTCCAAAGTGCCTTGCAATATTACTCATTCTGTTTTCCTGGGTGAGTGCTCACTGTGCACAAATGACATCGTGGATAGAGGCAGATGCCCACATCTACATCATAAGACACATAGAGGCTAAAGAAAAAGGGATGGAAAAAGAAATTCCAAATACATGGTGGTGTGACAGAGCAGGGGTGGCTATACATAGACAAAACACTCAAAATGAAAAATCTCACAATAGATAAATTTTATTTCAGAAAGCTCATTTTCCCAAAATAACTAATTATACACACACCTGGTGTCAAAGCACTTGAACATACAAGGCAACCATGGATAGATCTGAAGAAGTTGATAATCTAACACTGAAGAAACTTCAGTGCCTAGTTTTCAACAATGGACAGAGTCTCCAGACAGAAAGTCAATGATTACAGATCAGATTCATGTTATAAGCCAAATGAGTCTAACAGATCTATAGGGAATATCCAACCCAGCAGCAAGAATGCTCATCCTTCCTGAGTACAAACAGCACAGTCTCCAAGCAGATCAAATGCTAGGTCAAAAGACAAGCCATCAATTACAGCAAAAACACAAACTAACTTTTATTAAATTCTTTCTCTAAGTACAATGAACAATTACATAAATTATCAGCAAAAGAGAATTGGACAATTAACAAACAGGACACAAACAACTCAGTTTTGAAAAACCACTAGGACAAAGAAGAAATCAAGACAGAAATTAGAAAATATCTTGACACAAACAAACAAAAATAAAATGTACCAAGTTCTGCAGGTTTAGCAAAAGCAGCCTGGAGACGAGTTAAAAACAATCTAAGACCAATAACCTAATTTCATACCTCAGAGAAAGAAAAAGAGGAAGAGGGGGAGAAAAAAGAAAACAACATAGCTAAGTTGACAGGAGAAAGGAAATAAAATAGAAGTAAATGTAATAAACACAAAATTTACTTTAGGATTACCAAAATGGCAAAGTTTTATTTTTACCTTAAAATTAATTAGCGTATAAAATTTTAGAATATTTTGAATTATCTAAGTGTCTCTGAACAGTGTGTTTTAGTGTATCTCCTTCTCCTTCCCCCTCTGTCAGCTGTAACCCTGGCTACCCCCATGGTCTCCAGAACCTCTTTTCTTATTTCATTCCCCTGTTTCACTGCAGCCACAGAGTTCATTGAAAGGCTTCAGAGGAGGCAGCTCTAAAGATTTGGGTGGCTACCAATGTGGCAGCCATGATTTATAAATTCCTAGGGTTAGCCTGATGA
Organism: Sigmodon hispidus; assembly: GCA_004025045.1. NCBI lineage: Eukaryota > Metazoa > Chordata > Mammalia > Rodentia > Cricetidae > Sigmodon > Sigmodon hispidus. The sequence goes on along the minus strand of PVIH01002349.1, from coordinate 121,163 downwards.
TTTAAGGCTCTCCTCAGAAAGTAAAGTCCCAACCCACAGCCCAGAATGGATATATGGGACTATTAGGCAGGATCTGTGCATGCTCTTATCAGCCATAGAGAAAAGGTCGACTAAGATACAGAAAATAAAGTGTATGCATTGCGTTACCAGTTCACTATTGCTGGACTTGGTGAAGCCTAAAAGAACAGGAGCTACCATGTTTCTTATGCTGCTGTTGATTTTTTCTCAGGCATCAGCTCAGATACCAAATTCAGAAGATGCCTCGGATGCAACATCAATCCACATTTTTTTGTGCATTATCCCACCCTTGGATCACTTCAGATGGGTTTAATACCTCTCTGTATACCCACACTGGCTAAGTTGCAGAAAAATGTCAAATATGTGGGTTGGGGTGGGGGGTGATCTTTTGAGTCAGTTTTGTTGGATTTCTGGATCACACCTTCAGTTTGTGATCCAGACAGCCTCGACAGCCTCGACCTGAAACTAACAATCACAGGAGAGTAACAAAGAGGTTGAGGCAGGTCAGGCCAGCTGGATACATTCTGGCATGTTTTATGACAATCAGGTAGCCAGATGTAACAAAGGAAGCAGTCAGGAAGAGGGCGGGATGGGGGAAGAGAAAGTGGAAACACTGGCACTGGGTACCAAGAAGCAGGGGCCACTAACAGTTTGACTGAGGCTTGGCAGCTCATCTAACCGTGCGAGCTTGCCTGTTTCTGCTGATTATGTTCTATATCCACCCAAACTCAGTGGATATTGTAGTTCAGTGCTTAACAAAAACAGTTGTAAACAAAGCTACTTATCCAATTATACTTTTGAATTAAAAATATGTTGTCACTCTTTAAATCGAAAATAAAATTAAAGAACATAAAAGAAAATAAGTGAAGGAACTATATTGGTATTTCTCTATAGAAGACATCTAAATGGCTCCTAGGTTTATGGAAGGGTATTCATCATCAATGGAAACTGAGCAAATGTGAATCAAACCAGGATAAGATGATTGGTACTGGAACAAAGAGAATGAAACAAAAGATTATGCTGATGTGGAGAAAATGAGACTGCACCATTTGTAGGGATACAAACTAGTCACTATGAGAAACAGTTCCAAGGCTCCTCAAAAAACTGAAGATCAAACAACTTAAATGGTCCGGTTGACTTCTGGTGTACATGCAGAATTAAACCCAGCCTGTTAACTGCGGTTCACAGTGGAGAAGACATGGAACAATCAATCCATGCATGAGTAAAGAAAAAGCATGTGCATAAAAAATATTGCTCTGCTCTAAGGAAAGTGATTCATCCATTTGTGACAACACAGGTGAAATGTCAAAGGCATTGTGCTAAATAAAACAAGGCCAGCACCAAAATACAATGGCCTATGGTGTCACACTTCTGGCAATCAGGTGTTTGTTTTGTGCAGATTTTTAGTTCCAATTGATTTTGAATGAATATGTTTTCCAAAAACTCTAGCCCATGCAGCTTTCAGCACGGGCAGTGTTTTAGCACAGTCTTTGTAGCCATGCCAACCACAAGAATGAAACAGATGCTGTCTCCGTCATTGGCAATGAGTCAGGGCACTTTGTAAATTTTGTCACATGCTGTAAAGGGTATCAGTAAGTCAGAATACACAGCAGAAACTCAAGATTCTAAAAGCAGGCATTGTCATGCCTTGGGAAAGAAGATAGAAGTGAGCTATGTCCATGTGCAGGTATGTAAACTTTGAGGGTATTGAAGAACCTGGAGCATTATAAATATCAGTAAATTTCAGGGGAAAATAATCAAAGGGAATCTGACTTCTAGTTTCATTACAGTGGAAAAATTATCAGACAACACAATTGTCACTTATAGATAATTTGGGGGATTCCATGTCATAATATGAGACTCTGAGAGTTCACGTAGTCCAGTAGCGGAACATCCGTGCCTTTGAAGGCAAATGTTCCAAAAGAGTAGTGATTATCTAGAGTAGGCCATGAAGAACATCTGCTTATTAGTCAGCATCAGAACATCCATTTCACCTTACCAGATTAACTGAGTATGCTTCTTTCTTAAACAGAATGTTAACTCTTCATTCAATTATGAAGAAATTGATTCCCTCCTGAGAATATTTAGATAGCTATTTTAATAGTTGGTATATTATCTCCTAAACTATTTCTATATACCTAAGCAGATTCTCACTTTCAAGAATAATACAAAAAAAAATTATGAGCCTCTCATCAACACACAAACTTCAGAATTAATTTTGAGTGTTTCCTAAACAATGTCATGTACAGAAAGCATCCATGAATGTGTTACTATGTGTAGTGGCCACTTCAGATCTCCAACTCCATGTTGATAGGTAAGAATGCAGCTCTTACAACACATGGTTCATTTTACTTCCATTGCATAAAATAATAAGGACTGAAAATAATTTTAAAAATTCAAATAATTGCCCAAACATTAATGAAGATGTCACAATCAGTCCTATATTCAACTAGTAAGCAGTGCTATCTCAAGGGTTTTCAAAATTGTATTCATTTAATGTCTGTAGTGTTCAGTTGGCATAGGAAAGGTAGATAAGGAGCAAAGGTCAAAGGAGAATCCAGAGGCTGGGTTTGCTTTGCTTCTTCCTTCTTGTTGCTGGGCATTTTGTGGAGTGAAACATTGCAAACAGGAATATAATATTCATTCTAAGAATTTACCTAGAGATGCAATTGCTCTCCATTCATTAATGCTTTGGGAAATTCTAAGTAAAGGATCCTGATAGTACTCTCCATTAAAAAAAAAAGAAAAAGAAAAGTAAAGAAAAATGCTTTCTCTAGGCAAAAAAGCATAAACTGCTAACATAGAATCTGGCTTTATAGGGTTAGCATCACTATGACTGTTGAGACTTACAGCCAAAGTACTCTCCTAAAATGTGGATCTTTTATGATAGGCAGCCACACAGGTAAAATAAAAAGCTATCATCTCATCTTTCACACAGTCTCTGCTTATGTCATTGTGTCTTCCCCCTCTTTTACTCATTCATGTTGTTTTATTGCAGAAGTAAACATGGTTTGTATTTATTAAGAGATCTATTTTGGGCCAGGGAGATGGTTGAGCAGGTAAAGGGATCTCCTGCTAAGTTGACAACCCAGGTTAGATCTCCAGAACTCACTTGAGAGACTGAGAAAACAAATCCCACTCCTCATCTCCATTCTTATAGTTTGGCATGTGAGACAACATACTAAATAAGTAAATACAAAAACATTTAAAAGGTTATATTTCATTTTTTTGGTATTTTCCTCATCAACGAGGAAACATTCTTTTGAATGCTTCAAACATTTAGCTTTGTCTCCATGCTTTTTATGGACTTTGTAGATAACATGTTGCATTCTCCCATTCTACCCTTAGCTTCCACATCAGGTGAGAAACCTACTTAGAAGAATGTTGAGGCCTTGAATCTTCATGGAGTCACATTTGATGATTAACCCTAACCCTAACCCTAACCCTAACCCTAACCCTAACCCTAACCCTAACCCTTGGCAGCCAGGTCCAGGAGAGCAGAAAAACAGAGCTGATGCAGGAGGGAGCCACATCACTATTGTTATGAAAAAACAGGAAAAACAGAGTAGAGTGAAATGAGGAGGCTTTCAAAGTTCAATGTGGCCCAGAAGCACCAGATGCTCCTTAAAACAGAAGCTGAGATCTCATCTCTAAGTTTCTAAGCAGGTAGAGGTAAGCTGACAACTGATTTGGAAGTCAACATCTAAGACATTTGAAGATCTTGTCTTCTCAGGAGCCTTTGGAGGACTCTGTGGAGGCAGCTGCAGAGCATCTGCTCTGGGGCAGTATCTTGCTTATACTAGACAAGCACTGTATCACTAAGCCACACCCGAGTCTAAGATGTCTTTGCACCTATGAGTGTTCCATGTGCCTTACATTCCTGCCAAAGGCTGCAAAGACAACCATAGCAAGGTCTTTAAAAATGCAGTTTTTCAGAGCTGACTTAACATCAAGAATCTGTGTTACTGTGCTGATACTGTTGGCTACATCTCTAAGAGCCAGGATACAAGCCTGTGCTGGGCTCAGGGTAGTAGAAGTAATGGCACCTTTTGCCAAGACCCATCCTACAAACTAACTGTCAGAGACCAATGAACAAATATCTCAGATTGCAAGGACTGTCTTTTCCTTATTACTCTGAATTCATCTTGCCATTAGACACAAAGCTTCCTCCAGTCAGTGGGAATATAAGTGTTGAAGGCACTGAATCTTTGTGGTAGGCATACTCTGATATGAACATCATATGGATTTCCTTTCAAGTCTGACATGTGACTTACTAAGAAAATGGGCCATGGAGTAATAACACAAAATCATTGCTTCATTTTTACCAATTATATATAGTTTGATACAGTTTATTTATTTGTTACTACAAAATAAAAATTGAGCTGGGATTGTAGTGCATATCAGAGTTGGTACCTAGAGTGTGAAGCCCAGAAGAGCAAAACAATACAAGTAAAAACAGTATTAAAGTAGAAATAATACCTCAAGGGTTTGGCTGTGAGGGGCTCCTCCAGCCACACCTAAAAGAGCGGACCTTGCACAGTTGGGCCCCACTTCTAGGGCAACCTGCCTCATGAAAGAAGGACTGAGGATTTGAAATTCAGAACTCTGTCCATCCAGAGCAGAGTCAAAGATCCAGCAGACAGGATCACAGTAGAAAGGAGACACACAAGTCCTCTTGCCACAACAGACTAGGAGCTGCCTAATCACTGATGTCATGGGCAGATACCAGTGCAAAAATACATAAAACAATATAAAAAACAACAAGGTAACACCATCAAAAACTGGTGATTCTACAACTACAAGACCTGAACAGAGCAATGAAGAGGAAACAAAAGGAAACAATAGCAAAAACACCTTTATGAAGATTATTGAAGCCTTCAAAGAAGATACAAAAAATTCCCTTAAAGAAATAAAATAAAAGACAAACAAAAAATTGGAAGAGATGACAAATCCTTGAGAGAAAACTAAGAAAAAGAAAACCAAAAAATGAAAGAAACATTCCAGGAACTAAAAACTGAAATAGAAGCAATAAAAAAGGCACAAAATGAGGCAAGGTGAAAATAGAAAATCTGAAGAAAAGAGCTGGAACTACAGATACAAGCATATCCAACAGAATCCAAGAGATGAAAGAGAGAATCTCTGAAGTAGAAAACTCAGTAGTGGAAGTAGATACATCAGTCAAAGAAAATACTAAAACCAAAAAAGCTAAGCCACTCAAAGATGCAACAAAGAAGGAAAATTACACACCAATTTCCCTCATGAATATTGATGCTAAAATTCTCAACAAAATTCTAGCAAAATGTATACAACTGTATACAACAACATATAAAAAAAATCATCCACCTTGATCAAGTAGGCTTCATCCCAGAAATGCAGGGATGGGTTGAACATACAAAAAACTGTAAATGTCATCCATCATATAAACAAATTGAAGGGAAAAAAACCACATGATCATATCCTTAGATGCTGAAAAAGCCTTTGACAAAATCAAACATTCCTTTATGATAAAAGCTCTAGAGAGATGAAGAAAACAGAGAAGATATCTAAGTATCATGCAGGCATTTTACAAGAAGCCGACAGCCAACATCAAACTTATTGGAGAAAAATTCAAAGCAATCCCATTAAAATCAGGAATTAGACAAGCATGTCCTCTCTCCCCTTATATATTCAATATAGTTCTTGAAGTTTTAGCTGAAGCAATAAAAGAAGGAAAGGAGATTAAGGGGATACAAATTGGAAAAGAAGAAGTGAAACTATATTTGCAGATGACATGATTGTATACATATGTGACCCAGGGAATTTCTACAGCTGATAAACCCCTCCAGCAATATATCAGGATACAAGATTAACTCAAAGAAATCAGTAGTCCTCCTATACACTTAAAATAAAAGGGCTGAAATAGAAATAAGGGAAACATCACCCTTTATAATTGCTGCAAATAGCATTAAATACCTTGGAGTAACTATAATCAAAGAACTAACAGATCTATTTGACAAAAATTTTTAAATCACTGAAGAAAGGAATTGAAGAGGATGTCAGAAAATGGAAAGCTCTCTCATGTTCCTGGATAGGTAGGATCAACATAGTAAAAATGGTAATTCTACCAAAAGCAATCTAAAGATTCAATGCACTTCCCATCAAAATCCCAACACAATATCTTATGGCCCTTGAAAGAACAATACTAAACTTCATTTGGAATAACAGGAAAGCCAGGATTGCCAAAACTATTTTGCTCAACAAAAGAATGTCAGGAGGCATCACCATCCTGACTTCAAGTTATACTATAGAGCCACAGTAATAAAAACAGCCTGGTACTGGCATTAAAAACAGACTTGTGGATCAATGGAATCCAACTGATGATCTCGGCATTAACCAAAAAACTTATGAACACCTGATCTATGAACAACAATCAATAAGTGGGATCTCCTGAAACTGAGAAGCTTCTGTAAAGACAAGGACACAGTCAATAGGACAAAACAATAGCCTACAGAATGGGAAAAGATTTCACCAACCCTATAAGTGATAGAGGACTGATCTCTAAAATATAGAGAGAACTCAAGAAACTAGAGTCCAAAACCTCAAATAGCTCAATCAAAAAATGGGTTTCAGAACTGAAAAGAATTCTCAGCAGAAGAATTACATATGGATGAAAGGCACTTGAAAAAGTGCTCAACATCTTTAGCCATCAGAGAAATGCAAATCAATACAACTTTGAAATACCACCTGACACCTGTCAGATTGGATAAGATAAAAGATACAGATGATAGTCTATGCTGGAGAGGTGGCAGAGCAAGGGGAACACTCCATTGTTGGTGGGAGTCTAAGCTTGTTCGGCTACTTTGGAATGCAGTATGGTGGTTTCTCAGGAACCTAGAAATCAATCTCCCCAAGGATCCAGCTATACCATTACTGGGCATATACCCTAAAGATGCACATTCACACCCCAAAGGTATTAGCTCAACTATGTTCATAGCAGCATTATTCATAATAGCAAGGTCCTGGAAAACAACCTAGATGCTCCTCAATTGAAGAATGTATTAACAAACTGTGGTACATCTACACAATGGAGTACTACTTAGCAGTAAGAAAAAATGATATTTTAAAATTTGCAGGCAAATGGATGGGTTTGGAGAATATCCTCTTGATTGAGGTATCACAAACCCAGAAAGATAAGCAGGGGATGTACTCACTTGTTAGTGGACTCTAAACAAAAATGCAAAAAACAAAACACGTCCAAGCTGCAAATCACAACCACTGAACAGCTTGGGATCTGAAACACCTTGGACTGGCACCTTGGATCCCAATCCCTCCAGAAGAACACCTGACCAAGTCTTGATGTTGGGGCGAGGAAACTGGATCTGCCAGGAGTGGATGCTGAACTAACCCACCTTGGGATCTTGGGACCTTGGGACCTCCTGCCCTTGCTGGGGAGGAGATAAAGAGATGTGGAGAAGAGAGAGTGACTGAAAGTGGTAGGAGGGGGAAGGGAGCTTGAACAAGGATATACATGGATAAAAATTATGACTTTATTCATAAAAAATAAATTATTAAAAAAGAAATAATACCTCAAGTAAAAGACAAATAAAACTTTGTTCATATTACTATTTAAGCCTGTTCTACTGTTCTTTAAAAAATAGTTTTTGAGTGGTAATGTGGCTCAGAAGGGAAAGGCAGCTTTATCCAAAATTGACTTGAGTTTCATCCAGACCCATATGATAGAATCAGAAAACCTAATAATATAAGATTCCCACTGACCTCTACATGAGCACTATGCTCCTTGGTTCAGATAGATACATATAAATAAGTAAATAAATGAATAAATTAAATATAAACACATATTTAATTATTTATTAAGCCAAACCCTGAAGTTCAATGTCTCCTTGTCTGCCACATAGAAAAGTTTGAGTGTGTCTCTTCCTGTTTTTCACTCATATCCACAGACAGGAGCCTAGGCATCAAAAGAGAACAGTTCATTAATGTAAAGGAAGTGGCTGCACAATGTTATCCTGTTAAAATGATTGATAGAATTATATTTTGTTAACATTATTTTAATTTCAACTTTTGTAGGGAGTCTATGTTGATGTTAGTATTATTTTTTTAATATTTATTTTTAATTTATGTGAATTGGTGTTTTACCTTCATGTATAACTGTGTAAATGTGTCAGATCTTGGAATTACAGACAATTGTTAGCTGCCATGTGGATGCTGAGAATCAAACTCAGGTCCTCCAGAAGAACAGTCCGTGCTCTTAACTGCTGAGCCAACTCTCCAGCTGCAGTATTATTATTTTCTAAAGGTTGTCAGCCAAGTATGATCTTACATGTCTGTAATCTTGAAATTCAGGAGGCTGAGGCAGGAAGTTTGCCATGAGTTTGAAGAAAACCTGACTTATATAACAAGACCTCATCTAAAACAAGCAAAACGTTCTATGGTTTTGGAATTTTTTAAAAAAATTTAAAAATAGTGCGAATCAAAATTCTATCTACTTTTTTTTCTAACAGAAAACACTAAGATATTCAGATAGTTTGAATTTTAGGTCAATATGGAAAATATTTTTCGTAGATTAAAGTTTTTTGTCAACAGACTGCAAGCATATGATAACATGTTTTATTGATGAAACGGAGTCTCACAGCAGCAAAAGTGTGCAGCTATTTCCAGAACCTGAGTAGGTAGGAGTACTTAAATCCAGAAAGACCAACTTGGGCAGTTGCGTGAGGACACTATCTCAAAAGAGGGTAGGAGATTAGGGGATCTCAACCAACTAGAAATAGTAGTTTATAACTACATGTTGTAGTAGGTTTCTGGGGCCAGTTTGGGCCGGAGGTTATGGACCTGGTCTGCGGCGGCTTTTGTCCCCCAAAGAAATGAGTCAGGTACTTATATACTTTATATTGTTTGGCCCATATCTTAAGCACATTACTAGCTAGCTCTTTCATCTTAACTCAACCCATTTCCATTCATCTGTCTGCCACGTGGCTAGGCCCATGGCTCACCTGTGTTCCTTACATGATTCTTCTTCAGGGGTCAGATGGAGACTGACTAACTCCACCCTTTTTCTACCTGCCTGTCTCTGATTTTTCCACCCACTTCTATGGTGCTCTGCACAGGTCAAACCAGTTACTTTATTTACATCATACAGAGAACATTTACACCACATTTCCTCTTTTCTGTCTAATTAAAAAGGAAGGTTTTAATTTTTATATAGCAAAATTACAACAGAACAGCTCTCAAGCAGGAATTATAATCACAATATCTAGTCTATTTGTATTCACAAAATTAAAGAGAATATTTCATTATCTACTTTATTATTGTGAATCTAAAGTTTTATATCTAATATACCCTTTAAACTAAAAGGAACTATATCTATAATAATTAAACCCTTAACCACATCAAAGACCACAGAAGGATATAATATTATCTAAATAAACAGGAAGTGCAAGCAACTTCTAAAGTCTACAAAATGACAGAGATGGCACCTGTCTTTCTGGACAGTCACCCAAAGTTCCTTTGTAATGTTGAGGCACCATCTTTAGCCTTTATGGCCCAAAGTCTCTGTCATACCTTTTAGTGATGTAGGAAATCTGACACAGTCTATTAGTTGTTTTTCTTTGTGTCCAGAAAGATGCTTGGCAATTTTTTTTTTCAAAGCAGGAATCTGAAGGATCATCTCGGCTTGTTTCGTCAAAGTTTAGAGGTCATTTTCCTATGGAACCTGCATGTCCAGTTTATATAGCATACTATCTTGCAGTCAATACCAGAACAGTTTCTTGTCTAGTGGCTAACTGTTGCCACAAGGTAAATTCCACATGAAGTTTTTTCAATGTCCATCATTTTCTTGAAATATATTGGTGCTGTCAGGAACAGACCTGTCTCACTGTCCGGAAAAGTCTAAGTTCTTAAAATATTTTAAATGCCATATTTTGCATGTCTTTGAAGTGTTTGAAGACTACCTATCTAATTGAAATATATCTTTGTATACCTATAAAAACCTAACTAACGTGACTATAAATTTGGTTATCATAGATGACTATTAATCTGCATTTTTTAATTACACATTACAATTTTATATTTATGGTTGTGAGCCTAGCCTTTAACGGCTGAGCCATCTCTCCAGCCCCACATTACAATTTTAAATGAGTTACATCAGCATCATACACTTTGAAACAGTGTCTCATTATGTAGTTCAGGTAGCCTAGAGCTCAAGTCCTGCCTCAACCTTCTTCTCAGCGCTGGGATTTTATGTATCCATGACCACACTCAGTTCATAGCAAAGTTACTTTTGACATTAATTATTCAGGTTTTCTTTTTCCAACTCTTTTGGAGCCTTAGGTTGAAAAAGAAGCACAAGTAGTAACTGGAGGAAAACCTAGCTTGGTCCAAGCTTGATGAAAATCTAAGAGCACCATGAAATTATGCTGCTTCTGTTTCTCTGCTATTTAGTCTAGGTCATAAGCTGGAAAGTCATAGATACTGACAGGCCTTGGGATCCCAGCTTGCTAGAGAGACTCTCCTGACTTCTTCCTGGTTGGCTGAAGAGGCTGGACAAGCTCCATCGGCATGTTTCTATAGATTTTTCTGATGTTCCAGGCATTTGTCCTCAGACTCTCCTGTGTCTGGTTGCAATAGTTTATTGGTTCTTCCACTGAAGAGTTAAGTGACGTTGTTATCATATGTTTACTTTACAACTGTCTAAGAATCGTGACTTTGCCTTTTTCCTTGAATTTTGTCTTTAATATTATTCATGATAAAATTTCTTTCTTGCACTCCTCTCAGAGATTGAGAAAGTAAATGACTTAAGTAACAAACTCCATGGCAGTTCAACTTTGACTTTAACAAAATTGAATCAAGCCAGGGAGCAGACTGCAAACTATTTGTCTAGATGGATGATTCATTGTTTGGGTTATGTAGCCCCCTCCCCAAACACCCAAAGACCTGTATACTGTTATGCTAGCTAGAATCAACCCATTTACCTCAAGGTGCTGAACTCTGCCTCAGTCTAGAATCAGATTGTGTCCATCACAACATAAAAATCACTTTGAAAACAAGCCCATTAATACAGTAAGTACTGAACTGTCAATACTTTTCTAACAACTGTTTCAAAATAATTCAATTTCTTTGAGTTAGTTGATCAGCATTAATTACTAGGCTATGATGACTAGTAGTTAATGAAAGATATAAGTAAATATCTATTATATTTAAAACTATAAAAAAAGTGAAAAAGAGAAACACATATGGGGAAAATCTAATTTATACTTGTTAAAATTTTTGTATATCTTTTATCTTTTGTTTCATATCTCTGTTTTTAAGGGTGATGGTACATTTTCAATGACTAAGTTATTGCTATTAGAGTATAAAAGGGCCAATGGGATGGCAAAGAGAATTAATGACTAAGGTGTTTGTTTTGACTTTATTATTTGGTTAAAAGTGACATAATGCATGAAGTCCTCAGTTCCATCTCTAGTAAAAACTTAAATGAAAATGATTAATATGAGTTTATGTATGAGTGTAATATCAATGTTAATACTGTAACAAAAGTGTAGCCTTTTAAACATAGAAATAGGACACAAAAGACAGATGAAAGACTTACTCACAACGTGTGAACAGGTGAGTGGTTCCCAGCCAATATTGAAAAATATCTGAAGAACACTTCCACTTCAGAGGCTACTACTCCCACCACTAATATGTAATTTGTGTGAGGATGTTCTGTTGAAATGGAAATGTTTTTGTGTAATTCTATTTCATTATCTTTGTCTGGACAATCACTTTTACTTTCGTGATGTTTAGTTAGTCTTTCTTTGTTCAATTATATTGTATTCAATGTTTAATAGCTCACTGACAACATGTTTAAAGGACCAATACCTTGATGCCTCTCACTGGTTTTTTTTTTTTTTTTTTTTTTTTTTTTTTTTTTTTTTTTTTTTTTTTTTTTTTTTTTTTTTTTTTTTTTTTTTTTTTTTTTTTTAGAAATTATCAGCATATGCTGTTATTTCACTTCTCCCCAAATACAACTTTCTGGTCTGGATTCTCTCCACCAGCATCTTAAAGCTTTCCACTCCCACTCTCTGTATTAATCAGATTTTTGTTCCTGTAACAAAACCTGTGGCAATTAACTTATGAAGAGGAAAGGTCTATGTACCTGATGGTCTGGGAGTTCCACTTCAATACAGGCTTTCAGTTTTGGGCAATGGCACAGTTGCACAAGGCAGGAAGCAGAGAGTCTCCTAATCCTCTCCAAACACACACCCACAAGAACCACCCACTAAATTTTATTCTTTAATAGTGACATCATCCTGTAATAGCATTACCAAAGAGACCCAGCCTTAAAGGGGGACACTTGCCATTCAAACTGCAGCACCTCTTGGAAATTCTTAAAGTTCACATTACACATGTCTATCATACACTGAAATAGTTGCAATAAAACTTCCCAGCAAATGCTGACAACAGCTGATCACCACCCATATTTTAAAACATTCAGACAAGTCTTTCCTTGAATTAACTTTGTTCTACTCTTTCAACTATATTTTATTTTCTTCCCCCAAGAGAATTTTATTAGGACAATATATTTGCATGTTCTATTGAGGTTTCTGAGGTTTGTGCCTGAGGTGATGTTGGTTTTTTTCTCTTTTTTTCAAATAGGGTTTCATTTTAAGCTCTTGAAACCCTTACTTCAGCTTCCCAACTGTTCAGATTACCAGCATGCATCACCATATCTGACTTTATATAATATTTAGTTCTGTCACAGAAAACCTAATAATGTGTGGTAGCATATATCTATAATCCCAGCACTACAGAACTTGAGGCAGGAGGTCGCAACTCAGGTAGACCTGACTCAAAAAAAAAAAAAAAAAAAAAAGAAAAGAAAAGAAAAAAGAAAAAGCAAATAAATAAAATATATAGACTTTTTGATTAATTAATCAATCAATTCTTTAAATAAATAAATTTATTTATTTATTTTATATCCTAGACACAATTTCCCCTCTCTCCTCTCTTCCCCTCTACCCCTTCTCTGTTCCCATCCTCAAATCCACTCCTCTAAATTTCTATTTAGGAAAAGGCAGGTCTCCCATGAGTATCACCAAAACATGTTATAGCAAGCTGCAATAAGACTAAACATGTCCCTGTATGTTAAGGCTGGACAAGGCAACCTAGTATGAGGAGTAGGGTCCCCCAAACCAGTAAAAGAGTGAGAAGTCCCTGTTCTTACTGTTAAGAGTCCCACAAAAGGACCAAGCTATACAACAATAACATATATGCAGAGTGCCTAGGTCAGTGCAATGCAGGCTCCCTGGCTGTTAGTTCAGTCTCTATGAACGGCAATGAGCCCAGGTTAGTTGTTTCTGTGAGTTTTCTTGTGGTGTCCTTGACCTCTCTGGTTCCTACAATCATCCTCTCCATCTTTTGCAGGATTCTCGGAACTCCTCCCAATGTTTGGCTATGGGTTTGTATCTGTTTCCATCAGCTGCTGAATGAAGCCTCTCTGATAATAATTGAGCTAGGCACCAATTTTGTCACAGGAGTTGGGCAATTCATAAGTATCTGCTACTGCTAGGAGTCTTAGTTTGTGTCATCCTTGTAGATTCCTGGGAGATTTCCTTGCACCAGGTTTTTACCTGAACTGAAAATGTCTCTCCCTTTCCAATAGTCTATTTCAGTGCTCTTCCTTTTGCAGCCCCCACCCTAACTCCCCAACTCATGTTCTCATCCCCAGTCCGCCCTCAGTCCACTCATGAAATCTCTTCTATTTCCTCTTCTCAGGGAGATCCTGGAGTCTCCCATGACTCCTTGTTACCTAAAGTCTCTGAATCTGTGGATTGTATTATAGTTATTATTCATTTTAAGGCTAGTATCCACTTATAAGTGAATGCATACCATGTTTGTATTTCTCTGTCTGGGTTACCTCACTCAAGATGACTTTTTTCTAGTTCCATCCATTTGCCTTTAAATATCCTGGTGTCCTTATTTTCAAAAGCCGAGTATTACTCCATTGTGTAAATGTGCTACATCATTTTTTTTTTTTTATCCATTCCCAAGTTGAGGGACATCTAGGTTGTTTCCAGATTTGGGTTATTACAAATAAAGCTGCTATGAACATAGTTGAGCAAGTATTTTTATGAAATGACTAAACATCCTTTGGGTATAACTTCAAGAATGATATAGCTGGGTCTTATGGTAGATTGATTCCAAGTTTTTGAGAAACTGCCACACTGGCTTCCAAAGTGACTGCAATGGAGGAGTGTTCCCCTTATTCAACATCTTCTCTAGCATGAACTGTCACTTGTGTTTTTGATCTCAGCCATTCTGATAGTTGTTAAGATGGAATCTCAGAGTGTTTTCATTTGCATTTCCCTGATGTCTAAAGATGTTAAATATCTCTCTGAAGTGTTCCTCTAACATATGAGATTTTTCAGTGGAGAATTCTCTGTTTATGTCTGTACCCCATTTTTTAATTTATTTAAATAGTTTTTTTTAGTTCATTTTGGATATCAACCCTCTGTCAGATGTGGGGTTGGTGAATATCATTTCCCATTCTGTAGACTGCCATTTTGTTTTATTGACAGTATTTGCTTTACAGAAACATTTCAGTTTCATGAGGTCCCATTTATTAATTGTTGATCTTAATGCCTGTGTTACTGGGGTTCTATTTAGAATGTTGTTCCCTGTGCCAAGGTGTTTGAAATTATTTTCCACTTTCTCTTCCATCAGGTTCAGTGTATCCAGAGTTATGTTAAGGGCTTTGATCCACTCTGACTGAACTTTTGTGAAAGGTAATAGATATGAATTCATTTGCACTGTTCTGAATTCTGGCATCCAGTTAGACCAACACCATGTGTTGAAGATGCTTTTTCTTTTCCATTGTAAAATTTTGGCTTCTTTGTCAAAAGTCAAGTGTACAAAGATGTGTGAATTTATATCAGGTGCTTCAGTTCAATGCTATTGATCCTGTCTGTCTTTATTCCAATACCATATAGTTTTTATTACTATATCTCTGTGGTTGATCTTTAAATCAGAGATGGGGATACCTCTAGGAGTTTTTATTGCACAGGATTGTTTTAGTTATCCTGAGATTTTGTTTTTCTACATGAAGTTAAATATTGTTTTTTATGGTCTGTAAGGAATTGTGTTGAAATTTTGATGAAGATTGCATTGAATTTCTACATTACTTTTGGTAAAATGTGATGTGGGATGTCTTTCTGTATGCTGTGAATATGTGTTTCTAACATCAATCAATAAAGAAGTCATTTGGCCTATGGTAAGACAGCTTATAGCTAGGTGGGAAATCCAAAGTCGGGGGAGAAGAAATGCAGACTAGTAAACATGATACAGCTGCCCAAGAAGCAAGATATAAGAACACACAGGTAAACCATAAGATACGTGGTGATGCATAGATTAGGAGAAATGGGTTAAGATGTAATTAATAAGAAGTTAATCTAGTTAATAAGAAGCTTGATCTATAGACCAAGTTTGTAATTAATATAAGCCTCTGAGTAATTATTTTATAAGCAGTTTTGGGACCTTGGGTGGTAGAGATTTATTCAGATCATAGGGCCGTGTAGGACTGAAGAACTTATGGCTAAAAAGTAAAATCATTTTTACTATGTTAATTCTACTTCCATGAACATGGAATATCTTTCCAACTTCTGATACCTTCTTTAATTTCTTTCTTTAAAGACTTAAAATTCTTGTCATACAGGTGTTTTACACTCTTGTTTAGAGTTACTGTTAGTCCCTAAGAGCCATGCTTTCTAAACTCTGACATCAAACGACATCCTCCCTTAGGCTCTGATGTCAACCCTTTTAAAAGCAAGGTTCCATGTGTATCTTTCTCTCTCTGTCTTGTATTGGGAGCTCCCTTTATTCTTCCTCTTCCTTTCTTCTTCCCTTCCATTTCTCTTTCTCCTTGCTTTCTCTGCCACTATAACTATAACCTCTCTGTTAATCATAATCACATACAATAAAGCTCTTTTCTACACAGAAACAGCTATTAAGAGTCTCCTGCTATCCCCTGTTGCAGAAGATATTAGACTGTTATATGCATACACTTATGGTATAAAGGAGATTCAGAGGGAGAGAGAAAGAAGCAGCATGCAGAGGAGTGCCACAGAACAGTCTTCCCTAACCATGCTACAGGTCAAAAGGAGGCTGAGTTATCTCTTTGTCCTGGAATCTTTCCAGCTGGCCGTACCCCAGCCGGCTCCAGTTGCTTGACATCATCAGAGTTTACTTGGGTAACTTCTGATTTCCTGCTACAATCCCCCACTGGTTTCTGCCATGTTTTCAGCATCCTGCATACATAGAAACTTGCCACCAGGTAACTGGGTATATGTGAACCACGCTCATATATGCACAAAATCCTAACAGTTACACCAAGGTATTTTACATTATTTGAGGCTATTGTATAGAGTATTGTTTCTCTGATTCTTTCTCAGCTCATTAATAATTTGTATGTAAGAAGACTACTGATCTGTTTAAGTTAATCTTGTATCCAGTCACTTGACTAAATTTCCTCAAGGTTTTTGAGGTCACTTACATATATTATATCTTCTGCAAAGGAAACTTTGACTTCTTCCTTTTCAATTTATATCATCTTGATTTCCTCTCTTGAACTTCAAATACTATATTGAATAGGTATGGAGAGAATAAACAACCTTTTCTTATTTTCTCTCCATTTAATTTGATGCTGGCTACTGGCTAGCTGTATCCTTTATTATGTTTAGGTATGTTCCTCAAATCCCACATCATTTCAATACTTTTATCATGAAGGGGTGTTGGATTTTGTCAAAGACTTTTTTGGTGTCTTATGAGATGATAATGTGTCTTTTTTTTTTTCAGTTTGAAACTTAATTTTTGAATCTTCTTACATGTTTCTAAATGTTAAATGATTTTGCCCAAATGCTAGTAACACTCAATTCATTAAAGCAACATAGTACAGTCTAGTTTTTGACGAATAACTTAAAATGCTATGAAAGTGCAGTTTCTTACAAATATACCTTCTAATAAAATAAATGCCAATGAGACCTTTTCTACTTTATTTAATCTGAGATGTTTCTGGACCTATGTGTCTTGCCCCAAAGCCTAACAACTGAGAGATATGGTCTAGGGCACTGGAGAGTAAGTGAACCTTGGGGGACCCCAGAGCAGGGGCACAGAATCTGCTCTATGGTACCAGAATAGCACAAACTAGTACATGCATCATGCATGTCTTTTTTTAAAAGTTTTCTGGAAAAAAAGAGAATGGCTCTAATGAACAAAGATAATGTCATTAGGTGAAGCTACTCTGTTCTTTGTCAGGAAGGCCAGGGCCCAGTTCTTTAGCTTATAGCCCAGAGATCCCAAGGATGGCTGAGCAGAAGAAAGTGTGTATCATGCATTGTAGGGCTCCTGCCAGCATGAAAAGCAAGTCAGAGGATGGTGGTATTCTTTGTGGATGTACATACAGGCAGACTGAGAGCAAGACCTCGTTTTCTATGTCATTTCCTTTGTGTCACCTTTCTCCCTAGATGCTGCCATCTTAGGCTCTGTGCTAGCAAAGTCTATGTGAAATAGAACTCACAGGATGCACAGGTTGGATCTGTTGCCTTGGCTCAGCTCTCTTGACCAGTCTCCATACAGGTATCTATGGGCCTTTTCCCTAAAGACATTTGACCTGCACAGACTGCAGCCTCTGCTGTATAGCTCATGATGAACTGCTTGATGAATGTGTCTGAGACTTCTGATTCCATCTCCAGTTCCAAAGGGCAAAAGAAGAAAAAGGAAACAAGAAGGGATGGGGAGATGAAGGAAGGACTGGTGATGTGGAGTGTCTTTCTGTGCACTGTGAATATGCTTTATTATTGATTAATAAAGGAACTGTTTTGGCCTATGATAAAGCATCTTAGAAGCAGGTGGAAAATCAAAGCATAGAAGGAGGATGGAGTCAGATAGAGACACTGAGCTGCCTCTGAGAGAGCAAGATATAAAAATACAGGTAAGCCACAGGCCATGTAGCAAGACATAGATTAATCAAAATGGGTTAAGTTGCAAGAGTTAGCTGATAATGAGCCTGAGCCATAAGCTAAACCATTTGTAATTAATATAAAACTTTGTATAATTATTTGAGACTTCTGGTCTGGATCTCGGGGCTAGTACATGCCAGAAACTTCATACTACAGACTAGCCTTCAACAATGTTAATGTGGCCATGCTTCTACAAGTTCATCCTCAATTTTATCTTTGCTTGATCTGCAGACCATGGTAGCCTTGAAGTTACCATTCTCCAGCTTTAGACTCCCAAGCACTGGAATTTGAAGTGTGTGTACCACCACAGTTAACTTTTTTGATCATGCTTAAAATGGCTGTTTGAGGAAAATCCAGGTTACCAAATGAGTTGTTTGTCCAGCTGGAACCTGAGGACAGGGCCTTGTCCCCTCAGGGTGCAAGTGGGAGTTAGGTAAGCTCCAGCTAGGTCACTTCCCTGGCTTTCCCAGGCCTCCACTTATCTCTTCCTACTCCCAGATTCTCCTGATAACAGTAGTTGCTTCAGGAGTATCAGCTTCTGCCAGTCCTCTTTGCCACTGCAGTAGTTATTACTGATCAATTCTCTTCTGGACACTTGGCACTCCATCTTTATCAGTGAGGTTCTGGGTTATGCAGGGGCCTGCTGGTCTCCTTCAGTGTGTTTCTCGGTGGCTACAGTCTGACCTGCTCTCTGGGGAGCTTGAGCAGCAAGTTTTCTCTGTTTAGTGAGTTCTCCAGAGTGTAGTCTCCTCTGATAGACTGTGGCCTATGGTAGACAACAGAGGGACACACCTTCTAGGTGGGCCCCAGTCCCTACCTCAGCCATAAATCAGTATTCTCCCCATGATGCAGTTTCCTACCTATGTGACTTTAGACTTCTCTCCATCTCCATAAATAACTGATTTTTACCTGTTTTCTCTGAACATGTAGACATATTTTTACATGGCCACACCATTTCTTTACCAATTTCTTCCTGTCTAGGGTTATCAGTAGATTAAATAATTTATTTCTAACAGTGCCTGTGAGTCCCTGCTCACTTTGCCTTCGACCTTGATGTTGGTTCTCACACAATATACCCACAGTCTCTCTGCTCAGAGCCCAAGCTTCATGACAGCAGCTAGAATATTTAAAGAGTAGATAGAATGTGGTTAAGTGGACCTTTGCTATAGAGTAATCAACACCATGGTATAGGCCATGTGACCCTTCAATAAGATTATGACTACTCCTTCCTCAAGTAAACAAGAAGATGTTTAGTAATACATGGTGTCTCTTAAAAATGCACCTGTTTCAGTTTGGCCACACTGAATAATCTCCTTTATGATGGATTATATGTGAACTGTTAGGGATCTGTACTGCATTTGCAAAGCTCTGGTATTATACCACATACAATCTAGGAAGGGTGACATCTCAAACCCTCACAGGTTTGGCTCACACTCACAGGAAAGAAACTATTTAGAGCATGACTGTTCAGAATGGGTAACTGCTAGAGCATGTGAACCTACTGATCCAAAACAGCAGGATCTCCATGACACAGGACAACAACAGGATACCCATAAGGAGCCCCAGTGAGGGTCCATTACAGGTGACTTAGCAGAAACCAAAAGGCCTCAGACCAGACCAAGGTCTCATAGTAATGAATATTTACAAGTAAAGATGAACAGACCAAAGAGTAAACTTTGTATCTCAGCAGGCAACACTACAGCTTTCTCCACAAAATTTTTATTCTTTACTTTTCTTTTTTTGTTGCATTCATTTTGGTTTTTTTGTTTGTTTGTTTGAGTTTTGGTTTAGTTTTTCTTTGGTGGGGAAATTGCAAGGGCAAAGGGTACATTTGAGGAGACAGCGTGATAAGTGGGAATGGAATACATGATGTGAAAATCCACAGACTCAATCAATAAAAGTAAAAGAAAAGATAAAAGAAAGAATGATCATTTTGAAGAATAACTTGGAATTCTCTCCACCATGCACACCATTATTTTATTTTCTCTGAGCCAAATCTAATAAAGGAATGTCTTGTTCTATATCAGACCAACAGAAGCTTGAACCTGGCTCCCACTTGTATGCAAAGACAGCTAACAGAGTGCTCACCATTATGGGATAACAGGGCTGTGCTGCCAACATGACTAACTAGGGAATGAGAGAAGCAAGCAAGACTCTTCCCCTACCTAATGTAGTCCTATTGTCACTCTCAAACTAACCTCTGACCCACTGAAAGCTTTATGTCATCTGGGTTTGCATGGCTTGCTAGTGAGGGCTAGAGTTTGCTCAATACATTGCCACCTACCATGTCACTTGGATCCTCCTACACATTCAGCTCTGCAGTGGCCAAATGCCAGGCTCCCAGCCACTGGGGCAAAAGGGAAAGAAGAACTTGTGAAACACAGGAGACAATGAGTTATCACTGGGGAGATGATAAAAAGAGATGTCATCAGTTCAGGGGAATGTCCATGCTGGATCATGGCGAATAGAAGAGAAAACTGAACTGGGCTTAGGGTCTAGTATGTAGCTCAGTGGTAAGGCACTTCCTTAACATGCACAAGGTCAAAACTCAGCACCACAAAACCCTGACTCCTAACTTTGAATATTAACAAGATTTTGTAAGTATAATGCCATATTTGGCTGAATAATCTTATTTGGTGTATTCCTGCCAACATCAACATAACATTCATCTATACTCCATTTTTATTAGTAAGGTTATATATGCATCCATTTCTAAGGGCTACAATAGAAAATCACACTTCTTTATAACCAGTTGTAAGAATCATAGGCTGTGTAGCATACAGATTTAAGTATTTTGGAGTTTCCATTTTTTTTATAGTGAAGTTATTGATGTTGTTTGTTTTTTGATTTTTTATTTAATACCCTATGCAATATATGTAAGGATTCCTGGCATTCCCTAGCTGAGCCTACTGGCTCAGGTGGGATACACCTTGCATGGAGGCACGCCCCTGGGCGTGGCTACGTAAACCCTGCAGCACTGAGTACGGAAGCACCTCCCTGGACCATAGCTGGACCCGGAAGCACCTGTCTGGACCTGGAAGCACCTGTCTGGACCCATGATGCATACTGTGAAGCACCTCCCTGGACCCATGCCGCATACTCGTACTCGCCCCTACCCTTAAAAGCGGGCTGCAAGCGCATGCTTGGTCCTTCCCTTCTCTGTCCCCTGACTTCTGTTCTGCTCTTTTGTCTCTTTACCCGCCTGGGACTTTTCTCTTAAATAAACATCATGCGTGGCCTTGCTAGCATGTGCTTGCTTTTATGTGCGGAACTAAAAATATATCTATATCATGTTTTCCTTGTCCCAGTTTCTCACAGATCCCCATTTTTAAACCCACACAATTTTGTTTGTATTTCTTTGAAAACAAACAAACAAAAAACAACACAACACACTCTTAAAACACAAAAACAAAAATCAAAATAAGCAAGCAAGAGACCAATTGCATTGAATCTGCAGATTGCTTTTGGTAGGGTGACCATTTTTACTGTATTATTCCTATTGATCCATGAGTATTCAAGTCTAATTTCTGCTGTCTTCTTCAATTTCTTTCTTCAGTGTCTTAAATATTTTGTTATAGAAGTCTTTCACTTGCTTGGGTAAAGTTATCTCAAACATTTTTTTTTTGAGATTATTGTGAAAGATATTTTGGAGTTCAGAGCAGCTTGGCCACACATGAAAGCCAGACAGCTGGGTCTTGCTAGCACCACCAGGAAGGTGGTCCATGATTGGACACTTTCTAGGGAGCCAACACCTAGGAAGAAATACCTGAGATTCCAAGAATTCTCTTCCTGAAAAAGAGACATTAACAATAGAACAGATAGTCTCCACACATTTGCAGAACTGCTGATATAGGTAAACCTTAATGAATGCTGCCAGAACCCTTGCCTTGTACTGCTTAGGGTCGCTCCTACTCTACCACTGTGTCTGATGGCCTGACTGAGTGACCCAAGCTAGTTAGTCAGTACAAAGACTCTTTGCTGTTGTATTGACCTCTGTCTCTTGGTGGTCTTTTGGAGAGTCTGGACTCTGGGCACAACAGTATTGGTCCCCTGATTTCTTTCTCAGTCCTTTTGTCATTTTAGGTATGTAGCTAGGCTACTGACTTTGTGTGTTAGTTTTGTATTCAGTTAGTTTGCTCAAAATGTTTATTAGCTGGCAAAGTTTCCTGGTGGGCTTTTAGGATCTTTTATATGTAAACTCATATCATCTGCAAATAATGATACGTTGACTTTTTGTTTCCTATTAATGAAAAGATTTTGCACCAAGATAAGCCTCTCTGGCAATGCAACAATCCAAATCAGATGACATTTTAAAAGCCCAGGTTTAATGGGTACAAAGCAAAGCAATCCTGGTGACCCTTGTAAAGGCATGGAGAGAGTCATATGGCAGATATGGCTACTGGCCTTAAGTAATTTGTAGGTGGTGGTCTTGTGCAGCCCCAGGAAGAGGCTGACTTTTGGTGACTTCCTCAGGGGCAGCTCTGGGGGTAGGCTGTGGTTTGGTGTGCTTTGAGGGACTGGGGTCTGGGGAGAGAGGGAGGTTGGGTTCTACATTGAATCATTCCAGACTCATTGGATATATGACATGAATGGCAGGGGCTAAAGGAGAGCTTACACCAGAACATTTACTCTGCCCTTGATTTCTTTCAGTTGTCTTATTGCTCTGGCCTAGACTTCAAGTTCTACGTAAATACATATGGAGAGAGTGGACAACATTGTCTTATTTCTAATTCTGGTGGAACTACTTTTAGGTTTTTTTCTCCTTAGTTGATGTCAGATGTGAGTTTGCTGTAAATTTCCTTTATAGAGTTGAACTTGTATCCATTGTGTCTCTAATCTCTTCAGGACTTTTATCATGAGGAGGTAACAGATTTTTTTCAAAGTCTTTTTATTTATCAAATGAGATGATCATGTGGTTTTTGTCAGTCTGTTTATGTGGATTACACTTATCAGTGTACTTTTATGTTGAACCATCTCAGCATCTCTGAGATGAAGTATGTTTGATCATGGTGTATAACTTTTTTGTGTGTTCTTAGTTTTGCAAGTAACTTTTTTCCAATTTTTTGCATTTATGTTCAAAAGGGATATTGGTCTATAATTTTTGATGGTCTTTGTGTGGTTTTGGTATCAGAGTAATTTTTACAAAATGTAAAAAGAGCTAGGAGATGCTCCTTCAGTTTCTATTTTGTAGAATAATTTGATAAATATTGATTTTAATTCTTCTCTGAAAATCTGGTGGAATTCTACACTGAACCTGTCTGGCCCTGAGTGGGAGAGTTGTAATTACAGCTATTTTCACTAGGGGTTATGTGTCTATTTGAATTGTTTAATCTTGACTTAACTTTGATAGGTCGTATCTATTGCTACATCCATTTCTTTTAGGTTTTCTTGTTTGGTGGAGTACAGATTTTTAAAGTAAGTCCTTATGAATGCTTTCGGCACCTGTTGTTATATCCCCACTTTCATCTCTACTTTTATGAACATGGATCTTCTCTCTGTCTTTTAGTTAATTTGACTAAGGATTTGTTAGTCTTAAAATTTCTTCAAAGAACTAGCTATTTTTTCTCATTGATCTCTGCATTGTGTAGTTTGTTCTTCATGTCACTGAGTTGAGCCCTTTGGTTTGATTATTTCTTGCTGTCTACTCTTTTGTGGTATATGTCTTCTTGTTTCTCTAGAGGTTTCAGGTATGTATTATATATATATATATATATATATATATTAGTGAGATCTTTCCCTTTTTTAAATGTAGGCCCTTAGTGCTATGAACTTGAATTTCAGAACTTTCTTCATTGTATCCCACAGGTTTGCTTATGCTGTGTTTTCATTTTCATTCAAATCAAAAAAGGTTTTAATTTCCTTCTTGATTTCTGTCTTGACCCTTTGTTCATTCAGAAGTGAACTGTTCAGTTTTCATGAGTTTATGTATTCTCTGTTCTTGTTGATGTCTAGTTTTAGTGGATCGCTGTCAAGTATGTTGTCAATGGGGAGTCCTGGTAAAAAGTGGTTCCAAAGATTGGCAGCTGAGAAGGTTAGAAGGTTGATGGAAAACAGCTAAGCTGGGTCCTCCTGTAAAGATGAGTCTGCACCGTCAACTTGATACAGCCTATAACCACCTGGACTTTGATCTCCTTGATTAATTGCCTACATCAGGATTGGCTGTTAAAGATTGGACTTTACTTAATTGGGCTCATTGAGGAAAAAAAAAAAAAAACCCAAACCATCCAGAATACAGGTGACACCATCTCCCAAGCATGACCTGAATGCTATAAGAGTGGGGAAAGTGGGCTGTTTAATAAACATGTACTCATTTATCTCTTTGGCTGGTGACTGTGGCTGTGACGTACCTAGCTGCTCTGAGCTCCTGGCGCCATGACTCTCTCACTGTGTATGCACTGTAACCTGGAAATGTGAGCTAAAATAAGTTATTTCTTCCCAAAGTTGCTATTTGTCAGTGTGCTTTATCACATCAACGGAAATTAAATGTAAACACCTTCAAGTCTTTACACCAAGCCCCAGAAGACATCACCAGTTTCACCTTACAGATTTGTGACTTAATATGCAGCTATTGTAGGCTTCTTATCCTGCCTTACCTTTAAGCAAATAATTCATTGCCCTTGTTTCTCCAAAACACATTCAATTCTTCTGAAACTTTTTTTTTTGTAATTCCAAAGATTTTATTGTTGTTGTTATTATTATTGAACTTGGATACATGTAGTATCCTGGTCCTCTGTAGAAGTCACTGCTCTTAGCTACTAAGCCATCTCCCCAATTCCTGAAAGAGCTCTTAATGCTAACCATTGCTTAAAAATAAATTTGATGAGCATATACTATATAATATATATAATAGGTGTCACCTGCTCACCTATCACTAAAACAATACAAGAATACTCATCCCAGAAAAAGAAACCATATTGTGTAGATTAAAAAAAATCTACACACTAAAATAATAGCACCTATCACATTAGGTTGTAGACTTTTATAGTCACAAAACATATCCCACAAAACTTGTATATTAAAAACACAACATTTTCAACATTTTTCCCCAGTAAGTATTTTCTTATGTATGAATAAGTCACCTCATCCATCTTAAACACTGAAACTTCTTTCACATTCATTTTTTTGTCATTTGTATATCTCGTGTATATAATATATACACTCAATAGCCATATCAAATTAAGTTTGCTAGTACTGTCTTCTGGATTCTCCTTCTTGGGTCCGTATAGGCAGGTGATCTTTCTCAGATGTCTGTAGTTTCTTTTACTTTCTGTTTTTTTTTTTTTTTTTTTTTTTTTTTTTTTTTTTTTTTTTTTTTTTTTTTTTTTTTTTTTTTTTTTTTTTTTTTTTTTTTTTTTTTTTTTTTTTTTTTTTTTTTTTTTTTTTTTTTTTTTTTTTTTTTTTTTTTTTTTTTT
>PVIH01002349.1:70795-95640 GCA_004025045.1 Sigmodon hispidus | reverse complement strand
CTCACTGGGAGCTTCTGAAAAACGGGCATTAAAGCTTCAGCTGAAAACTTAATGTGGGCTCTTTGTACGCAAAGGATGGACAAGAGCTCATCACCCGACCTCACACCATTACTGAGTTTTATACACCATAAGCTTTGTTTCCGTGTCATCCAAGGGAGAGTCCACCTTACTTTCTGATGGTTAGAAAACATATCTCTCCTCCTGTATTATATCTCTCAAGATTTTCCCAGTCCACAGTCCAGTAATGGTGTTACACCTATGTTCCAGTTTTAGAGGTTTACATATTTTCTGTCATTTGAATGCAAAGAAGAGTCTAGGGTGCTGCAACTGCCACCTCCACTTCAGTCTATTCTCCACATGTATCCTCTGAGATCAGAGCTTGGATGTTGACCAAAGGTTGGGCCCCTTGTGCCTTCATTAGCGGGATGCTGTGCCTCCCCAGAGATGTAGACCACAGCCTGCTGCTTCTCAGGATTGCCATCACTTATAAAATGCAAATTTAGATTCTGTGATTCAGGATACTTAAAATGGAACCTGAGACTTTAACTATAACATATGACTATGGATCATATGACCCTGAGCATTTGATGTAGAGCTATCTGCTTAGGATAGACTTTCTTCATCACTTCTTTGCTGTATAACATCAAAGAGGTTTTTTGTTTTTTTTTTTTTTTTCTCCAAGTTGTCAGGCAGTAGAAAGAGAATGAAATAGTTTCTATCATGCTGGTCTGAAGAGATCACTAAAGGTAAAATGTGCAAAAGAGTATGAATGTAGGAAGAAGGAAGCAGATACCAACTATTATATCACCTTTCATACAACTGCCAGTACACTAGGCTCTTTGTGCTTGTATAATTTTTCTGAGAAGGTTAAAATGGAAGCACTCAGGCCACACAGTACATTTTGTGCCTTCTCCATGATGTTTTAATGAGACAGTGGAGTCAGAGGAATATCTCTTTATCCCTAGTGTACTGGCTTCTTGCCATTTAATTCTTCTGGTGGCTTTGTGGGTGTTTTGACTCTTCATTGAACTGCAATGCTTGTAGCAGACAGAATATTTATCTCTGAATCCCAAGGACAATTTGAGATTTCTAAATCATTATTCCTAGGAAAACCAAATAACAAATGTTAGAATTGTGCCCCTTCCCCCAAATTAGAAAAGGGTGACTAGTGTTCATTGTATATCTTGCTGGTGGCCATGTCAGAGGAGCAGCAGGTAGGAATTGATTAGAGGTTCAGCCCACCAGGAAACAAAGCCCTGATAGGTGAATCTCAGATAGGCAAGTCCCCAAGAGCCTAGACCTCAGAATGTTTCTTGCTACTGCTTTATCACTGTATGTTTGTTGTCATTTTCTGTGATATGTGGCATGATATGAATGGGTGTGGAGATATCTCTGATAAAAGAGCTTCTTTATTAACCAATGGTAATAAAGCATATTCACAGCCTACAGAAAGACATCCCATATCAGGTCCCTACTGCCCTTGATGTAGTATGATCATCTCTTGAAATATGCCATTCTACTGATCATTTTTACCTATAGATTCTTATGAATATGGCTTTCTCATAAACTGTACTATTTAACTGAAGCAATAATTTTATGCAATGATAGTTTTAGTTTAAATAGGATTCTGATGATTGAGAGCTTTTAATAAATATAATAAGGAATTATGGTAGAGGTTAGTTTAGTGGAAAAATTAACATAGGAAAAGGTAGGATAAAAGGTTGCCCCTTCTCATAAAGCAGAGGCTGCAGAAAATGAAATAAAGGAAATGTCACAGCTAGAACACATGAGTTTTTATTGAGGAGCCACAGTTGAAACATAAAAGCCACAGTTTCCACAACTACACCTGGAGCATGTGCCTCCTCATGGCAGAGGGAGAGAACAACTCCAAAGGCTTCAAAGGAACCTCTGGTTTCTGGAGCAACTGCACCCATAAGAGAGCAAAGATGACAGCCTAGAGCCAAAGCTGCTGCTAAAGTGAGCAACATATTGTCCCCCAGTTTGAAATGACAGACAGTATCAGTGAAGGGCAAAGCAGGTGATTAGGATGAAGCAGTGTGTGACCCTTTCTGATCCAACACACATGTGAATGGCTACAGAAGAAAGCTGATTGGAAATATTAGAGAGGGTGGGTCAGAGGGCATCTTGATAAGTTTCAAAGGAAAAGAAAGGCCTTGCTTTAAATTGTTCGTGTATAGTGGTTCAAAAGAAACAAGAGGCAGGGTGTTCAAAATGTGTCCTTTGTTCTTTGATCCTGCAATAGATCTGGAAGATGAAAACCTCATCACAACAAAATGATGCCAATTTAAATAATGTCTAGTCTGGATAACAAGATTCCATCAAAGAGAGAAGAGAGAAGTAAAGAAATGAGGCTCACAAAGAACAAAGTAATTCTGAGAACCAAGGAAATCACTTCCACTTGGAACAAATGTAAGAGGTGTAATGATAAAATAATAATTACATGAAACAATTTGTTCTCAATTCAAGTTTGCTTTTATTTCATTCCATATTTTAATGAAATTCCAGGAAAAAATGAGTTTCCCATTTCTTTTTTTAGTGCCTCATAACCTCCAACCCATGTGTGTCTGTTCAAAGTAAATGAAGTAGGTATCTAGATGCCTACTTAGAGTGCCGAGCCAGGGCTATTCACAGAATTCAGTGACACCTGTGGTGCACAGTGCCATCTATGATGAGGACCAGTTTTACTGGCTAAGGGTGCTCTGGCTAGACAGACATCTGTAGCCCACAGAATACTCTTCTCCCATCTATGGACAAGTCAGATTGTGGTTGTTACCTGACAGTGAGACTAGCAAAACCTCAAGTTTGGAAAGGTGTGACTTTGGCTCAGATGCTGGAAGTTCTTCTAAAACAAAATTCTCTCCCCAGTGTTCTCTTCCTCACCATCCACACCACCAGCTATTGATTTGAAATGAATATCCTCCTGCCGCCACATGGTTCACGTCCCACATGCTTGACTCAGCCTAAAGCTGCTGCTAACATACATGCCCTTGGCATCACTCACAAGAGCTTATATGAAGTGTTTATGAGAGATAAGAAGAATAACAATTTTTTGAACTAGAAATATTTGAACACTACAACCAAGAAGGATCCTTTTGATAATTCTAATAATTTAAAATCAATACAATCCATCATAACAATAAATTATGAAAAAAAATACCTGAAGACAACAATAGTAGCAGAAAGGGCAAAATCCAAACTCTGCATCCTTTTCTGATGGAGGTGGAATCACCTTAGCCATCAGGGAATATCTGCAGACGATGCAGCTATTGTCATGCTCAGTAAGAGGCCCTTTCCTCAGAGATCAGGACAGAGGCAGGGTGTACTTTCTTGTCACTTATTTACATCACATGCCAGAAATCTTAGCTAACACAATGAGACAATAAATGGAGTAAGAATAGATTTTTGTCGGTAAGGGGAAACAAAGCTTTTCACACGACATAATGTGATGTGACTAGCTACAGAAAAATCAGGAAGAACTGACAGGAATCCTCAGACACTGCAGAGATTGCAATCACTGGTCACTGACTGCATCGAGGTTTCAAGACACAAGTAACTAGGACCTCTCCTTTATGATGGATTTCATTACTTTGTAGTACTTGGGTTAACATGCTCCTTCTCTTTGCTTTAGAGTTCTGTAGTTCCATCTCTCCATTTTCCTCAGCAGCTCTCTAGCCATGTTGCCTAAGCCAGTGCTATCTTAAAAGTCAGAAGGCCCAATGAAGAAGCAGGCCACCCTTGCTTCTCAAGCCCATTTTTATGGAAAGCAGTGAATCAGCCAACAGAAAATTCAGGCAGCACTCATTGGGAAGCACTACAGGCATTTCTCAACTAACAGAGTGACTTTGTCCTTATAAAATCATTATAAATTGAAAATACTTGAAATAAAACAAGGTAAAAGGGACAGTGGGTCCATAATTGTTTACTTTCGCCTTGAGATCTCTTAAGTATTTTTAGGCTAAGGCAATGATATGTCAGGCCAGAATTTTACTCTATCTCTGAGGCAGAGAACCCTCTGACTGTTCCTCCTCCTAGTTGGAGTCTCTCTGTTGTGAGTGGGAGTCCTCCTCATCATGTGGGATGGGGCCTCTGAATCCTTTGGCCCAAAAATTAGGGTTACCTAACTATGGGTAGCTGGAAAAGCACGTATGGTTTTTTGACGTTTTTGAGGATCCTAAGGTTTGGTTTTAGGAAGGACAGGAGCAGAGCCAAGAGAAAGATTAATTCTAAGATTAATCCTAAATCAAGTGCTCGAAGTTCCTTGATTAATTCTTTTTTTTATAAACTCTATTTATTTATTTATTTATTTATTTATTTATTTGCCTTGGTTTTTGCCTGGAACTGGAACTACAGTCAGTTGTTAGCTGCCATGTGGGTGCTGGGAATCGAACCCCGGTCCTCTGGAAGAGCAGACAGTGCTCTTAACCGCTGAGCCATCTCTCCAGCCCCATTAATTCTAAGTGTTCTCTTTTTTGCTAGAGAACCCTCTCAAGGAGGCTGCCTCCCTAGGTAGTTGAGTCTTGGATTTCTCTATACAATTGGAGACATTATCCAGGTCAAGAACAGGGGCATAAAGTGGTGGAACAGAGGGTGTTGTAACCCTGAGGACCTTCGAATGCAAATAAGGTGGAGGTCTGGATGGAAAGGAAGAAAGCAAGGGCGGCCAGTCACAGCTCCTTCCTCCAAAGTAGCAGCCTCCTGGGGTGAAGGATCATCAGGGAGAGAAGCATCCCCATCAAACTTCAAGGAGGGATAAATATTTTGGGGTCTATATGATTCCAGGGGGAGGTAGAAGGTTGCAGCTTGGACAGTTCCTCTGGGATTGCTTCCTGTTCTGGAATTTCTATGGAAATCGATACACATACAGAAAGAGAATAACCTTCTGAATGTCTGAGGACTTATTGGCAATTGATTACATCATCCTAAGTGGAGAAAAGCTTGAAGCATACCATTAAATTCAGGAGCTAGGCAGGGATGGCCACTATCCCTGCTACTTCTCAACAGTGTTCTTGAAGTACTAACTATAGTAATAGGGCAAGAGAAGAAAATTTAAGGACTACAATGTTATAAGTTATAAAAAATTGAACAATGTGTCAAATTGTAGAATCAACTTGCATAAATCAATATTTTTATATATCATTAAGAAACTTTCAGAAAAGACTACAACACATTCCCATTCTTATTTTAAATTCTAACAATAAACCTTAAAAAAGTGAAAGACCTCTATAATGAAAATTCTAAACTTCTAAAGAGATAAAGCCACTAGATGGTGTGATCTAATTAACATTGTGAAATGACCATTCTACAGAGAGTTACTCATAGGTTCAGTAAAATACTGGTCAAAATCCCTACCTCATTCTTTGTAGAAATAGAAAAAAAACTATCTTAAATTTTATATGAAACTACAAAAATACTCTGGATACTCAAATAATGCTGAACAAAAAGAATAATGTTGGAGAAATTACCATTTCCGATCTTAAGATATATTATAGGCCTCTCTCTGTCTTTTGGTAGTTATAGATTCTCCTTGTGTTATGAGCATGTGTGACAATGTTCTTCTGCTTGGCTTTTTGCTGGGTTCTGAGCAATAGTAAAGGAACCAGTGAAACATCAACTTAGATCACATCTACTCTCTGTACTTATGGAATCTGGACACCTGCTTCCATACAACCATCCTACAGAATAAAACCTAAGTACCCAAACTGGTCATCCTATTTATATAAAAAACACTAAGAAAGACTCTAGACAAAATGACCAGTGGACTAGAGATGTCTCATCAGTTAATAGCACAGGATACTCTTCCAGTGGATCAGGATTTGGTTCCTAGCAACCACATGGTGGTTCATGACCTCTGTTGCTCCTGTATCCAATGTCCTCTTCTGGACTCCTTACTTGGTTTACAGATATACAGCAGGCAGCACATCCATACACATAATACAAAAATAAATCTCAAAAAATTAAAAAATAAAAAATAAGCTGGGATACTCATTCACTGACATTAGTATTTTTATGAGGGTTTTAAGAAATGGCTCAGTGTTTCAGAGAGCTTACTGTACCATTACAGGCATCAGAGTTAGGATCCCAAAAACATCTGACAGGCTGAGTATGCAGCTCACTCCAGTGTCAGCTCCAAGGCAAGCAGAAACAGAGATATCACCATAGTCAGCTTGTTGACTTCTAGCCTCTCTGAGTCACATGACCCTCAAGTTTAAATTTAAATAAAGCCCCTGCCTCAAATAAAGAAGCAGAAAGTGATACAGAAGGACACTTGACACTATCCCATAAGCTCTTTGTGAATGCATATGATCATGCACACACTCACATAAGAGACATGCATGCAGACACAAAAATAAATCTTTAAAATATGTTTTTAAAAAACAAACTACATTTTTTTCTTAATCAAAACAACATAGCATTTGAACTAGATGTGGCGTGCCCCTCCAAAATTCCAGTACTCAGGATGTTGAGGCAGGGAAATTTTAAGTTTTAGACTCATTTATGCTATAGTAGGAGACTCTAGCTCAAAACAACCATAATGGAAAATGTGATATTAACTGCAAAAAGAACTGCAGACCATTGAAGCATAAGACCATGCTCTGAAATATAGCAAAAAAGTATATGTATTGTGTGTGATAGAGATATGCCCTTAAATTGGGGAGTAAAACTAAGTAGATATTGGCATAGAACCTAATTAGAATAAAACTGATTGTATCAGGTACATGATAAAAATGTTTTCCTGTAGCTGATGGAGTTACTCAAAATGTGCTGCAGATATCAAAATTAACAATGAGCTCTTGTTATGAAAACAGTTTATTTGCATAGAGTCAAGCCCACCCATTTACATGTATAAAATTATCTCTAAGTAATTTAAAATGTCTGCCACAGTATGAATCCCATGTGAGTGGTTCATGCACCTCATCATTTAGAAAATGACAGGGGAAAGTCCACACCTCCTCAGGACTGGTGAAATGCTTTATACATATTTTCAATCTATGATTGATTAGATCTACAGAGATAAATCTAGCTGATTAAAAGAACTGTATATTATGACTATAATGAAATTTTAAACATAGAAGATTGAAAGAAGCTCACTTCTAAGAGAAAATAATTAAATTTATCTTCCCAGCATAAGAAAAATGCCTTGAATTTCAATGAAATTTAGCTTTTCTAAGTATGATTCAAAATTTGAAAGAGTATACACATGTATGCATATAACTTCACAGAGAAAAAATACACACATAGTTTTTTATCATAGAAAAAGATTAATCCATTTCACATAGAAAAATTATAAATGAATACAATACTGAGACAGCATTTCATATCTGCCCAGATAACAAAAGTAAAATCTATTGATGAGAAGCCACACTAAGAAAAGGAGCAGACTCCGTGCAAGACTGGCACAGAGACCAATTTGACAAAACCACATTGTTTAGTCATAATTCTAAAATCACACTTCCAAGGCTCTAATTTAAAGATATACTTATAAAAATATGAAAATATGTAGGTGAGGTGTTTATTCACTGCAGCAAAAGACCAAAAATAACTCACATGTAAATTGGCAGGAAACTGGTGGTGTGACGCACCCTGAACTTGTAAGAGCTGCAGGGAACCTGGAAGGAGTTTTTATTCTCCTGTCTACTTATTTTTAAAAGTGTTGTAACAAAATGCTAAGTACTACATATACTTCCTTCCCATGGAGATCATTCCTAAGGGGAAAGTTATGTTTTTATTCATTGGCACAAAGATCTGAGAGTTGCCTGAGACCCTGACACCACCTTGGGGCAGCCCTCTATTTAGAAAGCTCCCAGTGTTTATAAGTCTGAAAGTCATTGAGGTAAGACTGCAGTCTGGCCACCTTACAGAGAAATATTTTGTTGTCATCGTAATACTTTGCCATCTTTCATGTGTCTGATTCTGGCTGCCCTTCAGACTTGGGTTGGCTGCCTCCATCAGAGCTGATGCAGTCCCTGGCTGGCTGCAGCTACTGCAGAGAAATGTCTATGCTCTGATTTATTTCTCTTTTCTGGATTGCAAAATCTCAAGGTTGTTTATTTGTTTGTTTGTTTTCTCCTGACCTGGGCCTCTAGCTAGCACTGCTTGTGGAAGTTAAGGCATGCCAAAAGCTGCTAGGTTTCTTTATTCAACTCAAGCATAGCTCCATTCCACAGTACTAGAAAGTTATCATACGAATAAATGCATGAAAGCATGTTTTCACAGCATTATTCTTATAAGTGCATACATTAACTCTGGTGCATTCATAGAATGGAATATTATTCAGTTCTAAAGGCAATAAAATATGAGATTATGAAAAGACATGGGAAAAACTCAAATGTATGTCAGTGAGCAGATTAAGTCACTGTATCATATATAACTTTAACAACATGACATTCTGGAAAAGGTAAAGCTGTGGAGACAAGAAAAAAAAACGGGCTTAGATGTGGCTTAGTCATGGGGCATTTGTCCAGCATCATATTCCTGAATTTTATTGCTAGCATCAGAAAAAAACAGAAAAAATTAAAGAGGAGTGATAGAATGAACGAAATAGTAAAGGATTGGAGAGAAGCAAGAAGGGAAGGAGGGAGAAGCTCACTGACTGCCATGGGCTAATGAAGAGGAGGGATGAACTGGAGGATCAGGGATCAGGGGAAGGGAGTCTAGTCCAAGATAGATGTTTTGGTACTGTAAGGATAGGTATTGTCCATCACACACTAGTTCAAATCAATGGACTGTACCTCAAGAGTGAAACCTAAGTACACAGACTATACATGATATGACAATGTGCCAACATCGGCTCTTTAGCTCTGACAAATTGACTCTATTTGGGGTAGGGTGGAATACACATGGGCAGAGGGTAAATAGAAGCATTGCACCTTCCTTTCAGTTTTGCTGCAAATATAAACATGCTCTTAAATGTTTGTTTAAAAAAGATTATACTGATAAATAATAGTCGAGAAACTGGAAGGTATTAATAAATGGGAGGTTGAGTTACATAAAAACTGCATGTTATTTCTCCAGTTTCTACAAAGAATTCCTTAGCCTCATCCACGACAACTAATGCTAAGCATTTCACTCTAGACCAGCACCCCCTCATCACACTTCTATTTGCCCCTGCACCCCTGGTCTTAGGATCAAACCCAGAGTCTTTCATAGGCAGCCAAGTGCTCTACCACTGACTATTCTTAACACTGTTTCCTTCTCAAACACTACAGAAGCAAAATGTGACAGCACTTCCAGCATATTTCAGGAATTTCTCTTCTACTCAGAAATAAAACTGGCACTGTCTGACTCTACTTGTGTTTCTCCACATTAAAGATTAACCTCTTATAATATAATAAAACTTGCTTTTTTTCTACCCAAGAGCAGCATTCTCCACACTAAGTTCTACAGAATGAGGGCAGCAGGCTTCCTAACTGACCATTTTTTTTTTGCCTCTTCTCTGATCCAAATTTCCCAAAGGTTGGCTGCTTCTAGGGTCCAAGCTTCAGGTCATCCTCATGTATCATCCTCTAAACCTTGATTCTCTATGAACTTGGGAAATCTAAAAGAAGTAAATAAATTTCTCTACATGAATATATCATGAAAAATAGATCAAGATTAACTAAATAATTTAAACATATCCATAATCAGCCACAAAATTAAAACAGTAATTAAAAGCTCTCTCACAATAAAAGTTCAGTACTAAGTGGTTTAACTACAGAACTTTACTATCACTTCAAAGAAGCACTACCACCAATATTATTAAAACTATCCAACAAAACAAAAAAGGAAAATAAAAAGGTTTCTAAACTACTTGTATGAATTCAGTATAACACTGACACCAAAACCAGATAAAGATCCCACAAATAAAATGGATTACAAACTAGTCCGCTGGGTGAACATAGACACAAAAAGTTTCAATAAAATGCAAACCTAACTCAAGATCACATTGAAAAGATCATTCATCATGACAAAGTTAGTTTCATTCAGATGCAGGAATGGTTCAAAATATGTAATTCATCACATAAATGGACTCAAAGACAGAAATTATATCATTATCTAAATAATGAGAACGACTTTGACAAAAGTTCCACATCCCTTCATGATAAAAGTCATAAAGACACCAGGGAACAAGGAAGCATACTTCAATAGAATAAAGGCTATATAAGACAAACAGCCTGTATCATGATAGAAGAAGAAAAACTCAAAACATTCCCAATAAAACAAGGCAAATTATGAAAATATCCACTGTCCCTACTCATATTCAATAAAGTAGTTGAAGTTCTAGCCTGAGCAAAAAGACAAAAGAAGCCAATAAAAGGCATATAAACAGGGAAAGTACTTGAAGTGTCCCTATATACACATTATATAGTTTATCTATAGAAGGCACTAAAAATTTCAATAAAAAATTCAAGTTGATAAATACTTTCAGCAAAATGGCAAAAAAGAGCAAAATGATGTAGCTTTTCTACATACCTATTATAAACTGAAAAATGGGGGAAACAATTCAATTCATAATAACCAAATGAAGAAATAAAATATTTGGGAATAAACCTATCCAAGGAAATAAAAGACTTTTACTACAAAAACTTTATGACATTGAAGAAAGAAATAGAGGAAGACATTAGAAGATGGAAAGACTACCCAGATGCATGGATCAAAAGAACGAAGCTAAAATTTCAATGCAGCCTCAATCAAAATTTTAGGACCATTTTTTTACTGGCATAGAAAAAGACAATTTGGGGGGGGGTAACCCCGGGTGGGGGGAGAGGGAGTGGCTGTCGTGACGGCGAACTCCCCCGAAAAATACAATTTTAAATGTATGGGGAGGCACAAAAGTCTAAAGATAGCCAAACCAATTTTTAACAAAAAGAATATTGTGTGAAGTATCACTACACTCAAGTTCAAACTGTACTACAGAGATAGTAATAAAAGTAGCATGATAATGGCACAGGAAAAGATACATAGATTAGTGAATTCTAATAGAAGACCTAGCTGTAAGTCCACATTCCAACAGCCACTCGATTTTTGACAAAGATGTTGAAAATATATATTACAAAAATTGTTTCTAGAAAACCTGAGTTTCAACACACAGAAGAATGAAAGTAGATCTTTATCTCTTAACTGTACAAAACTGAGCCCTAAATGAATCAAGTATTCAATATGGTCTCATGTCCTGAAACTTCTAGAGAAAAAGTAAGAATATTCTTCACTATATAAGCACTTCTTAATAAGACTCTGGTAGAGCAGGATATAAGGCCAACAACTGATAAGTAGAGATTCATGAAACTAAAATGCTCCTGTGCAGCAGAGGAAGTAGTAAATCAAGCGAGGAAGCAGCCTAAAGAGTGGGAAAATCTTTGCCAGTTATCCACTTCACAGAGCATTGGTATTAAAAATA
The DNA here is from genome assembly GCA_004025045.1 of Sigmodon hispidus. Classification (NCBI taxonomy): domain Eukaryota; kingdom Metazoa; phylum Chordata; class Mammalia; order Rodentia; family Cricetidae; genus Sigmodon; species Sigmodon hispidus. The sequence goes on along the minus strand of PVIH01002349.1, from coordinate 84,245 downwards.
TACAAAGAACTAAAACCTTAAAACCTTTAAAAAAACAATTTTAAAATGTACTCTTGATATAGTATGTTTTGTTTTGGCATAGTAAACATGGTGACCAAAAGCAATTTGGGGAGGAAAGGGCGTACTTCAGGATATCGGTTAGAATCCATCACCAAGGGAAGAAATTCAAAGCAGGAACTGAAGAAGAGACCACAGAGAATCTTTGTTTACTAGCTTGGTCCTCATGACTTGTTTATATTTTGGTTTTTTTTAATATAATCCAAGACCACCTATCCAGAGATAGCACCACCCATAATGGGCTGGGTACTCCCACATCTGTTCTTAATCAAGAAAATGCCCACATAGTCATACTAAGAGACAGTCTGATAGAAACAATCTCACATTTACAATTCTTTCTCCGCATGTGACTCTGGCTTGTGTGAAGCTAATTTAAAAAAGTCAAAACAAACAACAACAAAAACTTACCCAACAAAAAATTGAACAAAAATTCTCAAAAGAAGAACTAAAAATAGGGAGGAAACACAAGAAAAAAGGAAGAAAGGAAAGATGGAAGGAGAGAAGGAAAGAAGAAAAGAAAAACAAAGTGTTCAACATTGTTAGCCTTCTAGGGAAACTCAGACTCAAACTGATTCTCTCTGAAAAGGTGCTCATCATCTTTAGCCATCAGAGAAATGCAAATCTAAACAACTTTGAGATACACCTGTTAAACCTGTCATAATGGCTTAGATAAAAGACACAGATGACAGCCTCTGTTGCAGAGGTTGTGGAGCAAGAGGAACACTCCTTCATTGTTGGTGGGAATGTAAGCTTGTTCAGCCACTCTGAAATGCAGTATGGAGGTTTCTCACAAAACTGGGAATCAATCTCCCCAAGGACCCAACAATACCACTTCTGGGTGTATACCCTAAAGACACACAGTCACACTCAACTATGTTCATAGCAGCATTATTCGTAATAGCAAGATCCTGGAAACAACCTAGATGCCCCTCAACTGAAGAATGTATTAACAAACTGTGGTACATCTACACAATTGAGTACTACTCAGCAGTAATAAAAAATGATATCTTAAAATTTGCAGGCAAATGGATGGATTTGGAGAATATCCTCTTGGTTGAAGTATCCCAAACCCAGAAAGATAAGCAGGAGATGAACTCATTTGTTAGTGGACTCGAAACAAAAATGCAAAAAGCAAAACATGTCCAAGCTGCAAACCACAACCACTGAACAGCTTGGGATCTGAAACACCTTGGACTGGCACCTTGGATCCCACTCCCCCTAGAGGAACACCTGACTCAGTCTCGATGTTGGGAATAGAAAACTGGATCTGCCAGGAGTGGAAGCTGAACTGAGCAATATTGGGACCTTGGGACCTCCTGCCCATGCTGGGGAGGAGATGGGGAGATGTGGAGAAAAGAGAGTGACCTGATGTGGTCGGAGGGGGAAGGGTCCTTGAATAAGGATATACAAGGATAGAAAATGTGACTTCTTTATTAATAATAAAAAAGAAAAAAATTAAGTTGCTGTTCAGAGTTAAGGTCTATGTTAGCAGTTTTGATGATTGTTAATAAATAATTTTACAGGAAGTAATAATGAAAATACATTAAAAAAATAAAATGTAGGTCAGGATTGAATTGTAAACCAAGAGTAATGCTGGACTTTTAATTTTGAGGAACATATACAATGGAGACAGACAAAAGGTCATATCCTTCTTAAATAAAATTATTAGGAGGCTTATAATATTTATATAACAAAAATCATTCTATGTTCCATTAACTGACTCACTTACTAAACATTATGTGTTTGATCAAATAAGGTAGATTTTGTAAGGCTTTGTGCTGATGACTATAAAGAAATTTGTGAACCTCAAGGTAGGCAAAGTGCGAAAAGCTTTGTATATTAATACATGTTTTTTCAGTTATATACATTAAAACTCACACACACAAAACAGAACAAAACTACTGGTTTGACTGTAGAAGGGTTGCTTAACAGAAATTTGTGGTGACCATAGTGTATCCATGGGCATTAGCTGTGACCTACTATGCTTTCTTCATTTGTAGCTGAGCCTAACCTTGCTTGAGAAGCTTTGGGTTTTATTTTTTATGTTTCATGTATTTTAGAGAAAAGAGAAATTTTATTACTGTATGAGTTTTTTTATCTATTCTGAATGTTTTGCTTATTTATAAAATGTTTGATATTGATTTTCAAAAAATAACAAAAAATAATAAATAATAATAATAATTAAAGATTCTCTCTTACCCCAGTCAGAATGGCCACCACCAGGGATTCAAATGACAACCAATTTGGGCATGGATTTGGAGAATGAGGAACCAATGTTCACTGTTGGTGGAAGTATAAACCAGTGAAGTCATTTTAGAAATCAGTCTGGGGATTGGATTTTGAAAAGCAATCAAACAATCAAGCCTAGAAATAGAAGTACCATATGATTCAACTATAGCACTCCTGGGTAAATACTCAGTGGATTCTGTATTCTACTATGGAGATACTTACACGCCTACAAATACTGTTGCTCTATTCGCAAAAACTAAGAAGTGGAATAAACTTTGATATCCATTAACTATATTAACTATAAATAAATAAGAAAATATGTTACACACAGTAGAAGTTATTTGGCTGGGAAGAAGAAGAAAATCATGAAATCTGTAAACAGATGAAACTAGAAAAATGAATGATGTAACTCAGGCCTTCAAACAAATTCCACGTGTCCTCGCTCACATGCTAATCTTAGCTTTGAATCTTTTTTGGGTTTTTGTGTTTAACATATATGGAAACAATAAGGAGGCTGCTAAAGTGTATGCATTAAGGGGGGAGAGGAGAAGAGAGGTAAGAAGGAAGAAGAGAGAGAATGCTGGGGACAGACAGGTTTTAAGAGGGAGGATGAAAATAGAGGAAGTGAACGGGGGATTAACTAAAGTGAAGGGCCATGAAAAAGCCACATAAAAACCTACTGTCTTGCAATTACAAATATCTTCAAATGGAGCAAATATGATATGAAATCATGATGTTAAAGGTTTAAGAAGAGATAGGGGAGAGAGTTGGGGATAAAGGCAAGATAGGGAATGGTTTGACTAAAACTAAGGCTGTATGAACAAATCAATGCAGATCCACAAGTTTTATACTAGTTACAAAATTATTTTATTCTTTTAAAAAGTATTTTAAACAAGGTAACTTGCATATGTGGACAATGGAAAATTGTTAAATGCCAGACTCTAAATTACTGCCAGGAATATGACAGAGGTTTTCAAAACAACATAAGGTATTGCCATTATTTGCTTGTATACCATAACTAAAGTTACATGGGTGGAGTCTAACTGTGTTGTTTAAATATGAGGAGGACAGCACTGTATGGACGCAGTTCATGCACTATAAAGACACACCTCATGCACTATACAGGCACACCTATGCACTGATACAGGCCTGTCCTATGCACTATAGAGGCATATCTATGCACTGCTATAGATATACTCTATGCCCTATAATACATCTTGCATCTTTAATTTTTCTACATGTTTCCATTATCCTATTCACAAATGTGCATGTATAATGTTTGTTGTCATATTATTCATAATAGGAAGACAATTTAAATTATTTGTTGCTCAATGTGAAAATTGTCAGGACAGTTCAGGGAACTAAAGTTATTGATGAATCTGAATAATCTACCTGCTCAGGAGGCTGAAGTGAGATGATTGCTGTTTTATAGGCACCCTACAAATTTTAATGACACTGCCTAAAATAAAATATAAAATTTTGGAACTAGAGCTCAGTGTTGAATACTAACCTCCTTAGCACGAACACAGCCCTGGGTTCAAGCCTCAACACCATAAGAAAAATAAATGTTATGCACTGAGGAAGAAAAAGGGGGAAGAAGAAAAGGGAAAAGAGAAACAAAAATGAACTGTAATGAACTAAAGTTTTTAGATTGTCAGAAAGTAGAAATACCAAATTACCATACTGATTAACTGGGAAATTAGGAAACTTCAAGTAGAGTCTAGAAGATAACTTGAAAGAGAATCTAGATAAAGGCCTTTTTAAAAATGTCCCTAACTTGTGGAGGTAGCATGACCCTGCCTTCTTCAATTTTCAAGAGGAGCACTTCAGTATAGAAGTGAGAGTCCTGCCTGGGAAACAAACTGAGATTTTTCCTCAAAATGAGAAGCAAAAAGTATCTAAAAGTCTATCACACAGTATCTATAAAGATGTTTACTAGGAACTCATAATGGCAAAGCTGATGTATGAGAACAGCAACCCGTCATTCAGGATGGTCTGCGTTCCATCTCCAGCCTCCCACTGAGAGATGTAGGAGTAGCCATCTGGGGAACTGTCTACAGCAATAAAAATGACAAGCTAAGGTATTGCATTAGTTTCTGGCCGGTACTTTCTGAGCCTGGACCAAAGGTTTGACTGGCAGTCTGACAGGCCCACAGAAACACACAGACACTTTCATTAATTTTACACTGATTGACCTAGGGCCCAGGCATATAACTTGCTAACTCTTTCATCCGAACTCAACCCATCTTGTTCAGCCACGTGGCTCAGTACCTTTTCTCAGAGCAGCATCTCGGCTTCTTTCCTCTGCATCTTCTTCTTCCTCTGCTGCCTTCTTCTCATCCTGTCTCTGTGGTATCTGTGTCTGCTCTGAGATGTTCCTGAGTTTTCTTAGCCTGGTAACCCTGCCCAATCTTCCTGTTTGCCTTTGGCCAATCAGCTTTTATTAAACCCATAGGCAGGACAAATATTTACATTACCAGCATAATCCCACTACATTAAGGTACAATATTATATCTAAGAAATTAGCAGATATATCACGATAAACATCCCTGGTTTGCAAGTCTTCCTGGAATATCCCAGAGCACTTTTCTCTACATCACAGAAACATCTAGAAACCAGACTGGGATACAATCTTGACATTGGACAAGACTGTATAGAAAGGAAGAGGCCCGGCTCAGAGAAGGGAGCATGAAGAACTAGACTGACAGTGAAGTCTCCCTTGATGGCTTGAGAGTTTTTTTAATACAAATCCTATGTCTCTCCCTCTGTTCCCTTCTGTGTCTCCTCCATGCTCTCTGCTTCTCCCCATGACTTCTGTATTTATTCTATGCTCTGTGTCTCTTCATGTCCATGTTCTCTATTTGTTTTCTATACCCTCAGATTTTTTTGTCCTAGAAGCCACTGATGTAGTACAATAATGTGTTCATGTCAAAGCAGTCATCTATCACAGCCTTTTCTGGCCCTTCTCCCATTTCCACACCTACCTGGCAAGTTCTGACCTACCAGCTTGAATATTCAAACAGAGCTGGGGTCTTTGCATCTCAAAAGACCTTTCATTCTCTTCTGATAACTACAGTTGGAACCCAGGTTTTGAGGCACAAACCTTACTTCCAAGCCTTTAACATTCAGGCCTTAAAATGAACTTTTGAAACTTTATGGCAGAGAAACCAGATGAGCAAGACTATTGGGAAATTCAATATGAAGAACCATTTCCTCCTACGCCACCCAAGTCTGGATAAACATGCCAAACAAGAGAAGGAGGTGCACGTCAGTGCTGGACACAGGCACTGAGAGGCTGGCCAAGGAGGGAAGGGTAGGGCAACTCCCTTATGTTTTCCTTATCACATCTGCTCCACTTCTTCCGACATAAATTCTATCTGCCTCAGTTGTTTTTTTTTTTTTTGTTTTGTTTTTTTTTTTTTTTTTTTTTTTATACAGATTGGAATGTCACTTGACATTCCAATGGAATCCATGTAGTTTTAGCACTTTGGAAGTAGAAGCAGGAGGATCAAGAATTCAAGACCAGCCTGAGGTAACATAGAAAATTTGGGGTCAGCATGCATTAATGGAAATACATTTGATTTGATTAAAGAAAATCAAAGAAAGAATATATGTATGTATATGTGTACATGTTTGTGTGCATGTGTGTATATATACATAAACATATGTATATGTATGTATATATGTATGTATATATATGAGACAGAGGTTGGGGTATCTCTATGTTGCCCTGGCTGGCCCTACACTTCTGAACTCAAGCAATCCTCCTGTTTTTGCCTCTGCCTCCTGAGAGGTGGAATAGGTCAAGACTTCTACTGGATTTCCCCCTTTGATTCAGTTTTCTGTTGTATCTGCTTAATCCAGTACTTTTCACTGCCACAACCTCTCTTCCTCCCTCCTCAGTATGCTTTTTTTTCTAAGTCTGTCAATGCACATGTTCTCAGCTTCTCATTTACCTTTCCAGGGTCACCTCTACATCTAGTGTTCATGGACAGACTGGGAAAAAGAAAACACAGTACCTGTCCTGCTCAAAAAGACTTTAGATCCACACAGGCTGCAGGAGCCACAAAGACCCCACATAAAATACAGTAATATCAGGCAATAGTCATGTTTTTGAAGATAAAAACCTTCTGGAGAGTGCCCAAAGAAACTGAGCAAAGGAGGAATGCTTCCTCCAAGATCAGGGCATCTGAAATGATGAGACAGTAGAGGCCAAGGGGCAGTGAGTACTTTACATAAGAAAGAGACAACATATGGGGTCAGAGAGACATCAGCTTGTGAAGTATATTCAGTTTACAAAACCAAGAAAAGGTTGAGGACAATTCACAGAGAACTTTGAGCAAAAAAAAATTTGTCTAATCCACATATTCTGAAAGATTACCCTCTGGGCTGAGGACATGGTTCAGCTGCAAAGTGTTTTCCTTGTAGGTCTGAATTCTGCCACTACAATAAATTGAAATAAAAATGTCATAAGCAATAAATAGTCACCTTTGCTACTGGGTAGAAAAGAGAACAAAGTGAGATTGTGTACATGGAGCAGTGAAAGCCAAAATAAGAGGACTGTTAAAATGTCTCAGGAATAGCCAGACTTGGTGGCACATGTCGACAATCTTAACACTCAGGAGGCTGAAACCAGATGATGGCCTGTCACAATAAAACAGTGAGTTCCAGGTCAGTCATGGGGCCTGTAACAACTTGTCAAAGCACAGACACATACTGCAGGGGAAAACACTGGTGGTGTGGGCTGGGGTGAAGCAGTGTTTTAGGAGCCTGCATCCTGATGCAGGGTGAAAGAGGAGGAGGACAGTCAGTTTTCCTCTGGTCTCTGTGAACGTGTCTCTATTTCATTTCCTCTAGGATTTTTCCCCCTCTGGTTTTTCCATTTTTTTGTTGTTGTTTTTAGCTTAACAGAGGGCAGTGAGAATTTGAATTAAATTTTATGTATTTATTCAACTTATTAAAGAGTGTTTACATCTTCTTACTGTGAAAGGGCCTCTTTTAAACAGAACTTATTCAGAATTTGCAAGACGTTAAGCTAGCTAATGCTTGTAGGATTCTTTCCTTGAATGGCCAGGAGCATATCTTTTGCCCTTGTTCATAATTATCTATTATAACGAGGCTGGCTAATCTGAAGAGAAGACTTTCTCTATCCTCCCTGTAATGATTTTCCTCCTCTAATTAATTTATCACTAAATAGTATATATTCCATCTGTTTTGCATATAAACGGTCATTATTCATCCAAACATGAATCAGTTACTTTGTTAGATAAAATTGGATGGATGGGAGGGGATGCTAAGGCCAATCTCAGGACCTTACACAGGATAAGCACATCTTCTCACAGTCTTTAGCCGGTGTTCCTACTTTCCCCTTGACTCTCCTACAGCCTGATCACAGCAAGAATTTACTCAACAAACGATTTAACTGACCTGATGCTTTTCATTAGCCAAATTTGTGTTTCTGAAGCTTATATGTGGAAGTCCTCACCCTTAGACCTCAGAATGTGACCTTATTTGGATGTAGGTGCCTTGAAGATGAGTTCCAGTACTTTTGCTGTGACAAAATACTACCACCAAAAACGATTTGGGGAGAAAAGGGTTTATTTCAGCATACAACTCCATCACTGAGAGAAGTCAGGATAGGAACTCAAGGCAAGATCAGAAGGCAAGAACTGGAGCAGAGGCCATGGATGAGTGATGTTTACCAGCTTACACCACATGGCTTCCTCAACCTGTTTTTTTTGTTCAACACAGAACTACCTACCCAGGGGTTTCATGTCCTGACATGGGATAGACCCACTAACACAAATCATTAATTAAGAAAATGCCTTACAGGCTAGCCCACAGGTCAATCTAATGGGGACATTTTTTAAAACTGAGATTCTGTCTTCCAAAATTCCTCTACCTTGTGTCAAGTTGCCAAACAACAACAAAAAAAACCCCAAACCTAGCCTGCTGACCAACAAAGTCCTGAGTAGAAAAAATTATGTGGGAGGGGTTATCATATCAGATTTCAAGTTATCCTTCAGAGTACTACTAATCTGGCACAAAAGCAGAGGAATATATCAAACAGACAGAATAGAGGACCTGCAATAAATTTACAAAGCCACAGCCACCTAATCCTCAGTAAATAATATTCACATGTAGAAGGTGATCCTATCCCTTATCTTCCACTCTGTCAAAAAAAAAAAAAAAAAGAAAGAAAGAAAAATGAGCTCTGCAATGCCAAGCAAGACGGGGCCAGGAGTGTGAGTCTACTGTGAGGGTAACTGCCTATCTTCTGATGCTACATGGCAGGGATTCAAGTCTTATACTTGAATGTCATAATGAAATGTCATAGTGAAATCCATTATTATGAATAAAGAGAGCTAATGCAAACATTTAACAAAATCAACTCTTTATGAATCAGAGACTTTAATGTAAAACCAGAAACTTAAAACTGACAGAGGAAAGAGCAGGAAAATACTTTGGGATAAGTATAGGCAATGGTTTTCTAAATAGGCCTCCTGGCATTTAAGATATAAAGGCAACAATAAACAAACTATCTCATAAAATTAAAAACACCTCTGCATAGCAAAAGAAGTAGGTAATATCAAGTGAAGAGATAATGTTCAGAGTGGGAAAAAAAGCTTTGCTAGCTATTTATCTTGCATATAGATTATTATTTGCTGTCAGGGAGCCCTGCAAGTGTCAGTCACACTGGCAAGACAACAATTCACATGAGGTGAAGAATGAAACTCAAGTCAGCACCAGAGTCTGACCTCAGGGTTTATTCTTCTTACACATTTAAGCAGAGTAAAACTTCAGAAAGAGGTTTCTATGTGACAATTATTACAACACATCTTGAGGTAGAACTACATAGAAACTCTCTAGCGAAGCAGCAAAACACATGTGACCTTTACAATTAATTCTACTTACTGATAAACAATGCTCAGGACAAGGCCTAAGGAGAAAGGATTTGTAATAATCATAAGAACAAATAGAGAATATAAAATACATGTATAATATTAAGTTTCTGGCCCAGATTTTCTGGCCTAACTCCAAGTTTCAGACCCACTCACAGTCCTGCTGCCACTTAGCCCCAAATAATCACACAAATGTTTGTATTAATTTCATGCTGATTGACCTATGGCTCAGACATATTACTAGCTAGCACTTTTATCTTAATCTATTTCCATTAATCTATCTGTTTAGTCATGTGGCTTGGTACCTTTTCTCAGGGCAGCATGGTTGTCTTCTTTCCTTTGCTGCTGGTGGTTCTCCCTCTGATAGTGTTTCTGCTCTGCTCTTCCTGTTCCAAGTTTTCTTAGTCTGGTAGCCCCACCTATACTTCCTGTCTGCCTTCTGGCCAATCAGCTTTTTATTAGCCCAGTAGGAGGGACGAATATTTACAAAATAACAGAACATAATTTCACTATACCTCTTTGATAAAGAAGGATTCTATTTACCGACAGACTAATTTCAGGATTACAGCCTAAACAATGCTCAGGATATTGAAGGATTCAGGAAGACTGGCTTCAAAGAGTAGAAAAATAATCCCTCCAGCCTTCCAGGTGGCCAGGAGTAAGTAATTTCTTTACTTTAAAGAAAATAAGCCTGCATATTTAACATGCCCGGTTCTTCACATGCTTTTTGTGAGCTCTGCCTTCTGCAATTTAAATAGCTAAAAAAAAAAAAAAAAAAATCAAACAGCTCAACAAAGAAATGAATTAATGAAACAAGCAGAAATTTCTCAAAAGATAAAATATAAATGGCCTATAAACATATGAACAATTTTCAGCCCAACTAGCCATCAGAGGAATGCAAATCTAAATTCCTTCTCGGGGCTAGAGAGATGGCTCAGAGGTTGAGAGCACTGACTGTTCTTCCAAAGGTCCTGAGTTCAATTTCCAGCAACCACATGGTGGCTAACAACCGTCTATGGCAACATCGGGTACCGTCTTCTGTATACTGTATACATAATGGATAAATCTTTTAAAAAAATAAAGTCCCAAAATTCTTTAAAAAGTTCCTTCTCACCCCAGTCAAAATGACAGCCATTAAGGGAAAAAATATGTAACTAATATTGGCAAGTATGTCGACAAAAAGAAACATTTGCTCATTTGTGGGAATGTAAACTAGTACAGTCACCAGGGAAACCAGCATGGAGGATTTTCAAGAAAACTATAGATAGAGCTACCCTACAAGTCTTCAAGTTAAGATGAGAGAGATTATGCATCCATCAGTATTTACTATTGTTTACTACTATTAACAACAACGGTGTCATAAACCAGACAATGGAGAAATGGATAAAGAATGAATGTTTTTTATATATTAACAAAGCTTTCAGCCTTCAAAGAAAGAAGACATATCATTTGCAGGAAAATGGGTTCAACTGGAGATCATTATGTTAAGTGAATCATGCCAGTTTCAAAAAGATAAATGTTCTGTGCTTTCTCTTGTTTGTGAATTTTATATGTTGTATAGATACATAAAATCTGTATGCATGATGGGAAAGTAAAGCTTCAAGAGAAAGAAAGTGGGCCAATTTGACATACAAGGGGCTAAGAGGCGTTAGGAGGGTGTTAGTAGCAAACTATATGCTTTATGAAAACACCACAGTACTATTGGGGTAACCCTGGTTTGGGGTCAGAATTTGGAGTTGTCCCCATGCTCAGGATCCTGCTATTTCCCCTTGGAGGATAACAGATTCCTGGGGCAGGTTGAAACAAACAAGTCCAATTTTATTATAGAGGGAAGACCTTAAATATTTTTCTCCATCTCCTCCTCCCAGCCAGAGGAAAGGGATTTGATTTGCAGAATCTGCAGCAGTAGAAGGTAGTCTCTTTCCTCTCTCAATGGTCTAAAAACGTTGTATTCGGACTCTGCCTTCATTAAGGCCCCTAGGGTCAGGCAACAGGTTGGCTTATGTGGAAATTCTTAGGATTACATGTTTTAAGGCACTAGTTATCACCAGTATGCACTGGTTTGGCCAGGCTGGTCTCTGGGCCCCTTAGAAATTTATACATTTTACACAGTAAATGTTTACAGTGAGCATGAGTAGTGGTAAATTTTAAAATTACAATTGAAGATGGCATATATGTTTGTGAAAGTTTTCATTTTTAAAACTGTTTAATGGGAGGGAGGATTCTTATAATCCACCAACATAGGAAGCTCAGGCAAAAACTGTCCTGAGTTTTTCCAGGTCAGCCCTGTCTTAAAAGGGGGTGGAGTGGGGGTGAGAAAGCAGTGACTGCACACTTAGGTATTCACTGCTCAGGAAGAGGACTACCAGAATCCAGTTCCCAGGAACTGTCAGGCTGCTCACGGCTGCCAGTAACTCCAGCTCCAGGAGAACATGACTCTCGTAGTTTCTACCCGTATTCTCACACATGTGTACATACTCACACACAGTTACATACACACACACATATAAATAGGCACGGTCACAAACACATACATCAGACACATGTGCAGACAAATACAGGCCCACATACTATAAAAAACATATTAAAAATAACCCTCACATTTAAATAACATATCTGAAATGCAGAGTAATAATTTAGGTACTTTACCTTCAAAATGGTCAATTTCCCTAATGTCATGACCTAGTATTCTTTCCCCTTTTACTTAGAACCACATTTATCACAAACTGAATTTCTATATTAAAAAATGTACTTCTGGGCTCTATTTTTCCAGATGTGTAATTCTGCCTAGAGAACACAGAAAGAATGCATTTATTAATAAAACATACACTAAGATATACTCTTTATATTACTTTATGTTGATAATAAAATTTGTTTCTATTTTTTGTGGCTTATGTTCTGAATATATCATTTGTCATGTGAACAATATATACTAAGTATTGTTAGTTATCAAGTCTGACAATGATGTATACATATATTAATTAGAAGATTAATATTATTAAAATTAGTTAAAAATAAGTTTAATGAGTAGTGAAATTTCAGGTGTGTTAAATATTAAATATATAGCTCCTATGTTTATATCTTTAATAGAAATATTAGTTAAATGTAACTTTACACAAAATTCATAAGATATTTAGGTGATAACTAAAAAAATCCATCAGATTTATTTAGATGTCACCATTCACACATATATTTGTGTTTTGTGAATTTATCATATATACATTCTTGTAATAGCACCTCAAATCTTCTTTTAATTCGAAAAGTTTCAACATACATTTAATTAATGTTTAATTTACAAATGAGTTAAAGATGTAGCAACTCTGACTATACAAAAATGAGGTCAGATAAACAAATGGTAGAGTTAATGGATTTGTGCTATTGTCCATTTCAAAGATGATATAGGAAAGTATCTTCATTCTAAAGCTATAATGTGTGCTCCAGAATGAACAGCTGAACAAGAAAGAATTTGAGATTCTTTCTCCATATACACAAGACCCTGTTGAGAGTTCAAAATGTATGTATGTACAGAAACTTATAGGGAAATCATATACTAAATGTTTTTATAAAAAGAAAGAAAAAAAAAGAACTTTAGTCCAGATCAGAGTCAGAGGTGAGCTGATTCCAGCTCCTGGGCTGCACATAAAAAAATTTCCTCTTGGGGCAGGGTTGACACCCAAGGGTCTGATCTCAGAATCTTGCTAGCAGGTAGGCCCTAGGCTTTAGCTGTGAGGGGCCTCCTCCAGAGACTCCTAAAAGAAGGACCACCAATGGTCAGGCTCAACCTCCAGGGCAAACTGGGTTAAAAGAGAAGGACTGATGCCTTTGAAACTTAGACTCATGTCCAGAGCAGAGTCATAAATCAAGCAGACCCTTGCTCAGAGCAAACAGAAGTCACATAAGCCCTCTAGCCACAACTGACTAGGAGCTGACTAATTATGAATCACTGAAGCCATGGGCAAATGACAGTGCAAGAATACATATAACAATATAAGGAACAACAAGACAACAAAAGAAGAAACTAATGGTTCTACAACTAGATCTGAACAGAGCAATGAAGAGGAAATAGAAGAAAACAGCAGCAAATACTCTTTTATGAAGATTATTGAAGCCTTAAAAGAGAATATAAAAAAATTCCCTTAAAGAAACAGAAGAAAATACAAACAAAAAATTAGAATAGATGAATAAATCGTTGAAAGAAAACCAAAAAAAAAAAAAAAAAAAAAAAAAAAAAAAAAAAAAAAAAAAAAAAAAAAAAAAAAAAA